>VFFE01007193.1:969680-1005211 GCA_008921705.1 Burhinus oedicnemus
GAGGGGGGGTGTTTCCTCCTCCCGACCACCTTTTTGGGTTGCCCGGGGATGCCGGGGGCAAGGCGGGCGGGATGTGCAGCGCCGAGCACCGGGTGCGCAGAGCCGAGCCCCGGGATTTGTAGCCCCGAGCCCCGGGTGTGCAGCGCCGAGCACCGGGTGTGTAGAGCCGAGCCCCCGGGATTTGCAGCCCCGAGCCCCCGGGGTGCGCAGCCCTGAGCTCCGAGATTTGCAGCCCCGAGCCCCGGGGTGCGCAGCCCTGAGCCCCCAGGATGTGCAGTGCCGAGCACCGGGGTGTGCAGCCGCGAGCACCGGGTTTTTGCAGCCCCGAGCCCCGGGATACGCAGCACTGAGCCCCGGGGTGTGCAGAGCCGAGCCCCACCGAGCCATTGCTGAAGGTAGCGGGGGACTTTGGGCAGGAGGAATTTGGGGGCAGGAGGGGTTTAGGGGCTGCGCTCCTCTCTGGGACTGCACAGCTCTGCTCAGAACGGGCTCCTGGCCAGCTGCGCACAGCCCCGGGCTGTGAACCCCGCTTCCTCGCAGAGCCCCAGTAATCCTGGCTCATGTTGTACAGAGCTGGGGCGTTAGTGTTTAACAGCACTAGGAAGTTTTTCCTGCCAGGAATTCCCCTTGGCTCCCTCTGTACCTCTCCGGATTCCAAACACCCACAGCGCCGCCTGTTAACAACACGACAGGGGATGTAAATTTGCCCCTTGTTCATTTTGCACCTGGCTTCTGGCACTCTCGGTGCCTGCGCTTTGTCTCTGCCGTATCCAGGGATATTTCTCAGCTGAGCTGCTGCAAACTCGGAGCAAGCTGAGGCCGCTCTGCCCGTGCTGCTCGGGGTGAGCGGAGCAAGCCCTCGCCTCGCTCTGTCGCTCAGCCCCAAACCCTCCTGTCCCTGTGCCCAGGTGCGGGTGCCCAGGTGAGTCGGGGCTTCCAGCTGCAGCAGCCCCAGGACATGGTGTCGGTGACACTGGGGAAGACGCTCACCCTGACCTGCACCACATCTGGAGACGGTCCCCCTGGCCCCGTGAAGTGGCTGAAGGGCTGGGGCAGTGGGAACCAGACCATCTATGACCAGACGGGCTCCTTCCCCCGCGTGACGAGGGCAGCGGATGGGTCCAACACAGACTTCACCATCCACATCAGGGATGTTCAACTCGAGGATGCCGGCACCTATTACTGTGTGAAGTTCAGCAGATCGCTGGGTGGTGATGAGGTGTTTCAGCATGGAAAGGGCACAGAGGTGTCTGTACATGGTGAGTGCATCCCAGCAGGACGCTGCTCCTGGGGACACCATCCCACGGCCCTCACGTTGCCTGCAGCGGGGTCCCACACTGTCCTGCACCCACCACCGTCTCCCCACTCTGCCTTGTATCTCCACAGAGACCACCCTGGTTCCCAGCATGGTGGCTGCAGCTGTCGTGCTCTGCTTCCTCCTCCTCCTCGGCCTCTTCATGGCCTTTTGCATGTACAGGAGGAAGCACAGGGGTGAGGCGGAGAGCCAGTGCCTGGCCGCGCCGGCAGCCATGGGCAGTTTCTCACCTGTCCCTCTGCGGTGCTGTGCAGGGACCCCCAGCACCCCCAGGTTTGTACCCATTACCTCTTCCTTCTGCACCCCAAGATGAGTGAACCCCTTACCCACCTGCCTTATCCCCTGGAGCAGTTATTTTCCCCAGAAAAGGTCCTTTACTCACAGACGCATTACTGCGCTGCATTGCTTCTCTCTGCATTTCACGGGAGTGCGTGGTGGGAAGCACCCAGCTCCAGGGAGCTCCCTGCAGCCCCTCACCGCGGTGTCTGAGCCCAGCCCAGGCACGCAGACAGCACGTTGTCCCTCTCCTCTGCCTTCAGCATGGGCATCACGTGCAGTCACATGCCACAGAGCCCGGCTAAAATTCGGGAAGGGAATTGAGGAGCGCTGTGCTGAGGGGGTTGGGGAGGGGACCCAGCTTCCTTTAGCTCTAATGGCCGTCCTTTCCCCCAGCAGCGAAGTCCTGGATGCAGAGAGCTCACATCTGCCCAGCCAGGTAAGAATGAGCCATGAATATGGGGAAGAGCATCCTGTGCCGATGCCCCGGCTTGCAGGGACTCTGCAAGGCTTGGGGGCCAGCGTGGGCATTGGGTGAGCAGCAGCCGCCTGCACGCGGTCCTGGCACGCTCTGCGTCACAGTGTGGGGCCACCCGTGCAGCGTGGCACCGTCATCCCAGCTTGAACCTGCCGTTAGGGTTATTTTTGCAAGATTTATCTAGTGACAGCATTAACCATTTGTGTGCACTTCTGCAGCAAAGCAGCAAGGAGGACAACTACATCCACTACGCCGATCTCCAGCCCCTGCCCGCGGCCCCGCAGCACATCAGGAGCCCCGGCGCAGCCTGCTCCGAGTACGCCACTGTCAGGGTAGCTGCCAAGTGATGCGTGGCACTGCAGCCTGCAAGGCCAAAGAGCCTGTTTTGGGGGAGGAAGCAGGGACATTCCTGCCGGGCACGGTAAAGAAGTGGATCTGTTTGCACGGCACGCCCCGGTTCGAGCTTGTCATGCTCAGCAAAGCTCCTCTAATTTGTTCCTGTCCTGGTGGGCACACTGGGCAGGATGAGGCTCAGGGCCGGACCTGCTGTGCCAGGGCTTGGCAGTAGCTCTCCCAGGACCCAGCGGCCGTCTCAAGCACAGGATCAGGCCATGGGGCTGAGCACCTCTGCCTTGTGCAAGCTGTGCGGTGCCGGTTGCTCCAGGAGGAGTTCTCGTACGCCTGTCTCTACCAGCACAGGCCACCACTGGCACTTTCCCGGCTCAGCAGGTTCATAATTTGTGTTATCTTGTCACTGCACCAAGCCCATCCTCATTAAAGCCAGCAAACAGCCATTCCGTCCAGCCCTGCTGTGTTCAGAGCAAGAGCAATAGTGCTGGTCCTGCGGGGTCCTGGGAGACACGTGGCCTCCGCAGCCCCATGCCAGCTCTGCCTGTGCTGCTGCCGGGCTTGTGCTGACCCCACGGGCAGCTCCCACCTCCCACCCTGCCTGGCTCCCCTCCAAATCTGCATCTTCTCACCACGCACGGGGCAGCTGTTGGGAACAGCCCTCAGTGCCACTTTGCTGCAGCTCACGGGCCGAGGCTGAGCCCTTGCCCGCCTTTCCCTGCCCTACTGAAGGGGCCAACATTTGGGAACGGGGTTTATGATGCTGTGTTAAAAGCAGGGCAGCTGGCACCAGCCTGCCTGCCCTTCCACCCCTTCTCCCCTGATCCATGCTCATCTCCAGCTAGTCTGCTCCATGCACATCCTCTACTCTGGGCAAGTCTCCTGCTCTGTGCTCATCCCCTGCTCCATGCACATCTGCTCCATGCGCATCTCCCGCTCCATGCACATCTGCTCCGTGCACATC
Source organism: Burhinus oedicnemus (assembly GCA_008921705.1). Lineage (NCBI taxonomy): Eukaryota > Metazoa > Chordata > Aves > Charadriiformes > Burhinidae > Burhinus > Burhinus oedicnemus. The sequence continues at coordinate 973,062 of VFFE01007193.1, forward strand.
CCCTGCTCCATGCACATCTGCTCCACGCTCATCTCCTGCTCCATGCACATCTGCTCCAGGCACATCCTCTGCTCCATGCACATCTGCTCCACGCTCATCTCCTGCTCCATGCACATCCCCTGCTCCATGCACATCTGCTTTGTGCACATCTCCTGCTCCGTGCACGCGTGCTGGGTGCCCACCTCCGAGGGGAGCAGGCTGGCGGCCAAGGATGGAGTGTGGCGGCGGCACCCGGGTGCACCCCAATGCGATGTGCACACACGCACCCACCCGTGGCGGCAGGTGCTCCCACCGCGCCGTGCGCCACCACACACAAACATTCCCTTAGTGGGCCACGGGCTAAGGGTGAAACACACTTTTCGGGCGGAGGAACCTGGTGTTTCTGCCACTGCTGCTGCCTGTAACCTTGAAAGCTGCTGCAGTTGCTGGTTTCTAACTTTATCTACTTTTTACTGTGAAATCAAAAAAGAGAAGTGAAACAAGACTGTGAAACAGCAGCGTGTGGGTACCCAGGGGAGCCTTGTCTGCCAGCAGAGATCCTCGCGGGGAGAGAATTGTCGGGGGGGAGAGGAGCCACTACTGAAATTCATTTGCATGACGGAATAAGCATCCCCTGCTCCTGGGACCTGACCTGGGGGCAGTTTTGGGTCATTTCTTTCTCGAGGGCACTTCCTGAGCACAGTGGCGGGGGGAGTTTTTGCCAGGGCTGGGGTCCATCACCGCTGCCCTCAGCACCCGTCCCCAGCCTGGCCCCCCTCTGCACCAGCCTCAGTGGCAGCGAGGGGCCGTGGCGTGGGAGTGCTGGGGCCGAAGACTCCCATGCTGCCGGGTCCTGAGTGGAGCCACGGCCACGCCGGGCAGGGGCTCGTTTCCCGGCCGAGGCTGCAGTTGCTCTGAGCAGGACACAGGAGTTGCCCGGCCTCTGTGGGGAGGAGACCGAAGCTCACGGAAAGCTCACGTCAGGATTGCGAGCAGGAGTATGTAAAATATGTGGGTGAGACCGAAACCGGGGATAGACCTCGCAGACAAGGGGAAACGAAATTCAAGGGGATTTAGGGCTTTTTAAGCACTGGGCTAGGTCAGGAAGGGGGAAATCCAGTTTGATACAAGCATATGCAAAGCAATGGGTGAGCAGAGCACCGTGGAGCGCTCTGCACCTAGGAAAGGGCCCAGGTCTGCGGCTTACTGCCCAGGGGAGGGATTTAGTGGTTATTATAGGAAAATCCTTTAAGCCACCAGCCCAGGGTGTGCCGGCAGTGAAAGCACAAACAAGCGCCCGAGCACAGACACAAGGTAGGAGCGTGCCGGGGAGCGCCTCGCTCGGGGGGCAGCACCTTGCTCGGGAGGCAAAATCGGGCGACGTTGGGGTCAGGGATTTACTACTCATCCGCCGCGGTGGTTTCCTGGTGCCGCCGGGTGTCACGTCCCACTGGGTGCTCGAGCGAGAAAGGTGGGTGCTTGTGCCAGGTCGAGGGCTGCAATGGCTGGGGTGGGTGCGGGGCGATGCCGGGGCTGGTACCCACCGGGCTCCTCCTGGCTGCAGCCAGGCGTGAGCAAAGGTGGCTTCGCCGTGGTGTGGAGCAGAGGCGGTGGCTGGACGGGTGGTGGGAAAGGGCTCGGTGTCCCAGCCGGGGAGGGGACACGCCAGCTCCAGCCAGGGTTTAGGCAATGTCCCAGCACAGGACCCTGCACCCAGACACCCAAGGCGGTGCCGTGTCGGGGCGAGGGTGCAGGGGGGTGGGTGAGGCCGCGGTGGTGTGTCCTGGCAAACGGGCCTGGCAGCAGCCCCTGCCACGCGAGAAGCTCCCGGGGTGTGGATGGTGCGGGAGGTTTAGCCGGCCTTTTCCTCCGTGTGGTCTGTGACCCCGGTGCTGGGACCTCGTGAGATGGGAAAGCGGAACAAAGGGGTTGGGGAGAGGCTGAGCCGGGCTGTGCCGCAGTGGGGGTCCGTGCAGACCCCTGTCCTGAAGAGGGGCAGAAAGCAGGAGCTGGGAAAGGGCCAGGGGATACTCGGGGGCTGCCCCAGCGTCTGGTCTGCTCCTGGTGCCGGGACGGGGGAAATGGCTCCTGGAGGTGCCAAGGTGAGAGGGCTGGCAGAGCCTGCCGGGGCGGCCGTGTGTGCCGTGCCAGGGAGCCAGCGTGGGAGGCATGGGCTGTGCCGAGAGCCAGCAGGGAGCATGAACCTCCAATGGAAAACATGGAATAACAGAGAGCAATTAGTCCGAGGAGCGTGACTGACGGAGGAGGTTGGTCCCAGCAGTGAGGGGAGGGGGAGCAATGATTTAATTCATGACGAGGAAGAGCATGGTCTCAGCTAGTGCATGGGGCTGGCTGAAGAAGGGCAATGTGGGCATCTCCCTGGTGTCCTGGGGGACAGGAGAGGGCTGGCAGCGCTCGCAGGGGAGAGGGACAAAGCTGAGCTTGTGCTGGAGCCAGGGCTGAGCAAGGAGAAAAGGGGAGAGACAGGGATAAATGCCGCGTGCCCTGCCCCAGGATGCTCCAGCTCCTTGGTAAGCAGCAGAGCCCCCCCCCCCCACGCTGGCAGTGCCTCTTATGGTGACAGTGCCCAGAGGCCACTGTGTTTCCAGGGGGCCCATGTCACTCCAGCTTGTCCCCTCCAGCGGTTGACGGGGCAGCAGCTCTAGCCAAGGCCCTGCTTTGTGGATGTCTGTGTCCAAGATGCCCTTGTACTCCTGCTCTGTCCCCATCCCTATCCTTGCCACTGTGAGACCGTGGTGGCCACAAGCCCATTCCCAGAGAGAGACAGTCCCTTTGCATGTCATTAGCCAAGCAGCCATGGGTCCAAGAGTATCCAAAGCCAGAGGGACCCCACAGGGACCCCAGGATGCCACAGGCACCCGGTGATGCCATGGGGACCTCGTGATGCCATGAGAACCCCATGATGCCATGGGAACCAGGCAATGCCATGCGGATGCTGTGCCAGGACACCGCTGGGGAGCAGCTGGGGTCCTCTGAGAGGGTTGGAAAGGGCGAGAGGGTCTCAGGGACATTTTGAATGACCCCAAGAAATGTCACGTGGGTCTGACCTGTGCCCACTGACTGCCCCGGGCTCAGGTCCTGCCGGGAGAGGGAACCAGAGGGAGAAGCCCTGGGATGCTGCACAGCTGGACCCTGCTCCTACCAATTCCAAGCCTGCCAGCTCGCCCCTTTGCAGCTCCCCATTTCTCAGGGTTTTCCTTGGAAAGCAAGGAATGAAGCTGAAGTAAAACAGTGACATGCTTTACTCTGTTCCTGATTTATTTCACGTCTTACTTATTGAATCTTATTCCCCGGTTTCACGGTTATTGTGGATTTTTATTAAAGGGGATAAACAGGTCTGGGATTTGGGGTTGTCATAGGAACTGTTTCGGTGCCGCAGCCTCACTGCCAGCCTCCTCATCCTCCCCCCGGGTTCCTGATGTAGTGAGGGCTCTCGCCAGCAGAGCAGAGATCGCTCCAGCCCCCCAAGCACAGCCCGAGTGAAAACCACATTGTGGGACAACCACTGCCTGGCACCGGGGTGCCCTGCGGGACCCCCGGCGTGTTCAGGGAGTAGGTGGGCTCTCGGGTACTGCCCAACCATCCGCACACCGCAGCCTGGCCCTGCGGCCAGGGGGAGGTGAACCGAGACCCCCGGGCTGCCATCCAGGGCTTTAAGCTGAGGAGAAGCGGAGGTGCTTGGAGGATGCTGCTTGTCCGTGTGGATTCTCTAGTGTCTAATAGGAGATTGTGCTGTTGCAGCTATTGCTACTGGGAACGTCTCTGCCTGATCTGGAATAATTTTCATTAAATCCCTGGAGATGATGGGGCGTGGAGCAGATCGGGGGCTGCCCTCCAGCCATTTCTCATCTCTTCTATCACATCAGAGGGGGCAGGCAGTGAAAATGAAAGTGTGAAACACATTTCAAAGGAAATCCTTTGCACCCAACACTCCTTTGGCCTGTGCAGTCCTTTGCTGCAGGATGTCGTGGAGGCCAAGACTCTGGCAATGATTAAAGAGGGATTTCCAGGACCGTGGGACGAACAGGAACACACAGTGCTTAAGAAAGACTCACTTTGTGCTTTCGGTGTTTGACGGGACATTGCTCAGGGACAATCACCCTCCAGAGCTGGCACAGGGAGGGTGGATCCAGCTGCCACGCTTGGTCCTGCCAGTGCCTGAGAGAGGGTCCCAAGGCGGGCAGGAGGGGTGTCCTGCCTGCACTGGGGCTGCCCGGGGCTCCTCACGTTGGGTCAACTGACAGTGACACGTTGGGGTGGTCCTGGTCCCCTGCCATCCACATGTGCATCATGTCCCGACTGAGCTGTGCGTGCAACCGGGGATACTCCAGCAGGTTTTGTCTGGGGAAAAGAGCCGGGGGCTGCTGCTCGGGATGGGGAAACCCTTTGGGGAGCTCCCCTTCCCTTCCCGTGGCAGTGGGTGGCACAGGGCATCCCTGGCCAGCAGCAAGGGCAGGATGCTGCGGGGGTCCCTGGGGGTCTGCGGGGGTCCCCGCTCCTCCTGGCATGGAGTAACCTTAAAGCTTGGCCGTGCTTGGCCGCAGTCCCAGTGCTGGCAGTGCCCCGAGCCCGGCACAAGTGTCCCTCGGAGGAAAAGTGCAGGGAAAGGAAAAAAAATATTTAGAGAGGCAGGAGAAGGGGGAAAGCAGGCGCTGCGGGAGGGAGCCACGGAGCGGGCTGAAAGCGCGTTCTCAGTGGACTTTTGTTCACCCCAGACGTGCTCGGCAGCGCTGCCAGCACGGAGAGGCTGTGCCGGCGCCGGTGGCTCCCAGTGTGGTGCAGCCAGGCGAGTCCGGTTCTCCGGCAGCCTGCCCGGCGCCTCGGCCCGGCAAAGAGCCCGTTAGCAGGATGCAGCCCCTGCAGAGCCTTCAGCGGGGAGCTCCATCGTCCCGGCTGGACTCGGCCTCTCGCTGCCGGCCACGGGGTGGGCAGCGCGGCAGCATCAACAACACGCTCGCTAAAATAATTGCTTCTGACAGATCCATTTCTTCCGCAAGGTTCAGGCTTAATTTTATAATGGTATCGGTAACTATGGCAACGTGTAAAAATAACATATCCCCGAGCCTGGTAAATTCTCCGTAAACAGCTCCCATCTCCAGGAGCCAAGGGAAGCCCTGGCCGGGCGGGCAGCAGCCCCCTGCCCGCAGCGCTGCCACGGCCGGCTGCCTGCGCCCGGGTTGGTGTTCGGGTTAGGATTCACGCGATGACTAATTAGTGGTGTTAACTGCTTACGCCTTGGGATGATGATTTCGTTTGCTAATCCTTCGGGCTAGGCAGAGCTCGCAGCGGCTAATTGGGTGGATATCATTAATGCTGGCGGTCAGGAGCTGCTGTCGAAGGGCTGCAGCGCAACGAAGGCTGGAGCATCCCGCGTGTTGCAGAGCAGATGCTTTGCTGCCGGATCTCGGGGTTCCCTCCTGGCACCTGAGACCCGGCACGGAGCTGGCAGCTGCCGGGGGCCGTGCACGGCTCAGACCCCGCATTGCCAGCGAGCCGGCAGCCCCATTCGCACCTACAGCCCTGTCCCAGAGCTGTCGCTACTGCGCATGCATACACGTGTGTGCACGCACATGCAAACACATGCACATGCATGCACAGAGACACATGCACATGCAGAACAGGCTTCCCATGTGCAGGCACCCCCCTCAGCAGACATCAGCTGGTGCCGATGTGCGTCTCGGCTCAGACGTCTCTGGTCACCACTGCTAGTGGATAATCCCAGGCAATATTTTCTAAACCTGTTAGACATCACTCAGGCCCTCTAAATCCCTGATCCCCCCTCCACGGCTCCGGCAGGCCGAGCTCCGGGGCAGGACGGCAGCATTTTGCAGCTCTGATTTGTAGCTCCTTATCGGGGCCAGGCCAGACCCTTGGGACTGATGCTGTCACCAGGAGCCTGGTGGATCTTGCAGAGCCGGATTAATCCTCGTGCTTTTTGTTGCCCTTCAGCTTCATAAAAAAAAAAAAAAAAAAAAAAGATGAAACAACATAAACCCCTTACAGAAGCATTTTCCTCGAGCTCCCAGTAGCAGACCAGCATGGCCCCTGCCCTGCGGAGGTCAGGCAGCATGGATGTGCCTGGTCCCAACGGGGCCAAAACAAACAGCCCCTGAGCTGCAAGGGGTCAGCCACCACAGGGACAGCCTGGTGTCAGGGCTGGGGACAGCACTGGCGGTGCTGGGGGCTGGTCAAGCCAGCAGCAGCCCCCCCTCCAGGGTTGGGTCCTGCTGATTCGGGTGGTGCATCCCCCCCTGCATCCCAGCCACCGTGCAATCGCCATTTCCGCCACGGTGCAGCAGATACGGCACTTTCACAAATAACCTTGGTGAAAGCCCTCGCTGCCAGCCGCGCCGTTATCTCTCAGCAACCTCATTAATAACACTCAGTAAAGGGTGATGTGGGGTTGTACTGGGTCTCCTGCACCCCACATGCCCCGGCTCAGCCCTCTGCTGGGGCATCTCCCCGGCTCCGGAGCTGTGGGTGCCTGGCCGGCCAAAGTCCAACAGCACAAATGCCCCGACCAAGCCTGGACTTCAAAGTCCCGCAGCACTCCCGGTGCCTCCAGTGAGAGCTCTGACGAGCAGGAAGCGATGGGCTGAGATAGCTTAACATGATAAATCCCACCGCGTTAGCATTTTTATTTTCATCTGCAGCTGCCACAGGACTTTATCAGGCAGCCCAGCCTGCAACGAGTTACAGCAGCCGTGCCTGGGAGCGCGCGGAGCATTATCTGCTATTGCAGCGTTGGATGCGCTTTCATGATAACAATTTGCAATCAACAAAGAACTTTGAGAGGATGTGGAAGGAAAAAAGGCAAAAGAAAACTGAGATTATATTGCTCCTCCCTCGGCCAGGCTCTTCACCCTGCCATGGTCCTAGCGGCACCACCAAGGGGAGACCAAGGTCTTCTCTAGCATCAATCCATGGGCTCAAAGGCACCCGCTCTTCTCACGTGCATCCCCACAGCCTGCACCCTGTCCACCCACCTGCAGCACTCCGGGAGCCCCTGGCCTCCAGGCTGTCCCACACAGTCCCTGGCCAGCCCAGGGCATGGGCACGGCACTGGCAGCCCCCAAGTTAAGAGCAGGGGGGCAACTGGAGGAGGATGGGCTGCATCCAACCTGGGGAACCGCCAGCAGCTCCGGCAGGGACCTGGCCTGTTGGGGAAAGCCACAGCTGCAGGGGCTCGAGAGTGCGACATAAATTCATCTGGCATCAGTGTGACAAGGCCTCCCATTAGCCCCCAGTACAAGAATTTGGCCATGGGCTGGGGGGAACTGCCTGTGCGTTGCGGGGATCCGGGTACAGGCACCACCACCACATCCCTGTGGGCCAGCAGAGCATCCTCCTCTGGAGCAGGGATGGAGGCTTCGGCTCAAACAGCTCCCAGGAGCCCATCAATGATTAACACCCAGCTCTGACACGTCCCCTGCATGGCTGGAGCTCCCTGCCTGCCCCTGCCTGTCCTCCCCTCCCTGCCGCTTCCTCCTCCACAGCACCGCTGCTCCTGGGGCTGAGCATCCCTTCCATACCCAGCCCGGGGTGGGGAAGGGTCCCAGGGCGGGCACCGCTCAGCTGCCACCGCAGCACCGGGGCTGCCTGGGGCTCTGGAGCCCAGGAGAGCTTGGGGTGAACCCCGGCCGTGCCCCCCCCAGCCAGCGCGGAGATTCCCCCACAGCCCCTGAGCTTTGCAACTGCTGGCACAAGGGGTGCAGGATTGGGGCCACCCTGTGCCCCCCAGTGAGCTGCCCTGGGTGGGAGCTGCCTCGTACCCCGGTCCTCGTCCCTGCACCCTGCACGTACTGCGGACCCAGGAGGCTGCAGCGTGAGATTGTTCCGACTTCGCTCAGCCGCTGCGCCCACAGCCAGCGAGCAAATCTTCCTCCAGAGCAAGGGGCAGGATCCTGCCTGCGAACAAAGGTCATCGCAGCCCTCCGAGCGCTCGCGGCAGCTGACCGGGCAGCAAGCACCAGGTCCTGTCCTTCCGAGCCGCCCCTCGCAGCTGGATTTTCCCAGCCTGTCAGCAGTTTTACCCTAAACCCCAGTCCCTCTGCCCATCGCCTCCAGGTCAGCCGGGGCAGCTTCCAGGCCAGGCACAGGATATAAATCACCTTTCCTGCTCTGACACAGCCAGGAGGAATTCCCCCAGTCGGAAGCGTGTGAGGCCGCGTTAAGGAAGCCTGGCCGAGTTACCCGGCTTGCAGCACCCCGCAGGGTGCCGCTGCTGAGTGGGAGCAGCCCGGGAGCATTGCATGGCCCTGGGACGGGCGAGCCGCGGTGCGGATGCAGTCACTGCTGCAGCCCATGTGCTTCTCTTTTTGCTGGGCGGATGGTGGTGGACAGTCTGACGCTGGCTGGGCTCTGCCACCGCTGTCGAAGCCCAGGGCGATGGTGCGTGAACACCGTGAGGGCACTGGGAGCATCACTCCAGCCCGGCAAAGTCCAGTGCGGGGCAGGCAGTGCCGGCGTCCCTCCCTTGTCCTTCCTGAAAGTCATTTTATGGACTTGGAGGGGACCAGCTGATCCCGACAGAGCGCTCAAGTGCTACTAAAATTAAGTGGGCTGCGATCAGGAACCCGGCTCCCCAAGGAGGCTGCGGTAACAGGCGGTGGGTCCGGCCAGCGTGAGCGGAAGTGGCGTCCTTGGAAAATCCCCCGCACTGGGAAGTGCCTCCTCCCCGCTCGCCCCCAGCACCATCTGCACCGCCGAGGTCTGAGAGCCCAGACGAGGACCTGAGATGGCTCAGCTCAGCCCCTCCGTCACACGGTAAAACCTTGGCCAAAGCAATTACAGACAGCTCCCATGCGCGCCCCCTCCCCAAAAGGTAAGGGGCAAAGCCCATGCGCAGGCTGCTCACACAGCAGGCTCCGCAGCCCACCCCCACCTTTCTTCTGGCAATCACAGCCCTAACGAAGCACCTGCAGCTCATTACCCCCCTCCCAGGACCTCTCCCACATAAGGGGGTGGCTGGGTGGCCCTTATCTCCAGCTGTAAGGTGTTTGTGGTGGTGGGTGCTGCCACGGGAGCATGTGGTGAGCAGACAGGTATGATGTACACCCCTGTTTCTTAATTCGGTGCTCCTGTGGTGGGTGCCTTTGTCCCTTCCCTAGGTCACGGTCCAGCTTGGCCACCCCTGTGTGCCTTGCAAACAGGCTGTAGGTCACTTCTCTCCATCCTCGTGTTAACATATTGCTTGTTATAAGTTAACATCAGATAAACTAATTTAAGCTCCTTCTGTACTGGATGTCTTGGATTAAATTGGCATGGTACCTAATGAAGCTGAAGCTCCATTTGTTGTGCTGGAAGCCCTAAATATCAGCAGTGTAATTGGTGCTACCTACTTCAGAAGACATTTGTGTGTTTTTCTCCCAGCTAAAAGCCCTGTGAGGGTGCTGACTCCGAAGCCTGAGGGGTGGTGGGGAGAAGCAGGAGGGCTGTAGGATGCGTCTGCTCGGCTCTTAGGCTGGATGGGTCTTGAAATTTGGCTTTGGAGCTGGAGGAGAGATGGGGTGAGCGTGCCCAGCTCTATCCATGTGTTGTTCTCTAGTGCAGGGAGGCTGCGCTGGCTTGCGTGCACTGGAGCAGACCTCGTGCAGGCGCTGAGGCCGGGCTCGGCTCCCTGATGTGGTTGCACACCTCATTTTGTTGTGGTGAACTATGAAAGCAGCATCTTTCGGGGTGCTGGGGCTGGACTGGGTTGTGTTTGGGGCTGGCCCTGGGGCCAAGGTGCAACTGAGTGGCTCTCAGCTTCCTTAGGATAGCGAGTCCCTACAACCCTGAGTGCCTCAGCGGGGGTGTGCGATGTGTTATTTGGGTTTATTGTGGAGGGCTCCTGTGGGTGCTGGCTGCTTGCTGGTGCTTGGGCACAGTTCTGCGGCCGCAAAACAGCACTGCTGGATGCTGGGTTTAGGGTGTCTTCTAGGCTGATGGCCAAAGCTTTGGTGGTTTTCCTATATTTATCTCTAAGCTTTCCCTGCTGGTTTGGGTTTTGAGGCTGCACTGAGACCACAAGCCCTCTGGGACAGCTGCTGTGCCCTGGGGTGATGTGGCCAGTCGGTCAGGCCATAGGTAACCTTCCCACTGCACCATACCATGCTGGTCTGGGAGCAGGGATCCCGAGGGGAAAAGTCCAGGGCAGGGAAAGAACTGCAGTCACCTCCATCGTTAGTGAAATATGGCTCATTAATAGGCCCAGGTTTGGCACTGCAGGGCAGGAACTGAAAACTCTTCCTTCTCCGTCACCTGTGAATCCCCCTTCAGCAAAGTGAGCCACCATTGTCCCCATGGGCTATCGGTGCTGGGAGGGGATCAGAGAGGCTGCTGATTAGGGGATAAAAGAGCAGCCTGGGCAAAACCAGTGCTGCAAGATTTTCAGCTGGGATCACCCTGGTGAGGCTGTAATTGCCCCCGTTGGATGCTGCTGGTCTTTTTGGGGTCCCTCCCAGAGATGGGGTGCTGCTGCTGCCCTGGCCGGGGGTCCCTGCATGGGGAAGGATCCCCGCCTCCTCCTGGGGAGGAAGTCGCTGGCGCAGCCGGTCCTGCTGCCCACGCAGAGCTGCCCAGCCGAAAAAAGGGAAATGCAAAAGCACGCTGGGCCCCTGGTTCCTGCTGGGAGCGGTGACAGCTCTGACTGGAGCTTTTGCCCCCAGGAAGGGGACCAGAGGCTCCCTCCGGCACCCAGACCTGCAGGGGCAGCAAAGCCTGGCCCAGACTGGCCAGAGCACGTGTCTTCCCCAAAAGGGTGCTGGCAGCGTGATGCAAGTTCCTCATTGCGCCTCAAAGCTGTGAAAAATCAACCTATTCTTGAAAAGCTCTCCTGCAATGCTTCCCCGGCCCCTGTACCGGCTGCTGCATGGCTCCCGGGGTGGGGGGGGACCCGGGCTCCAAAAACATCCCTGCGGGGAGCAGTGGGTTTGAGCTGAAGCGTGAAGATGCCGCAAAAGCGAGCGCAGCCTGGCTGCCCGCTGGCAGCACAGGGAGTCTGGCAGCGCTGCCCGCCCTGCCAAACGCCGCAGCAGCCTCCTGCTCGCCGTGGGTGTTTGGTGCAGAAGGAAGCTACTAATGATGGCGTTGCGCCTCCCGAAATGCTGCGCTCTCACTCCGTCTTGGGCGTTGGGTGTGCGAAGGAGCGGAGCGCTCCTCTCCCCCAGGTTCATCGCCAGCTCGTGGGGCAGGGGCTGCCCTGCCGGGGTGACTCCCCCAAACCCCCGATGTTCCAGCGGGCCCCTGCGATGCCGAGTGGAAGGGCCGTGGGCAGGAGGGGAGGCAGCTGAGCCTGCCCATATGCTTCCTAATGGGGAGCAATAGCAGCTCTTCCCGGGAAGCTCACGCTGCACCATCTGCTCTGCCGCGGTACCTTCTCTTGCAGAGCTTTTTTAAGCTCTAACTTTCCTTCCCAAGCGCTCTGCGGTGGCTGCTTGCGTACGGGCTGTCTCTGCTTTGTAATCGCCTTGAAACAGGTTGTCTGAACCTTCAACGCCGAGCGGGAGAACAGCCCAGACAGGCTGAAGTCAGCCAGGCCTCCAGGAACTTGTGCTGCCACTTAAAAATAACCAGGAAAGCGGCCGTGAATGGCTGCAGCGTGTTCCCAGCACCTTCCCTCTTGCCGGGCACCCCTTCGCCCCGAGGGTGCCTGTTCCCAGACTGGGGCTGGGTGGGATGCACTGCCCAGGGCAGTGTAGCTGCGAGGTTTCCAGAAACCACCGCTAATCCCATGTCCCGGCTCTGTGCCAACTGATTATTTCTTTCCACTCCACGCCGCATGTGCGAAAGGCCAAAGGCCAAACCCAACAGCTCTTCTGGGTCCCCGCTGCTTGCTCACGTCCCCGCCAGCTGTGCGAAGGGGAAATAAAAACAATGCCTGCACCGGGCTCCCCAGTAGCAGCGCTGGCCACAAATTATTTTACGTTAGGACTAGCGCTGGCTGCAGCACTTGAGCGCAGCCCCCGGCTGCCGGGGGTGCTCCCTGAGGGAGGTGCGGTGCAGATGCCTGGGGAGGCTGGTCCCGGCTCCCAGCAGTAAATTGAGCTAAATTAAGGCTGGATGCAACACATGAGCGTAGCTGGGGCCGAGGGGGAGGCTGGCGGGGACGGGAACGTGCGCAGGCTGACGCCGTGCGCGGATTGATGGTGCCAAGTCACTTCAGATATCTTTGGTGTTTGTTTGTGCGAAGCTCTAAATAAAGCCGACAGCCCCAGCGGCTGCCTGGGAAGGGAGGAGGGGGAGCCGGCAGCCGTTCCCCTATGGCATGGCACGGCATGGCACCCAGTGCTGCCCTCAGGGCCTGGCCCAGCGTGGGAGAGTAGTTGGGCGTGATCTGCGCTGCTGGGGATGCTGTGGCGTGGGTGGGTGCGGGTGGGTGCTGCTGGGTGCTACCTGGGTGTGCTGGGGCTGGGAGCCCCCCGCTCTGCAGAGCATCCACCCTGCCTCTGGGTGGGCAGAGGGGAACGCAGGGTGGTTTTGGGACCTGCTAGAGCTCCTGCTGGGAGCTGCCAGCATCACATCTGGCTGCAGGTGACTGTGCCCATGCAGGGCACCGGGGGCACAAACCGGTCCTTGTCCTGGCCTTGCTGAAGTGCCCATGGGTGGTGGGAGAAGCTGCAGCAGGCACAGATAGTGGAGAATGTCCTTGTGCCTCCCCTGGGAAGGACTTTGTGTCAGGGAGAAGCAGGGCAGCACAGGGACGTGCATCCCACAGATCCTCATGTCCAGACACCCTCCTCCTCCGTGCCCTCCCTCGGCCCCATCTCCCATCACAGCTGCCTCATCCTCAGGCTCTTGCCTCTCCCTGCTGTGGGCTCCTGTCCTCTCCCGCTAAACGCATTCCCCTGGTGAGAGATGTCACGGGGATGCCCCCGTGCTCCCAGGGTGTGACTCAAGGAGCGTCACTGTAAGAAAGGGGTGCAGGTATCTCCTCTCCCTCCCCATCCACCCTCTGGTCTGTGCTGCACCAGAGTCCTCTCCTTGCTCTGTCTGACCCCCATGGGCTGAGCTGTCCTGTCCACGTGGCACCTCCAAAATGCCACTTGTGCCACTGCCATGGGCTCAGCTGCTGGCTCTGCATGGTCCCTTGGATGGCACAAAATGTCCTGTGTGTTCAGGAGCCCCAAGGCTGTGTGCCTCCCTGGCACCCTTGTGCTTTCCCCCCCAGTTCCAGCACAGGGATGCTGGGCTGTGTGCCATGGCTGTGCCGAAGCGGTGGCTGAGCTGGCCCCGGCGCAGGAAGCCTGTGGTAAGCGAGGGGACCCCAGCCACCCTCCTCGCAGCCCTGGATGAGCACTGAGGCCACTGAACCATCCTTCCTCTGCCCCAGCTGCTTCCTCCGCCCCGGCCCCACGTCCTGCTTGCCCTGGGTGCGTCCTGCTTGCCGCTGGGGTCCCGGGACCGGCCCGGGGGTGTCCCCCAGCCCACCTTAAGGCAGCAGCACACCGGGGCACGCTGAGCTGACCTTACAAAAGCAAGTTTGCTCCGGGCCGACCGGTGCTGGCTTCGCCCCCGCCGCCGGGGAAGCGGCGGTAAACCGGTGCCGGCGGTGGGGGGGGGTATCTCCGAGCCGGGGCCGGCCCCATCCCGCCCCGGTGCCAAGGCAACGGAGGCGGCGCGGCGGCGGGGAGGCAGGGGCGGCTCCGCTCGGCACCGGGGCATGCGCCCGCCCGGGGCTCCGCCGCCGCGGCCCCGTCAGCGCCCGGCGGTGGAGCCGGAGCCCGGGCCAGGTCAGCGCCCACGGGCGGTGGCGGAGCCGCGCGTGTGCGTGTCCCTGCGCTCCCCGCCCGCAGCCCGGGAGGAGGCGGGAGCCCCAGCCCTCCTTCCTCATTTTTGGGGCTGAGCAGAGCGATTTCCTTCTCCAGCTGCAATTCAAAGCCCGGAGCCGGAGCCGCGCTCTGAAGCTACTCTCATCTCTGCTTCCCAGCACCAGCCGACGATGGAGCCGCTTCCCCGCGGCCCCGGCCGTGCCGCCTGGCCGCTGACCTGCCTGGTGCTGCTCTCCCTGCGCGGCTGGCCAGGTAAGCCATGGCTCTCCTGCCACCCTGCTGTTCTGTTGTGGTTTGGCTTTTCTTCTTCCCCCCCCCCCTTTTTTTTTTCTTCTCCCCCCTTTCCCCTCCATCCTCGTCTCTTCTCTCTGCTGCCTCTCCGCCGCACACCTCCCGAGCGCGACATGATGCTGCCTCGCTGCGCACGTTTGGTTTGACCTTTCTGTGAGATGACCTAGAGCGCGGCGATGGCAGAGGGGAGCAGGGCCCTCGCTCGGCTGCTCCTCTGGAAGCAAACTTCGAGGCAGACATTCCCCTTCCCAGCAAGACGAGGGAATTAAGCAGGGACGTGAAAAGGCATGTTCTTTCCACCCATTTGCTAGCACCCCCTGCCAGCTATGTGAGAGGCAAATCTCTGCAAGCAGCCCAAATTCCCACTCGGAGGCTGCCTGGAGATGGGGAGGATGGTGGAGCGGGCAAGGGGAGGCTCTGGCGAGGGCCGCCTGCCTCCTCTGCTGGAAACTTGTTTTTCTTGCTACCCCCTGCTTTACCCCCGACGGTATGCAGTTCTTGCTGCTCTACCCAACTGTTGAGCACCAAAGCGGTGGGATTGCACCATCTCTCCAGGCACCTTGCACCACCCAGCCCTGCCACAAGCGCTGGCCCTGGGTCACCTCAGGCTCCTGCTGCCACCCTGCTGGGTGCCTCAGTCTTCCCCAGGGCTTGTGGCTCCGCCAGTCCCTTACAAAAGGATGAGAAGCGATGATCGGGGCGGGTGCCGCTCCCTGGCTGTTTCCCTTCCCTCGCTAGCAGTGGGAAGTTTCGCACCCCACCAGGAACGAAGCCCTGTGGTGGCTGCTGCTTTCAAGGATGTTTCCTTTCTAAGATATTTCGTTTCGGTGCTGTTCATCTCGGGTGATATTGCTAAGGAATCGTTCTCCTTCCCGCTACGTGCTGTCTGTGCCTTTGGGGAGGGATGGGGTTTTTTTGTGCAAACCTCCCGGGGCAATAGCAATGCACGTTCAGGAGCATCTTTGCTGCTGAGCTTTTTGCCTGGTCTGTCCAAATTTCGCACCTTCCAGCCAGATCCCACTGCAAATAGCCCAGCGCCGGCTCCCGCGCAGGTGAAACACTGTCCTGCATGGGGGAAAGCCGTGCTCTACCAGGCCTCTTACTTGGGCAGAGAGTTGAGCATAAACTTGAGCAGAAAGCAAATGTTTTCAGCACAACACTCCTTGCTTTGAGTTGCCTCATCACAACTGAGAAGTGTTGGCCCCAAGCTGAAAACTTCCAGTTGCTGAAAGCCAAGAAGGCTTTGGCGGCGAGCGCAGCTTCTTAGTGAACCGCTGCGATTTCCTGCCACGAAAGAATGGCTCGAACAAAGCTCTTGAGTTTAATTAAACGTGGCCTTGGAGTAAGAACCCCATTTTTTCCAAGGCGGCCTTAGGAAAAGAACCATCCTGCGGCAGAAAGCCCGGGGTCGTGAGGTGGTTTGCATCCCTGATTTCAGGTGCAAGCACTCAGATCTTTTTTATTTTGTTTGTTTTTTTCCCATGTGGTGGAGACCCTGGGGTGAACCCTCCTGGGCCACGGCACAAACTAAGCCTGAACTCCAGAAGAGCTGGCCCGGGCTCCCGCTGCCGGAGGGCAGTTGCTCCGACAGCAGAAGCAAAGTGGGAAAGGGAAGGTCCTGCAGGAGACCTTCCTGGAGGGCAAAGGGGAGCGAGATGCTGGGAAGCCAAATTGCAAAGCCCCGTTGCAAAATCTGTGCCGTGCAGAGCCCTGCTGTGCAGGCGTTTCTCAAGGCAGGGTCTGAGCTGCGCTTCCCAGAGCCTCCTCTAAAGAGGAAATCTGTTTGGTCGTGGGGCTCTGGCTTTCAAGCTGAATTTCTGCTAATGCTGTAGGAGGGAAGCTTGCAAACGGTGGCTGCGTGTGATCCGAGGCTTCCTCTGATGTCACGTATGTAAAATATAGCCTTTACTATAACCGTCCCCAAGCTGCTCTGGGATCCGCATAGCTCCCAACAGCTACCCTGGTGTCTCTTTTCTTGTCTTCCCCCAAACTGCAGATTCCAGGCCCTTTTTATAGGCAGCACCTGTTAGTTTCCCCCACAGGCAGCCCTGCTGCAGGTGAAATTCCAGCAGGATTATTTTGGGGCTTCTCTTGCCTGTCGGCCCGTTCCTTCAGAGAGTGACCGTGGGGCTCCGGATGCCAGTGACCAGCTGCACGTTGCTTCTGGAGCACGCGGCCCTTCCCTCGCCATCCCGGAGCTCCTTACCCAGCTCCTTCGGAAGGAAAAAAAAAAAAAAATCTATTTTTATCAGGAAGCATCCAAGCAGCTTCTCCTGAATTAAACCCCGGCCTCTTGCAATCTGTTCGGTATCAAATACTTCAAAAGGTGGAATACAGGAAAAAAAATATGTGTCACCGAGATGGAAAACTTGCACCGCAGCGGGAGAGCTGGGGATTATTTTGTTCTCCACTTAAATTGAATATCAGGAGGGAGCTCTGCCAGACCAGGCGCAGCCCGATGCTGTGCTCGTGCCTCTTCTCTGGGCTGGGAGTGCTCCGGGTCTGTGTTGCGAGGGTGCTCCCACCCATGTGGGAACTGTCAGGTGATGATTTTTCAGGGCTCTAAAACCCTTTGCTGGTTCTGGAGTGTAGAACAGAGCAGATTACAGGGTCAGAGCACCTAAACTCCCCTTGATCCTGGTGGCGGAAAGGATTGCGCTCTGACTGGAGGTGGTTGGAAATTGAAGTCTAAGAAAATAGCGTCATGGGGCCGCGCTGTGAACGTGCAGGTGGGAAGCAGGTCTGCACTGAACCGATGCTTGCGGTGAGAAATCGTGGCACGTCCCGTGTGTTTGCAGCACGAGGACACCCCGCATCCCGCTCCTGGTGCACAAGCACATCGTGAGGGTACAGGGCTCGCATGTGCTGCTGGCAAATACCTGCCGGGAGGGAGCTCGGTGGGGCTCCTCGGGGCGAGCTCCCAGAAAGGGGAAGGAGGAGAGACATCTCCCTGGGTGCAGGGAGAAGCTGCATTCAGGGGGAAGGGAGGAGAGAAGCTTCAGTGGAAACTTTGCATTTTCTAACTTGCATATTCTGGGGTTTTCTATCAACTTCCCCTTTGTGTTTTCCCATCGCAGGGGGGTGGGGGCATCGCTCTGCACGCCGCTGCTGGAGTTGGAAGGTGTTTCTGAGCACACGATGAGTCAGGGTTGGTCCTGGCATAGGGCTGTTGGGTGCAGGGTCGGCAGGTGGGGAGGTCGGGTGGTCTGACCCGGACTCATGCTCCTCGGCTGGGACGTGTGAGCAGGTCTCGGTTAAGGCAGCGTGGTGTTAACGTGGCATATCATGGCTGAAGCTCATGTCCTGCAAACCTTGAATGGGGTGATCCGAAGAGCACCGGCCGAGCAGAGCTGTGTGTGAAAGTCTCTAAAGCAGCGTGGTGGCTCACAGCGGAACACATGGAAAAATACCCAAAAGCCACATTTTAGTCCTATGTGAGAGGCTACCTAGAGCCATGCAGTGTTTTCTGCAGTGGCCAAGAGACTGAGAGCTGCCAGGGAAGCCCCCTGGCATGCGGCACTGGAGGCAGCGTGAAGCCCTTTGTTCCCTGGCTGCTCTCAGGACCAGTTTGGGAGCAGCGGCACCGTCGGAAAAGCCCCGTGCAGTGGTGGCCCCACCGCAGCAGCACCTCTGGCAGCCTGTCACTGGACAACAGCGTGTGCCCTGCCTGCAAATCCCTCATCACAGGGAGCGGGCACGGGGGCTCGCACACTGCTGCCCAGCGAGGAGGTGGTGTGGGCTCGGTGGTGCGAGGTGCACGCAGACCATCGGCAGCCCAGCTGCAAACCTGGGCTCTTGGAGAGGCAAATCCCTGTGACCCCAGGAAGGCAGGGATGTTGTGCTGAGGCGGCAGCGAGCTACAGCCCGGCCATGCGCTGGGCATGGCTGTACCCAGCCACGCTCGGTTTAACTGCCCGGTGCTTTTGTGGATGCTGCTCTGAGATCCCATTGCTGCGATTAAGAAATGAGCTTTGGGGTTGAGCAATGCCCACGCTGCTCGCCCCAACTGTGCCCTGGTGTTAGGGTCAGCTCTAGGACCCCAAAACAAGTGCTTCTCCTGGTGTTCTCTCCCCTCCGGTACAGTGCGTGCCTTGCAGGGAGATGGACAGATGGAGAGAGGGAGGATGAAGAGGCAGTGCCGGGCTCGCTGCAGGCTGGGCTGGGCTCGGCTGTGCGGGGCAGTGTTGGTCCCTCTGAGCGGGGCAGCCCTCCCTGGCTTGGGGGACCCTCAAGGGGGACATGGGGGGGGGTCACCACCCTGCAGAAGTCTCTTAGGCAGGCTTGCAGAGGGGAGCAGTGAGCAACATGTTCACCGTGGGCTGCAGAACCCGTCCCCCGCCCCCGCTTCCCATGGCCCTTGCTTGTGTTGCAATGCCACATGCTAATGAGCGGTGAGGCTTGTTGGTGGAGCGAGCAATTAACAATGTGGCCACTCTGGGTGTGCAAAGGGGCTGGGGGTCTGTGCGGTGGGTGACTGGGGGTGCCAGGTCCCTGTGCCCAGAGCAGTGCGGTCCCCCGCCTCTGTCACATCCCCATCCAGGCGCTCAGCGAGAGGCGGATGATGAGAGGTGGGTGATGCTTCTGTGCTTTCAAACTTCCTCTACACATTTCTCAAGCACCTCTTGCGAAAGGTCCAGGGGCAGTAGGAGATACCACGACAGCGGAGCTAGCTGTGTGTGCCCTGTGTCACCGCCGTGCTCTGCGCATGGGGTCCATCAGCCCTCCCTGAGGGCAGGGGCTCTGCTCCAGGGCTGCTCCCCCAGATTTGGGTGTCACCCGAGAAACACGGGCTCACCTTGCAGAAGCCCAGATCACTGCTGCTCGGACGCAAGACCGAGGCTCAGCCTGGATGATGCACTCGGATGTGACGCAAACCAGGTTTCTGTCCTTCCACGCTTGTCTTCTGGGACAAGCTTGTGTCGATGTTGAATGCTGCTACCGTGTTAGCCTTGATGTGACTTCGAAGGGAAACAACCCTTTGAAGGGCTGATGCTTTCGGCTGCGAGCATCAGCCTGTCCTGGAAATGCAGCGGACTAATGCCCTGGGCAAAAAGTCTTTAACTGGAGGAATCTGGAGAAACTGTGCTCCTGCTAACTCCGGCCATCAAGACTGAGTAATTGCACAGACAGTGAGAACATCTGTGGGTACATCGAATACTGCTGGAAGTCAGAAGGGATTAACAGCCGCCAGAAATCCTCTCTGGGCTCTGTGGGAGCCAGCCATGGCCGGGAGAGGTCAGAGCAGCTCGTCCTACAGCGGGTCCTCCTGGGAGCATCCAGCCAAGGATTTTGTCCCATCCTAGGGATGGCTACAGCAGGGGAGGCTGCTGGGGCACCTAGGGCAGCCTTCACAGGAGTTGCAGCCCTGGGTTTTTCTGGTGTGAGAGATGGGGGGCTGCAGCCCTCCAGCCAGCGAGGCTGAAGAGCTGGCTGTGCCGATGCAGCTCCCACCCTCCCGGGACACTGGTCCATGTGCTCCCAGCCCTACTCAGCTGCAGCAGGAGTTACCTGCTCCAACACGACAGTCCCTGCATGACCGTGACACTGTTTCTGCGTGTCACTTGCCAGCTCTGGGATTGCAGCGGTCAGCAGTGCCTGGCCCCTGTTACCAGCAGGCAGATTCAGGTGGTTCTCCCACCTCTCTCCCGCTTTGCTTAAAAAATGTTCCTTTAAGCAGTGACCTGTGGTGAAATCTCACTCAATTCAGTGGCAGTAACTATATTGGCATGGCAAGTGTTGCCAAAATTAACCCCTCGAGGAGCCGTGTAGGCTACAGGGTGGCTGTCTCTGCTGCTCCAGCTGTTTTTAGGGAGCAGCGGCATCGCTGGTTCCCGCGGGGCTGAGCTGGGTAGCTCCTGATGCATCTCTCTGACATGGCAGCGAGCTCGGACCCCTGTCCTTGCCGGATCTGGCTGCAGGTCCACCCAAGGTGGATTTTGGTATTGCCTTCTCACAGGGAGAGCAGGGCCCCCGCAGTTTTCCTGGAGACCTCGGGAGTTTCTCCCTGCCTGACCGTGCACGGGGGAAGGTGCGTTGGCACCCATGGGTGCGTAGGTGAGGGGACACTGGGGATGGCGGCATTCGGCTTGTGCCGGGAGGTGTAAAACGGTCGGCTGGGTTAGGGAGCCTTGTTGCCGAGATGCTTTGAAGGGGACTGCTCTCCTCTGTCGGTGACAAGCAGGAATGGCGTCTGCCTGACTGGCACCGGCGTCGGCTAATGGCTGTGCGCCACTGGAATGAGTCGGGGCTTGGATTCAATGCAGAAGTGGGACAGATTCAGTGCAGAAAACATGGTATCGCATCTGCAAGGAGAGCTTGCTTTTTAGAGTGCCCTGTGTTTTGTGCCCTTGTTTCCTTCTGACTGGCAAAGCCAAGCAGCCATGGGAGGCAGCACGGCGTGCCGGCAGGCGTGGGCAGTTGGGATTTGCTCCATGTTTTAGCTGTGCAGAGCATGATACGAGGCCATCTAGCAAAGCTCTGTCTGGCTCCGCTGCCGAGACTGGTGGGCAGAGGTCTGTGCCCGCTGCCGTAACCGCAGCCTCTCCCTCGGGCTCCCCGGTGCTGGCACAGCCCTGTCACCCGTGGTCCACGCTAACGAGAGCTGTGTGCTCAGCCTGTCCCGCGGCCAGGGAGGGATGGAGGGGAGCCTGGCGGGGTGTGCAGTGCCAGATGAGACTCTGTCTGTTCTTTCCCCAGGTGTGGGTGCCCACGTGAGTCGGGACTTCCAGCTGCAGCAGCCCCAGGACAAGGTGTCAGTGACAGTGGGGGAGATGCTCAACCTGACCTGCACCATGTCCAAAGGTGGTCCTATTGGCCCCGTGAAGTGGCTGAAGGGCTGGGGCAGTGGGAACCAGACCGTCTATGACGAGACGGGCTCCTTCCCCCGCGTGACGAGGGCAGTGGGTGGATCCGACACAGACTTCAGCATCCGCATCAGGGATGTTCAACCCGAGGATGCCGGCACCTATTACTGCGTGAAGTTCAGAAAATCACTGGAGGGTGTTAAGGTGTTTCAGCGTGGAAATGGCACGGAGGTGTCCGTACACGGTGAGTGGGGCTCCCAGAGCAGCTCCCGGTGGGAACCAGCCGTGCCAGGCATGGCACGGCACAGCCTGGTGGGCTCTGCTTGGGGCGAGTGGGGACAGGGAAGGGGCTCAGGGGCCCATCCCAGGAGAGGGTCCCATGGGTCTTCTCCAGGCGTATCCATGCCCCTGTAGGAGACCCCGCTCCCTGCAGTCCCAGGTCCAGGCAGGGGTGGCAGAGCCAGGTCTGACAGCCCCACGCTTCTCCCCACAGCCAAACCCACCCCCCCAGTCGTGTCTGGACCCAACCACAGAGTGGGGCCGGGGCAATCGGTGCCTTTCACCTGCACGGCCGGAGGGTTCTTCCCCAAAGACATCAGCGTGAAATGGCTCAAGGACGGGGCCCAAATCTCAGCTCAGCAACCCCAGATCACCCCTGGGCGGACAAAATACTCCTACAATATGTACAGCGCCGTGACGATGACACTGGAGGTGGGCGACATCCGCTCGCAGCTCGTCTGCGAGGTGCAGCACTCCACGACGGCCCCGCTGAGGGGGACGTACCAGCTCAGCCAAGCCCTGCGAGGTGAGGGCTGGGGGGGGACCGGCACTCGGGGTGTCCAGCTCCCGTGGGGCTGGGGGTCCCAGGACAGGGACAGGACACCCCGCCAGCAGGGGCGCCTGTGGACGCCGGGCACCAGGTGCTGCCTCTCTTCCCAGTTTCCCCCAGTGTCCATGTGGTCACTGACCCACCAAGCCCCGTTGAGGCGAACAAGACTGTGAACTTCACCTGCCACGTGAAGGGGTTTTACCCAGGAGATGTGGCTGTCACCTGGCTGGAGAATGGGACAGAGATGAACGTGGAGAACATCTCCCGGCTGACGGAGACCTCCCGGGGCTTGTTCGAGCAGAGGAGCCTGGTGGAGATCAAAGCGACGGAGGAGAAGAACGGGTCCGTGTTCACCTGCCGTGTGGTGCATGATGGCCAGGACCCTGTTGACAGGATGGCCACCCTCAGGATTGCCACCCCAGTGAGGGAGGGAACGAGCGACTCATCCCAGGCAGATAATGGTGCGTGAGAGCCACTGGGATTTGTTCTCTGCTGGGGAGCTGTAAGATATTACCCCTCTCCCCCCGAGAAAGTCCCACCAGACTCTGGTTCAAGGACACAAAATCCCAATATTGGGGGGCTGGGGGAGTGTGATGCCAGCAGGTACTGAGCTGTTGTGCTCGGTGCTTGAAGCATCACCAGGCCAACCCCAGCTGTAAGGCTGCAGGGACTCTGTCGATACCAGCACTTTGAGGCCTGTGGTGAACTTTTGTATTCGTATTTCAGGCAATTTGCTCTCGATATATATCGTGGTGGGAGTGGTCTGCACTGTGCTGGCACTGCTGGTGGCTGCAATTCTTTACCTCATCCGGGTGAAGCAGAGCAAGGGTAAGGAAACCAAGTGTACGGTAGGGAAGCATCTGCTCTTGACCCTCTTCTCACTCTCTTGAGCATCAGTGCTTGGATTCTGAATTCACGGCTGTGTGCCCGCACCTCGTGCCCAGAGGGGAGGATGGACCAGAGCTCTCCAGGTTGTTTGCAGGCTGCAGGGAAAGCTCTGCCTGGTTGCGCTGCGTGCCAGTGCCTGCCAGGAGCAGAGTCAAATGCGCTTGTTGTTCCTTGTAGCTGAAAATGTCTGACAACCCCCCTGCACCTCCCGCCCTCTGCCAGGAACAGTCCTGCAGTAAATGGAGTGAAACTCCAGAAAACTGCAGGCGCTTGCCTCTGGGAAAAGATGTGTATCTGCTCTTGCAGTAGTCTCTGCGTGTGCCTGGGGAAGCGGGGGGGTTATGTTGTTTTCTGAACTATTTCTTTCCTGAACTATTTCTCTTCCGGCAGGTAAAAGCTCACCATCTGCTAGGTAAGTGCAGATCTCCTCTAGTCACTGACTAAGCCACGGACACTGAGCTGGACACCTCCAGCCCACAAACGGGGTCCTTTGGGATCGGGACGGAGCTGGATCCCCAAAAGCTTGTAGTGAAAGGGAAGGCAGGAGCGCAGGCTCTGCTGATCTCCCTGGTTGTGGTGCTGCTGCCTGTTGTGATCTTGTACCCAAACATCTGGCTTTTGGTGAGGCTGAACAAGCGGGTGGGAGCTGGGTCTCCAGCCTGCAGAGATGTAGCTGGACCAGCAGGCGAGCAAATCCTCGCCGGTGAGGACTCATCCCGCTGGGTGCTGCTGCAAGGACCTTGTTTTGCATCCAAACCCCCAGCTGCTCCGTCACTAGGGAAGAGGCAACAGGGCAGTCGGTCGATCTGACTTGGTTTGTTCCCCCTTTCAGGTTACACGAGCCGGAGAAGAGCAGCGAGGCCACTACCCAGGTGTGTCGCACAGCCCTGGGACCCGGGGAGGGAGAGCAGCCGGGAGGGACCAGAGGCAGGAGTGGATGGAGGGTGGTGGTTCCTGCCTGAAACATCTCCGTGTCTCCAGTGGAGGGTGGTGGTTCCCCTGTGAAACGTCTCAGTGTCTCCACGCTGTGGCTGGAGAGGGAGAAGAAGCTGTCCCTGGGATGGGGATTGCCACTTCCCAGTGTCTTTTCTGCCTTTGCCCTCTCTCCTCCTCCTCCTCCTCCTCTCCTCCTCCTCCTCCCATGAAAGTCTGGGTTTGTGCTGCCTGGAGAACCAGCTGTGCAGTAGCCAGCCAGGCTATTTGCAGAGTTATTTTGCATTTGGTGACGCGGTTATAAACAAAGTCGTGATCAGCAGAAATCTGTCTGTCCCACCCAGGCTCTGCCAGCTTCCATGTGGGCATTGCTGGGCAGGCTGCCCCCTGCCCATCCCTACCAGGACAGGGTGACGGGGCAGCTGCAGCAGTGGCTCTTGAATCATGGTGGTGGCTCTGCAGCCTGTCAGTGACGGTGGTGGCTGGTGATTTGAAGACGTAGCACGGGGTAAAGCATTGCTGCGGGATTGTCCCAGCCGGCTGCTGGCATCGTTTACCCCGTACAAGTAGAGACCGAGCTATCCCAGATCAAACTGCAGCAGGATTGACATATGGGGCTTTGGGTTTGGTGCATGGGGTGGGCATGGGGGGCTCCTCACTCATCCTCCCAGGTGAGGGACTCTTGCTGTCTCACACAGGAATCCGACCCCAACAACCTGACCTACGCGGACCTGAGCTTTGAGAGACAGAGGAAGACCATCCGTCGGATGGCGGAGATGAGCCCACAGTCGGAGTATGCCTGCATCCAGACCAGCCGGGCACCCAATGGTGATGACAACCTCACCTACGCCGACCTGGACATGGTGCACCTCAGCAAGGCACCCAAGCGACCAGCCCCGCACCCCGAGGAGGCCAGCTCCGAGTACGCCAGCGTCCAGATCCCGAGGAAGTGAGCAGGGCTGCACCGGCTGCCGGGACCCCCTGCCCCATGGGGAGCTGCCCTGCTCCTCCCTGGGAGGATTTTCTTGGAAGCACCAAGTGTGATGTGAAGATGTGCTGCGGTACCCGTGTTTTGGGGTGGAAATGGAGCCTGCAATACTGTGGGGGTTGGCTCCCATCCTCAGAGACCTGATTTTTGGGGGCAGCTTGGTTCTGTGGCTGCGGGAGAATCCCAAAGGGATGGAACCGGCAGCCCCGGGAGCTGCTCAGCCTTGGTGTGCCGGGTTTGCCCGCAAGCGGGTTAAGCCAGCGGAGCAGCGGCTCCTTGGGAAGCTCCAGCCAGGCTGAGGGCATGGGGACAGTGCCTCCGTACCTGCTCCTGTGGGGATGCCACTGCCTGGCCAGGCTTGCACGGCTTCCCATGGCTGCCCTGACCCCGCAGGGACCAGCCAGGACCCCCTGCGCTGCCTTCTGGGGCTCTCTGCCGCCAGCGCCTGGAAAACAAACTCTGGCTTTAAAGGAAGGACCTAAGTGTCCGCCTCTCTCTTCCCAAGTGTCCCTTCTGCGGGACTTCAGTCTCGCACCAAGGCCAACGAGGCTGGGAAGGCCGGCGAGCCGAGCCCCCCTGCTGTGGGCTTTCCCCCATCTTGCCGCCCAGGGAGGCTCCAGGCACGGCTCCCCGGAGCATCCTCCTCCTCATCTTCCTCTGCACAGCCTTGCCCCGCACCGGGACCCACCAGCGCTGCCCCAGGCTTGTACAAAGCGTGCAGCTCCACGCCGGCCGGGCTGCAAGGTGCCCCCACCAGCCCGGCTCCCTCCGGGAGCTCCTCGCAGGTACTGTGTAACATGTTTTGACTGTTTGACATGTAACTGTTAATTTTTAGAGCTAAAACCCAATGTTTTGTGTTGTATGTGGGCGTACTGCTGTGTACTTAACACTAGAATAAGATGTGCAAAATTAACTGAGTTCTCAGTAAAGACCCCTAAACCCCAGAGACTGAGAGACCTACAACCCCCCCCCCAGCTCTGCCGTGGGGGCAAGGCAGGCTTCTCCCAGCCCACCCGTGGGGACAAGTGTCTTCTGTGTGCCCCCCTCCCTGGGTCACCGCATGGGGCCAGCACCCTGCATTGGCTCCCGCAGCATCCTGGTGGCCTTGCAGCTGTAGGCATGCATGGGGCTGGCCCCACGGCTGCTGGGGCGGGGGCTGGGGATGCTTTGAGAACGATGTGACTGCTTGTATAAATTCTTTTTTTTCTTTTTTGCTTGCAAGATATTTTTATAATAAAAGTGAAAAGTCCTGTGCTGCTCCTGCACATCAGCGTGTCCCTGTGCTCAGGGTGGTCACCTTGTCACCTGCACCGGGGGGGTGCATGGTGGGGGTTTGGGGGTCTGTATGTCCTGCAGTGAGGAGCGGGGGAAGACACCTCATTCTGCACAGCCCTGTGACATGCGACAGTAGGAGGGAAGAGGAGGAGGAGGAGGAAGACAGCAGCAGGTTGAGGCTGGGATGGGGGCATGGTGCTGGTCCCCCTGGGCAGCGTGAGGGAGAGGAGCAGCCCACCCTGAGGGTGAGGACAGACCAGGCTCTGGCCAGGTCTCCCCACACAACCCTGCTGCAGCTTTAGGTGCCTCCATGCCCTGGTGAGCTGAAGCTGGTGTGCCCAAACCAGGGTGTAGGCAGGCTGAGTGCTGCCTGCAGCCTGTGCCATGGGTGAGCTGAGTGTGCCAGTGCTCTGCAGTGACCTTCCCCCCTCTTTCCCACCCCGGAGCTGGGGGTTTGGCTGCGTCTGGCAGACAAGCTGTGTCTCGCTGGGGCCAGGAACTGTGGTGTGAGGTTTCCTGTTGTGACGAGCCGGACAGAAGGCGAGGCTACGAAGGAGAAGTTTGAAAGGGAATTTGCTGCCCGGGCTGGGCTTTCTCAGCACTGACTTGCCTACCGGTGGGGTCGTTCCATCCTCAAAGCGTGAGTGGGAAGGGAACAGCTTGGCCGGTACCCTCGGCAGGGCTGCCCCTTCCTGCCTGGGGCAGCTGCTGGGATTCCTAAGGGAGCCTTCCCTAGGTGCTGCTGGGCGTGAGTGGTGGCCCTGCTCTGCTGTGCTGCGGGAGGTCCCTGGCCACCACCCCGCATATACCCAGGCCAGGCTGAGCATCCCTGCCCTACCCTTGCTCAGCTGAGGGGGTCCGCTGCCTCTCCAGGGGCAGCAGCAATGGGGTGTGTGGGTGCCCCACATCCCCCTTGGCACCCATGGTGTGGGGAGGGTACCCTGCTGCTGCCCGCAGGTCTTGCAGCTGGCACCCCAACCCTGGGTACCCATGGTCCCCCCACACCCAGCTTGAGGCGTGTGGTCACCTCATGCTGAGGGCTTGGTCTGCCCTGTAGAGCGCACGCAGCACGGCTTCGGCTTCGTTGGCATCTGCCATTTATTGGCTGCGGGGGGAGCAGGGGCTGGGGCGCAGGTCCGACCCTGCCTTTGCGGGTGGTTCTCCAAGGGGGAAGCCTGGGGGGACCAGATGGGTGGGATGCAGCGAGTGGCTCGGGGAGGGGAGTCGGAGTTGTGCTCAACCGTCTGCCTGCCCTGGTGATGGTGCCGTGGTGCCAGCCCTGCCCAGCTGCCTCTCCCATGGCTGTGCTGGCTGCTTGGGCCATCTACCAGCCCGGAGGGCCTCATCCTGCCCTGGCTCATCCTTCCCAGTGTACATCAGCTGTGATGGTTTCCAGACCCTGCTGCGCTTCTGCAGCCACAGGAGGGTGGAGGATATGTGTTCCCCCTCTCAATTTGCCCCCAGGAGCCCTGGGACTGGACCTGCAGCCACACCGCTGGCAGCCAGAGGGGTGGCACTGTCCTCTCAATGCACGGGGTCCCCAAGGGATGGGCAGATGAACCAGAGAGGGACAACTGGGGATGGGGACCTGAGGCAGGGATGATGCCGGCCTGGGCAGGGGACGGGAAGGGGGGTGATGGCACAGTCCGGGCCAGCAGTGTGGAGACTGTGGAGCCGCTCATCCCATGCCTGGCTCTATAGGTCCGAGACCTCCCCTGAGTAGGCGCTGGGGTCCTCATCCGACCGCGTGGTCACCTTGAACTGCCGCCGCAGGAAGCCCCCGTAGCGCTTCTGATTGTCCCACTTGAGCTTGGGCCGGATCCGGCGCATGAAGCCGCCGTAACGCTTGTGCAGCTCCGCCAGCTCCTGCCCCTCAGCCCCAGCACCTGTGGGCTCCTCACCCCCGTCACCTGCCAGCCCCGGCCCCGGGTAGTCCTCGGGGGCTGCCCGCTCCCCCGGCTTGCGGCCAAAGCCCCCAAACTTCTTGCTGAGGCCGCCCTTGCTGTGGGCGTTCTCGCGCAGCAGAGACAGCAGCTTCCCCTTGGCCATCTTCTTCATGAAGCCTCCGTAGCGCTTGGCCGGCACCGGCGGCAGCTCCTCAGGACCCAGCTCCTGCTCCAGCTCTGCCTCATCCTTCTCTGCCTCCTGAGGGGACGGGTCTGTCCCTTCGGCCAGGGCCACCAGCGGGGCCAGGAGTGCCAGTGCTTTCCTGCATGTCTCCCACTCGGGGCCGGGTGGCGAGGAGCCTTGGCATTCCCACAGGCACATCTGCAAGACAGTGGCCACAGTGGCCCCAGTGTGCCTGCTGGCATCACCCTGCTACTTGGGGTGACCCCCCTGCCTTCCTCCCACTGCACCTGGGGGGTGCCCCCACCCCAAGCCCAGGGGTCTGCATCTGCCGTGCTGCCAGGCTCAGTGAAGAGCCAAACCTTGCATGTTCCCAGCACCCTGAGGTGCCCACAACCACCGTGCCAGCAGCACCCAGCTCTGCCGACCATGCACCAGCACCCATGACACCCCCCCCAGCTAACGGCTGTGTGGGGCCAGCACTCACCAGGGGCCGGACGCTGCTCTCGGTGCCGTGGGTCTGGGCTGCGCAGAGGGAGCACTGGGTCACACAGTCGGCAGATGCCACCACGGCCAGGGAGAGGCAGAGGGCCAGCGCCAGCACCCGCCGCGCCATCTCACCCCGCAGCCGCCGCCTGGGGAAGGTGAGACAGCACAGAGCCCATCAGCTTCCCTGCGCCAACTCCGGGGAGCCCATCACCACCCCGCTGGCACCTTTGGTGTGGGGCACCTACCACCTCCACCTGCACGTCTGCTCCTGGGGACATGCATCAGGACCTGTGCCTGTGAGACTCACCTCCGGGTGCTGCTCCTGGGTCCCAGGCAAGGAGACAAGAGGACAGGAGTGACCGGTGGGGACACCGTGGGATGCAATCCCTTAGCCTGGCTGCAGCCTGGTCCTTGGCACAAGCCCTGAGCCATGGCCAGGCCCCCAGGGCCACCTTGGTCCCTGGGGCAGGGATCACCATCCCACCCCATCCCACTCCATCCCACCCCACCCCATCCTGTCCCATCCCATCCCATCCATCGCTCCTTCTGTACCATTAGAAAGAAAAGCCCCTTTCTTTCTTTAGCGTTGAGTTTTTCTGCAATATTGCAATTGCCGTGTTTGCGCGTCGCGGAGGGGATGAATCACCAGCTCTCCCCCTTGGCCTTGGGGAAGAAAAGCACCGCAATTGGAGCCACCGGCAGAAAGGGGACGGGGGGATGCCATCACCCACTATGGTCTCACCCCAGTTTGCTGCACCTCGCACTGGGGCAGCCCCAGCTCCCCTCCCTCCCACCCGCCACTTCTGCTGGGCTGGTGCAGAAGGAGGGAGGGAGAAAAAGCCAGGTTTCAGGTGGAAGCCTACCTGCAAGCTGCGATTGCCACCCTTCAGCCTGCCAGGAGCCGTACCAGAGCCTCTTGCCTCCACGGACGAGACCAGGGAGGGCTGAACATGCCACGCAATGGCTGGGAGAGGGCCTTTGCCAGCAGTAGTGCCCAGTGCCGCTCCAGAACCCCCCAGGTGAGGCTGGAGGGGCCAGTGCTGGCCCCAGCTGCAGTGCCACGGGACCGTAGTGCCACCGAGACCACGACGGCCCCGGCATCAAGAGCCGACCCCAATGGGGTGCACTGGCAACAAGTACCCGCCTGCCTCCTTGGCTGCTTTTATCTGGGGTGGAAAGGCATGACCCAGAGGGATCTGTTACACGTTAATGACGCATATTAGAGACTATTGTATTCTCCAGCAGTATCTGCTAATGTACTGTAATTGGTACTGATGAAGAAATGTTAATGCCACAGTATTAATTCATGCTAGATTAAAATTTAATTTGAATTATCTGCACCATCGTGTGTCAAGCTGTCTGCATGCCTCAGCTGCGCCGTGCACTGCCTCCGTGCAGCCCTAAGTGCATCACCTCATCTCGCCCTGGCAAAGTGGCGGGCACCAGGACAGGCAGATACCCAGGATGGGCACGGACACGGCAGGACCTCAGCCAGCCCTCGCCGCTGAGATGCAGTGACGGTCCCTTATTGCCTTGCTGCCACTGAGACAGCACTGATGAGCCAGGACTCACCAGCCGTGCAGGTAGGTGCCAGCTGCAGCACCGAGCGGAACGAAGCTCCCGAGAAAAACCGCTGGCTGCTTCCCAGCAGCCCCACCAAGAAATGTTTTCCACCCCCTTGTCCCACTCGCTTCCCCTCCCTTGCCCCTGCCACGCTCCTCTGCTGCCGGCAGCCCCGTGCCCTGCTGCAGCTGAAGAATCAGGGGCTTCATGGCA
This sequence comes from Burhinus oedicnemus, assembly GCA_008921705.1. Lineage (NCBI taxonomy): Eukaryota > Metazoa > Chordata > Aves > Charadriiformes > Burhinidae > Burhinus > Burhinus oedicnemus. The sequence goes on from VFFE01007193.1 coordinate 1,003,152, forward strand.
CTTGGGGGAGCTGCAGCTCTCTGGGGCACAGAGGGACCAAGGACGCTCCATCCCTGAGCACGCTGGGACACCCCGCTGCAAACGTACCTTGTCCAGGCGGTGCCACAAATGCCCCCACAGCGCTCTGCCTGCTCCTGCAGCGAGGGGGGACCGGCAAAACTGGGGCAGGAAAAGGGGAGAAAAACAAAGGGCTTTAGAAAAAAGCAGAAAGAAACACACAAAGGGAGAAAGAAGAAAAGCAGAGTGAGAGCTTTGATCCAGCCTTACCTGGTGGAGCCCCGAGGCTCCGGAGCCATCCCTCCTGCAGAAACACCTCGACAGGATCGTGGCAGTGTCTGGCAATGCCAGCGGTGGGTCCCGGCTGCCACAGCCACCCTCAGCACATCCTACCTGTGTCAGGTGTCTGCCAGGGTCCCCTCCTCTTGTCCTGTTTCCACTCCAGTTTTTGGTGCCCAGGCTTTGCTCATGCGTGGAAAAGCCCCCAGCTGTGTCCGTGCATCCCAGGGGTCAGTTACAGACTCAGCGGCCCGAGAAGGGACAGGGAATCGGGACTGTGTGTGCCAGGCGGCACAGAGACCGACCTGCCCCATCATGATTAACCTGTGGTTATTTCTAGTGAGGGATGCGAACAGCTCTCCCAGGCTGAGCGGGTCTCTCCTCCCACACAGGTCTAACTCAGGCAGGTTAGGACCCTGCAGAGGTTTGTGGTGGAGAAGAAGAATCACCTTCCAGCCCTTCCTTTCCTCACCTTTAAAAGTGACCTGGAAACACCTTCAGGACAAAGCTTCTCAAAAAAGCCAATGACTTTTGGAAAAGAATCGCAGCAAAACCCAGCCCTGCAGCCGCTGCTGCTGCTTGAGCCAAGTGGAGGGGAGACAGAAACCTCCCCCCATCCTGTCCCCCCACTCCCTTTGCCCCTCTGAGCCCCAGGTGTCCCTGCCACAAGGGTGGCAGACATGGCATTGGCATCGAAACAAACCTCAGCAAAGCTCTGGACAGCAGTTCACGGGCTATGAAACTGCTTGAGGGAGGAGAGGAGCACCTGCAGCCAGGCGGGTGCCCCTCTAAATAACGCAACAAGCCCAACCGTGAGCCGCTCTCGGCACCATGGCTCAGGGGGTGTTTTTAAAGAGTCGCTCTTTGGTGAGCAGGAGCGATACCCCAGCTGCGCCCACGCGATGGGAGCAGGATGGTGACCCCAGCAGCCCTACCTGCCGCTGCTCCCCGTCCCGCCGAGCACCCGCTTCACCAAGTCAGGACGGGTCGTGGGTGGTGGGTGTCCCTCGGTGGGTGTCAGGCTGAGCCGGTCATCGGCGGCGGTGTCAAGGCCACATTGGCTGGTGGCCTCGCAGCGGTGCCCGGGGTGCCCACCGGACTCACCGCCCGCTGGCTCCCACCCCGCTTTTATGGCCACGGAGTCTCCTCCTGCAGCGGGGCCCGGCTGCGCTCGGCGCCGCGGAGCCAATCGGGGCGAGGGAAGCTGTGAATAATCAGCCCCGCAGCATCCTCGCCACCTCCCGAGCAGGTTCTCCCGCCGTACCGGGGCCTCCCCGCAGCCCCCTGGCCACCCCAGGGACAGGGGTGCATGTCCTGCCACTGCACCATCACCGGCTGCATCCCTCGGGGACTCCCGACAGCCTCGGTCCTCGGGGCCAAAATGCTCGCCCCAAACACGGGAGGTGGCAGGGCACCAGGATGGGGTCTATCTCCCCCCCCTCCAGCTGCATGCCACAGGAGTCTGGCTGCAGGGGGTGTGAATCTCCCCTGGGCACCAAATTCAAATCCTGCCCAAGAAGGAAGGTGGGGAGTGAAGCCCTGACCCCCCCAACCCACTCCGCAGGCTGGGGAGAGGCACCATCCTCGTGGTGATGCCAGGGAGAGGAATGAGCCTGTCCAAAGCCCCCGGGAAGGGTGAGAGGGTCTTCATGCCCCTGGAAAGGCTTGTCCCCCCCGACCCACCCAGTCTGGCTGTGGTTGGGCAGCAAAGCCCTCGCAGGGAAAACCCCCACCTCTGCATCAAAGGGGCTTGGACCCACCAGGCTTCCCCTCCCACCCTGTCC
>VFFE01007193.1:1006586-1181028 GCA_008921705.1 Burhinus oedicnemus
CCCTGGGTCTGCCACCCCTCCGCTGTCATCTGTGCTCCCACACCAGGTGACCACCCTGGTGTCGCCCCCTCTTCCCCCGGGACACCATTCCCAGACACCCCCACCCTGGGCAGCCCCCTTGCCCCCCCAGCATCACCCCATAGCTCAGATCCCTCCTTGGCATCACCTGCCTGCAGAGGAGCACCCAAAGCTCCCTCCCCCACCTCTCGCAGCACCTCTCCCTCCACCTTAACTCACCACTTTTCCAGTATAACTGCCTCTGGGCTCCCCCCACTGCACCCCTGGTCATCCCAGTTTCCTCTGTCACCCCTGCCAGCCCTGGGGTCACTCTGCACTGCAGCGGTCCCTGCCCCAGGCATGCTCCCCGCTGCTCCCATCACCCTCTGTGGTCCTGTCCCTGCAGGGCTCTCCCACAGGGTCCCTCTGCTGCCCCAGCACCCCTCTTTGCTGCTACCCACCCCAAGCACCCCCCTGGGACCCCTGCACAGCATCACCTGTCCTGGGCCCTGCCCTGTGCTGTGCCCTTGGTTTGCTGCCTGTGGGTCCCCTTCCTCTGTGTGCTGCTCCTAGGGATACCCTTCCTGAAGTCCCCACCCTGTGCCTCAGCAGCCCTGTGCCCTGCGTGTGGGGTCCCTCCCTGTGCCCTGCACCTCTGCAGCACCCCAGCCCTGTGCCCCTCCTCCTGAGGGACCCCATTGTCACCTCCAGGCTTAGACCCAGCCCAGGGGAGCATCCCCGTGTGCTGCCTGCAGCCCTCCCCTGCACCCCCTGCTAGCACTTTCTTCCTTCTCCTCCATTACACCCCCTCCTGAGGCTCCCTCCGCTGCCCTGACCTGTGCCACAGCCCACACATGTCCCTTGGAGACCTTCACCAGTCTCTGCCCCAGTCACACCAAGGGGACATCTCTGCCTGATGCAGTCCTGTCTCTTCTGAGCACCCCAAGGCTGCAGCCTGATATGGTGCTCTGCCTGGTCTCTAGAGGTTTTACAGTTTGGGGACCATTCTTTGTGCTCTCTTGTCCTTGTGTCCCTCCCCTTCCCCCCAGTACTGGCTCTATGGAGACAACCCTGGAAGCATCAGTGCCTGTAGCCTGGGCTGACACCCCCATCTTCCCCTGGGGTCCCTCAGCACCATCATGGAACTGTCAGGGGTCACCTTCTCCTGCCACAGCCGATGACTGTGATGGTGACATCTCCAAAATGCTCGAACCCTCCCTCTGCTCCCTTGGCTGCTTGTCAGACCCAGCTCTGCCAATGTGCGGTGAAGATGTGGAAAAATACCAGAGCCCTGTATCCTCGATGCCCCTGTGCCCCCCAGCCTGCCACAGCCAGCTCACCCCAACCCCTCCCTTCCCCAAACTTGTGTGCCAGGACTCCCGTATGCTCCTTGGGGAGCTCAGTCTCCCCATTCTCCCCCGGTGTAGGCAGCCTCCAAACCTTGTGCCAGGCACAGGCTTCATGCAAGGCTGCTGAGACCCATCCTCCGAGCAAACCTCTGCCTCTCAAGCTGCCCCTGCCCTGCTTGTCCCCTCCTCACTCCTGGGGGGACATGTCCAGACCTGATCCTGCTCTCTTCACACTCCCTAGACAACCATCCAAGGGAGCCTCCCCAGGAAGGGCAGTGTCCTAATTTCTGGATAGCCTGGGTGCTTCCTTTATGTGCTCTCACGGGCACGACTCCCCAGGAGAGGTGCCAGCTCTTCCCTTTGGGTGTGTGTCCAGCTGTAGCACGTGAAGTTCTTTCTGGCAGATATGGGGGTTTCCTGCCCCCCTCCTTTGTCGTGTTGCGCACCCTGAGAAGAGGTGGCGTGGCTTGGGGAAAGCTTGTGAGTAGCTACAGGTGCCCCTTGTCTCCTGGTGGGGAGAGAGCCCCCTGACTTCCCTGCTGGGCTTTGCCCGCCCCGGTCCTGCTGCAGCCCTCTGAAGAGGGGAGCAGAGCTGGGCTCTTCATCCCCAGGCCAGAGAGCAGCGGTTTCGCTCCCCAAACCAGAGTGCGTTCTCCCCTCCATCTGCCTCCCTCCGGACTGCCCTCTGGGCTGTGTTGTGCTGGCCACAGGCTCGGGCAGAGGCTGCGCTCGCTGCCTTCCCAAGCTTTGGGTCTGATACGGCACCGGTAAATATTTTCAAAACAAAAGCTAGAGCTGGATGAGTCTCCCAGGTCTCCTTGCTCTCCTTCCCTGTCTGCAGCACACGGGCTGCGTGCGTGGAGCCGCTGTGCTGTCGCTCCAGCCGAGGTAGCCAGCACGTAGCTGTGCTGCCGTGCCATTCTGCACGACCGCAGCTGGGCTATTTACGGGCCCTGCACAGATGCTGTGCCAACGCGCCAGGGCTCAGGGCACTGGGGGGGATTAGTCGGAGACTTTCTGAATTGGGAGCACAACTGTCGGGATACCAGGCCATGTCGGGTCTCAGCTCAACCTTCATCATTTCAATGAGATGTGGAATAGTAAATTTAAAAGCAGAGTGCGAAAAGGAAGCTGAAAGCCCGGTACTGAGCCTGGAGGAGAGGCACGTGCTCGGTGTCCCGATACACGCACACCTTCGGGGCTCGTGCACGGCCGTGCTCCCCTCTTGTTCCTAACCCGTAGCAGTGCTAGAGCTGCCTTAAGGGAACCTGTATAGGGTGTTGCTTCCTCGCATGTCACCCATGGGGCCGCTGACTCGCTGCCGGTGCTCAACCACGTTCGCAGGCTGCCCTGGCATCGCCCATGCACGTTACCATCAGTCCAAGCGCCCGGGCTTCGTGCTGCCGGTTCTCGTCTCTCTGGCACAGCCTCTTTGCACAGAGGGAGTCAGAGGTTACACGCGGCAGTGGGGTGCTGGTTCTGCTGTCATTAGATAATTTTTTTTTTCCCTGTGATACTGAGCAAATTAGCAAGCTGTTAATGAGCTCCCAGGATAGGTCGTGGGAGGGTTGCTGGAGGTTCGGAGAGGTTAGCGTGTGCCGTCCTGTGCTTGGGCAGGGAGCGCGCGGGGATGCTCACTTCATGATGGAGAACAGGTCTGGCCCGTCGTCTGCATCTCTTCAGCTCTTGGCTGCTTGACTTCAGTTTGCTAACATCTCATCTTTAGGAAGCGGCTTGCCAGCTCTTTATGTTTAAAGCTGTTTGTTTTGAAGGCAGGAAGATGATTTAACAACTAAAACACTTTCAGATTATAGAAAGAAAATGAGGAAATATTACTCTTGGCTTAAGCCTCTCCTAGCAGCGCTCCACCCAAAGTGAAGCGCATGGTGCTAGCAGCTACTGCTGGGTCAGCGGCGTCCTCCCTGTGCTTGCTGATGTCCAGGGGCCAATTTTTAAATCGGAGGCTTTGTTATGCTAAAATGAAACCTCAGCTTGTTGGAGCCAGCAGGTCCTTGCTGCTGACAAGCTGGTGTTTGAGCCCATTCCCTGTGGGAAGGGGCTGTTGGCAGCGCTGCCGTGTGAATGCTTTCACCCTCCCACCTGCGTGTCCTGGCTTGATGCTCCTGGCCATGTGTGGGAATGGGACACTGCTGTGTTCCCCGCCATGGTGCCGTTCCTGGCTGAGAAGAGCCAAACCCTCCTACTCCCCATGTTGGGGCTACATGGATGCTGAGGAGAGCAGGAAAACAAAGCCCTGTGCCCTGCTGAGCTGGGGTTTAGCAAATCCAAGGTGGTGGCAGTGGTGTGAGCTGGGGCTGTCCTGGCTGTGCAAAGGTCTCTGCTCCCATTTCCATGCTGTCATGCTGGTCTCACCAAAAGGTGGCTTGCACTGGAGAAGCTGCTTTTCCTCATTGATGTTTTGGTCTCCAGAGCCAAGGTGTCCTGTCCTGCTCCCAGTTGGCCCTTGGGCTCATGTGCTGAGTCCCTTCCAGCACTTTTGGGGATCTCATTTCATCCCTCAAATTGCACCCAGTGCCCCCTGTCTCCAGCCTGTTCGCGGTCCCTCCCATCCCCCAGACCTAACCTTCATCTTCTGCCGAGGGCAGGGAGGTGCAGCCAAATCCTTCTGTTGTGCAGGCTTTCATTGCCATAGCAGTAGCCATGGATACAGACTGTTTGTGCAAATAACCAATATTCCCACCCACACCGATCACTGACCATTGCAGGCACAAGCGCCGGGTAGCCCAGGGCTCGGTGTCCATGGCAGTCGTTGGCTTTACCTGCTGCTGGAAGTTTGCTTTCCCAGATGCTCTCTAGGGCTTTGCTAAAACAAACCCCAACTTTGTCAAACGGGTGGAGTTATTTAACTGCTTTCAAAACACTTGCATTCGGCTGTGTGACTTGTTAACTGTGGCAGAGGTGAGTGGTGTCCTCCAGCTTCTCCTTTATGGTGCTTGAGGGTGAAAAAAACCTAGTTCCTAGAGCAAAACGATGCCCCGGTTGTGTGTGCAGGCTCTGCCCGTCACCTGGGTGCTCTGTGCAGGTGATGTGGGATCTGGTAGCAGGATTTGCATCCTGGCATCGGCTAACAGGGCCGGGTTATCAGGCCGTGGTTAATGGACTGACGTATGATGCCAAGATGCCCTGGGGAGCACGGGCAGCAGACCCAACCCTGTTAGCCGATATGATGCTGTTGCATTTCTGCACGTTTATGTGCAACAGAGTGATTTGCCTTGGCAGGGGGTTTGTGGAGTAAGACCTAGATGTGATGAATTGGACCTGAGATGCGCTGAGCTTGAAGAGCTCAATGAGATGTCTGGTGAAGGAAGAAGCTGTCAGGGGCATAATATGGAGTAGCAGCACTGACGAGCGAGGCAACAGTTGTATTCATAAGTGTGGCTGAGATTGCACTTAAACGTTTCCTACTTGGGCCTCCAGTTTCTTCTCTTTAAAGGCTTGTTGGCACTTAACGAAAGCTGTATGAAGTAGCATAAACACAATGCTTGGATGCACAAATTTTAGCCTAAGAAGAGCCAGCGTGCTGCAAGACTGCGACACTGGTGTGACTGCTATTACCAAGGCTGTACCGGCACAGCATTCAGGGGTGTGATCTACTCCCTACTTGCAGTTATACTAGTAAAGCGTAAGGCATAAGCCAGCCTTTGCCTTCTGCAGCAGAGCTTAGGTGGGAGAGCTGGCGTTCATGCAGAACTGATTTTTTTTTTTTTTTTTTCCACGTAGACTCGCTGCTAATTGTGCTTTTGGTGTCTGCTGCTTTGGCTTTCAGAGCCTGGGGAGAATTGTCTGATGGTAGCACAGGAGAATAACCCTCCGCTTCCGAGTTCCCTGCAAGCACCCAAGAAGAGGTGTACTCGGTCTCGCTCGCACACCTGCGCTTTGCTGGGAACGGGTCCCTGACCTGGCTCCCAGGCAATGGGCTCAGATAAACACGGCACTGGTGTGTGACACTCAACAGGATCCTAAAACTCTTGAAGGCACAGCAGTGCCAGCATCACTGCTGGTACCCTGCGGTGCGATAGGTCCCAGTCACATTCCGAAGGTCTTTACTATCTGCATAAACCAGACCCGTTCCTTGCCTGTGCTGAGTTGGTGTGGACATTCTGCAATGTGTCTGAAAAACCCACTCTTTCTTTTGTTCCTTTTGGTTAGGTGAGCGGATCCTGGGTTATGCGGAGGAACCTTGCTATCTTTGGTTCGTCATGGAGTTCTGCGAAGGGGGAGACCTCAACCAGTACGTGCTGTCACGAAGACCCGACCCAGCGACAAACAAGAGCTTCATGCTGCAGCTGACCAGCGCCATCGCCTTCCTGCACAAGAACCACATTGTCCACCGGGACCTGAAACCAGACAACATCCTGATAACCGAGAAGTCTGGCACCCCTGTTCTCAAGGTGGCCGACTTTGGGCTGAGTAAGGTCTGCGCTGGCCTGACTGCTCGGGGCAAGGAGGGTGCGCATGAGAACAAAAATGTGAATGTGAACAAGTACTGGCTGTCTTCGGCTTGCGGCTCCGATTTCTACATGGCGCCTGAGGTCTGGGAGGGACACTACACCGCTAAGGCTGACATCTTTGCCCTCGGCATCATCATCTGGGCCATGATCGAGAGGATAACTTTCATCGACGCGGAGACCAAGAAGGAGCTGCTGGGGACCTACATCAAACAAGGGACTGAGATTGTGCCTGTTGGGGAAGCGCTGCTAGAAAACCCAAAGATGGAGCTGCACATCCCTCAGAAACGCAGGACTTCCATGTCTGATGGGATCAAGCAGCTCTTGAAAGACATGTTGGCTGCTAACCCGCAGGATCGACCCGATGCCTTTGAGCTTGAAACCAGAATGGACCAGGTTACATGTGCTGCTTAAATTCAGGGCAGGGCACTGCTGTGCTTTACCGCTGGGTAAGTGATCTGCAGTTTTTGTATTATTCTGTCTGCTGTACCAGCCTGATAATGCACTTTGTAGTGACACAAAGGAGTCTTTTATGTTCCCAGAACTATTTCTATAGTGATTCATCAGAGCGCTGCTTCGTAATTTTTTTTTTCCCACCTATTCTACTGCAAAAATAAAGTAGAGGTGGGAAACAGAATTAGCAGCTGCATGTCCTGCTGCTGCCCGAAGGCCCAGCAGAGCTGGCAGGGCTGGGTAGGAGCCCTGCTCCTCGGAGGTCCTAGCCCACGGCTGAGACAGGCTGGTGCACAGCGGAGAGACCCACGAGCACCCTCTGACATCAGCTTTGGGTACGTCTGTCTGTCCCAGGGGCAGGGAAGGAGCTGCCAGCTCTGCCTCCTCTGCTGTGTGGTATAATTTCTGTGGTCACTGCTGAGAGCACCTCGCTGTCTAGCACAGTCCCCTTCCCCGCTGAGACTCGGACAGGACACCTCGGGGCTCGGCTGGCTCGCTGAGCGGGCACCGAGTAGAGTGGCAGATCAGTCTCCGTGCGGATGAAGCCATTTCCTTTCACCTACAAGGCACACGGGTCCGTCTTGTTTCGTTTCCTTTGTAAAGGCAGGACTTCCCTTTGGTGTGAACTGCAGTTGCCCAAACCCAGTAGGATGCTTTGGTCTCCAGCATCTGAGTTTTTAGACCTGTGTCTGCTCAGGAAGGAAGCTTACAAACCAGTTGTGCTCAGACTGAGCTCAGCTCTGCTCAAGCAGAGTCCCCTCCTTTCTCCTCCCGGCTTGATTCCTAAATAGTCCCAAGCTCAGAGGTCCCGGTTCTGAGGCCTGGGTGGTCACACGTGGTCTGGAAGGACCCCCAGGGACATGGGGTAGCTGGTGGTGTCATTAACCAGTGACACCGAAGGACTGGGAGGCGTTGCCTGCAAAGCTGTCTGTAAGCAGGAGCTGTTAACTAGGGTTTCTCCCAGCTAAACATTTCAATGAAACTGAAAAATTACAGATTACAAGGGGTGAGGCTGATGTCTTCCCAGCCCAGGTTCCTTCTCAAGCTCCTGCAGAGCTGCCTGGCGGTGGCTGGTCACAGGAGACCTCCGAAGGCTGGCCTGCGTCAGGTGCCGGCATCGCAGCCTGGGCTCCCAGCCCCTACCTCACCCCGAAACCACACAGGTCCTGCTGGACCAGAGCAGACCACAGGTACAGGAGGGCAGAGAGGGATGAAACGGCTGCTCTCGCCAGCAAACACCCGGCCGATGGCTGAGTGCCTGGCCCGCTCCCGAGAGCGAGCCTCCAGCAGCAGGGTGCTGGGAAGGTGGGGGGCGTTTTGGCAGGTTTTGCTTAAAAAAACAAAACCAAAAACCCCATTGCTGCCCACCTGAGGGTTCCTGAGCTTACGTAAAGCGATGCGCTGCCCGTCCCCTCCCTGCATGCCCCGGTGAGCTTTGTGCTGTTTGCGGAGAAACAGGAATATAGCAATGGAAAGGCCCGTGGGGTAGGTCTAGTTCTGTCACTGCTGGTTTGTCCAAACCGGTCCACAAACCATCCCCTCCGCACCCCGGCACAAAATATTTAACGCCCTTAAGATCTCCGGTGCAAGTCACTGATGCGACTGCTTCCGCCTGGGGCTGGGGCTTGTTACTGGTCCCAGTGCAAGTGTGGGCTGGGGATTAGGGTGGGGCAGTGAATCTGCAGAAATGCCGACCCTTAAGATGGGTGTGATAAAGTCCCCGGGGCAAAAGCAGGGCATCCCCCCTGCCTCCTGCCCCAGGGTGAGGTGTGGGGTCTCCTGCGGCTGTTGGGAGCAGCTCTGCTGCCCGTCGGGAGGGTCGGGTCGGGGTTTGCGGCCGCCATCTGCCAGGGCTCCGTGCTGACACGATGCTGCTGCGTTACGCAACCCGTACCCTCCGGGGAAAATTCATCCTGCGCATATCTGCAGAATAGTACATGCAGGGATAACAAACACCGAGGGGACAGTCCTACCCCGGGGCTGTTTGCTTAAAACCCAGCTGCCTTCTGCAAACCGCCCCCCCTCCTCGTCCCAGCCTCCATCCGTGGATGGAGCCAGCCGTGAGTCTGCGCCCATCGGGCTCTGGCGGTGACACAGCTGCAGCAGAGATGGATGGACTTGTATAACGTAGCCCAGCATACGTAGCATGGCTGCTTGGCCCAGATAGGAGCCCGGCGCCGGCCATATGTTCACCTCAAACCCAGAGCATTGGGTTGTGCAGTGGGGGAGCGTTCCTCCGGCTTGTTTGTGGGGCAGCAGAATATTTGGTGTGCTTTCCTATAGGGTTTTTCTAACGCGTTGTGTATTTGTGCATTCAAATCAGGCTGCCTCTGGCTGTTATTAAATGCAAATCTTATATTGGAAACCTACTTGAGAAGCTTAAAATGGGATTTAGAGCAAGGCCTGAATCTGAATTCTGCTCTCAGGTAATTTAAGTTGACCGAGAAACTCAAGTAACCTCATCCAACTTAATTGTGGCACCGGCCCATAGCTTATAGGGCTGCTGGGTCATGCAGTGGGTTCCTCTTCCCCAGGACAGCTTCGGACCCTGCTCAGCCTTGCTCCATGTCATAACCTGGAAAACTGTAACCCTCCCTGACCCAGGCAAGCAGATTTTTGCTTATTCTTTGGCGTGCCGCTGACCTCTTCTGATTTTGCTTCATGTCCCAGCAGCTCTGCCTTTAGTTCTGCTACAGATGCTGCACGCACCTGCCAGTTGGAAGACTTCATGCTTTGTTACCCTTCCAAAATGTAGACATTAAATGTCAGTTTTCAGCCAGGGAAGTGTTTCTGGTTTGGTTTCTGCTGGACACCAGGGTGTCTGGGGTGGAGACAAGCCTGCTTATCTCCGTGCTCCCCTCACCAGTGCTGCTGGTGGCCCCGGGGCGGTAGGTCCAGCAGAGGTGGGCAGCATTTCCCTGGGCAAAAGATCTTCTCTTTATTCGAACACTGTGCTTCCCCACCTTCTGCAGCAGGAGTTATTTAAAGCCTTCGATTGTTCCCAAAAGCATGCCTTTTGGGCAAAGAGGACAAAAGCCTTTCTAGTACAATTGGGGAGTGGTGGATTGTGCTGGGTACCTGCTGATGTCTCTTGTTTGCCATGTGATGGCCCAGCACAGTGACTGCACCACACACCCAGGGGAGTATTTCACCCCTCCTTGTCTCTCCGGGAAGGTTGGGGTGACTCTCCTCTCTCCTACTTTCCTGCAACACGAAAATTTTTTTTTTTTTTTTGCATGTCTTGTAGCTGCCCTCCGAGTTCCCCAGGGCAGGCGAGGGGGCTCTGGCGGACACTGCTTCAGTGGGACCCTCTGACACTGGGGGTTTGCGCAGCGCGGATTGAGCACTTCTTAGACAAGTCGTTGAGGAGCGAGGTACAGTGAGAGCACGTGGGTGTTTGCTGCTGGCTGGAGTGGCACCGGTGGTCTTGGCCGCAGAAACAAGGGGGTTACAAGGGGACCAAGTGGCAGCATCACCCACCACCTACAGTTTTACATTTAAGAAACTTTCGTCATTTTAATTCATGTAGGACATCAAACTGCAATGGTTGTGCTTGGTGTAGAAGGCAGCTTGGTCTGGTAGATCGCATTCCATGATGTTTTCCACTGTGGATAAAAGAGTAGGTCCGATTTTGGGATGGGTGCTCGAGGTGAATGGCAGGAATCTGTGCATGCGGTGTGGTGCAGACCACAGCGTCTCAGGGCTGCCTTCAGCAGGAAGGTGTCTGACAGCCGAGGCCAGCCTGGTTCGCTCTGGCACTCCTTCTCTGTCACCGGTTTTGATCATTCCGGTGTCATCTGGAAGTAACTGTTTGCATTTGCATTGTTCTCCTCTTTGCGTTTTCAAAATGCAATGGGAGCTGATGCTGAACAAGCTCGTCTGCTCTCCCTGCGTGATGGTGTCTGTCCCCGGCGAGAGCTCGCTGACGCTGTGCCCAGCCACTCCTGAGCACCGCCGATAAACTGCTGTCCTACAGAATTTCAGAGCTGGAGGGCAGGGGCCGGACGCACATCAGCAGTGTCCGTGCTGGTGAGCTGTCAGCGAGCAGGGCCGTTTCGTCGAGTCGGGTCTTGTCTGTTAGTACCACTCAACTCAACTTTTACCGTGCGGTAAAAGTGCCCTGACCCGGCTGGCCAGGAACAGGTGAGCAAGCCGAGGAAAAGGATAGCGGTTTCATTTCTGAAACAACGTTAGTTTTGACTTCAGACTGGTTTCGGTGTGGTTTGTGAGTCTTGGCACGGTCAAAACAAGCTGTGGGACAGTAAAAGCGAGGTCAGTTCCTCTTCTTGGCCATAGCGGTGGGTGCAGCATCGCAGGGCCACCCCACAGAGTGGTGACATCTTTCTGGGCAGCGCTGATTCTACCTGGAGAGAAGCAGGGGGCCCTGAGGATGAACTGGATCATGTCACCTCTGGCCAGATGTGTTAGTGTTTTCATTTGCTTACCGTCACCCCGCTCTTCCTCTGGGGGGAGGCCACCGCAGTTGGATTTAAGGGATCTCCCAAGGAGTGCGTCACAAATATACATATAGAGCATGAGGAAGAACTTAAGAGATAAAACAGGCTCTTGGCCCCCTTCCCTTGTACCCTGTGTTCCCACGCAGGGGTAGATAATGGGATTAACACGAGAAGGTGCTGGGTTATCTCTCCCTCCCCTGCGCCGAGTCCTCCGCTGCCACGCAGACCACATTGCCATCGCTGCCGTGACCCACGCGTTAGTGTCATCTTCCTTAGGTGCTGGATGAGGACTCCATGGGCTGCTGGTTCATATCCTGCTGATGCCGAGTGAACATTCGAGCTGATTAAAACTATAAGTGGCGTCAGTGGAGGGATTAAAAGCTCTTGAATGAGCCCCTGAAACAATGTGCGTCAATGGAGTGAGCTCTCCTGTCTCAGAGCTGTGAGCTTGGGGCCGCTCAAGGAATCGCCTTCCCTGAAAATGCTCCTACTCCAGGGAAGCACAAACAGAAACGCTGCCCTACTTGCTAATGAAGCTGCATCACAGGAGAAATCTTCCAGAAAATTCCTCGTGCGATTGCCCCTGACCTGATGTCCGGGTGCCTCTTGCAAGCCTTGCCTTCTCAAACAGAAAGGCTTTTTTTTCTGATTGCTGCCTGCAAATGCGACATCTCCCGGTTAACCTCTCCTGAAAAGCAGCGTGCCCGTGGTCCTGGCTTCTGCTCCGAGCAGCAGAGGAAGCCTCTTCCTTTAGAAATGTGTTTCTCGGGCACAGATTTCTTTAATGAGATTTCCTAGGGCTAAGGGATTTGAGTAACTTGCTGGGCAGTGGCAGTTTTTCTTCAGCAGGTCTCTCCTGCTGCTCCGTCGCTGTCGCTCGGTGTCTCTGCCGAGCCCCTCGCCTGTTCCCAGTGGGAGAGGACCTGGCTGTACCCCCCAGTATGGATCTGTCCCTGCTGAAGTGAGGAGTTAAATCCACACACCCCCCACACCCCCAATTTTTTTTCCATGTAACTGTCTGAGCTCAGAGCTCAAGTTTGGGGAAAAATTAAACGGCTGTTAACTCCTGGAAGATTCCCCCCCATGCATAGCATGAGGGGTGACAAAGTGAAGCAGGGTCCACCCCTCGAGGTGAAGGTTGGCACGTGTTACAGTGACTTCCAGCCCTGTCCCCGGCTGCAGGAAGCCCTCGAGGAGCCCGTGGGCAGAGCTGACAGCAGCAGGGAGACTCCCAGGTCCCTCCATCAGGCAGGTGGGTCCCAGCTTTCATCGAACCATCACCGCTGCTTCCCAGCACAACCCCTGGCCTCAGCTCTGCTGGTCCCTCCCCTGAAGGCTGTGACATCCTGAATGATGTATTTCCAATACAGAAGTGACATCTCGTGCACAGGTGCTTTTCCTCTGCTGGGTCCAGCCCTGCTGCTGGACGGGATGTCCACAAGGAATTTGCTGGGTTGCAGACAAACTGGGAGGAGAATGCTGGTGGCTTATGTGCAGAGTTGAGCATTTCTGCATCCCTGAGCTAGGAGGACAGGACGGTGCGGTGCCAGAGCTGTGGAGGAATCGGTCCAGCACCCTTGGTGCTTCAGGGGCCATGGGAGATGCTGTACGTTGGGGCTTTGGCCAGAGCAGGGACCAGTGTAGCAAAGATCTGCCTGTTCTTCCCTAAAATCCCTGGCACTGAGCATCCTCATCTCAAGTGCAGGATGTGGCATGGCCATGCTGCCAACCCATCCTGCTATGCTTTCAGTTGCACCGAAATGGATTTTAACTGCCTCTTGCAGAGCCACTTGAGAAGCCCGAGCTGCTGCTGACGCACAGGTGCAGGCGTCCTCGGTGTCACAGCTTGTTCCACCTTTCCTGGTGGAGGACCAGGAGCCAGCGTGCGCGAGCACATCACGTGGACCCTCAAGGCCGGGCTGTGCTGTGGTACCACTCATCCTCGTTCCAGCTGAGCAGTCCCCGCGGCGAGCCCTGCAGGATGGGGCTGTTACGGGTGTGCAGGGCGATGCTCAGCACCCAGCTGATCGATCCCAGCTCAGCCCACGCACTGGGGCAGCTGGATGCGTACTGACCTTGGCAGCGTGCTCTGTGCAGGGATGTCTGAATCACTCCTGAGAAAGAAACGACTGTAAACCGAGTCTAGACCCGCAGTGCCTGGATCGATAACAAAAGCACTGTGAAGTGGAGGGATGTGGCAATGCTCATCTTGCACTAACTGGAACCAGTGGGAAGGCTGTGGGACTGGGTGACCTCTCTGCAGTGGTGTCCTCCTTCCATCCAGAAGCCAGATGACTCCAGCACCAATCTGGTTACCATTGCACCTTCCACCCGGTGCCGTTGTTTGTAGGCATTGCTGTTTGCAGTCCTTGTCTGGGGCCGTGTAATGGGAACGCGTGCGCTCATCTCCAGTTCTCCCAGACCCTCAAATGATGCTTCATTTAAGGCTTGGGAATGAAAGGATAGGTGCAGCAAGCACACGGAACCAGCAATCCTGCTTGTTTTACCTACCTGCAGGCTGGGTTGGGTGGCAGTGGGAGGGCTGGCAGGACATCACAATGTAGTAACTGGGACAAACCCACTGCCATACCTGACCTCTCTTTCTCCTTTCTTGTTTTTCTTGCAGGTTTATTTACCAGGGACCTATAATCTCCATTATTTACGTGCAACGAGGGAAGGCGAAGATAAGGGAAGATGATGATACAGAAGATCTCTGGTCTGCAGGATCTCCGGCAATGTGAAATCTTTGGGTGTTACTTTGTTTTGTTGGGAAGAGGTGTTCTGGAGGTGCGGGAGGGAGCTGCAGGGGCCTGTAGAAGAGCACAAGCTGGCAGCTGTCATGCTCACAAGACTTTTAAACAAGATCCAGAGAGCAGAGCTGCCCTTGCCCAGTGCTCCCCGTGTCTCCTGTGCTGTGGTTTGACTCAGATGTTTCTAGAGAAGATCGCTATTGCTTTTGCCTAGGGGAAACGGGAGTAAAGTGATAGCTGGGTTTGCACCGGGAGTGCAATGCTTTAGAAAAAGAGTGAGTCTCTGGGACCGCGTGTTGCAAGCAGCTAAATAATTTCATAGCCAGGCAGCTTCTGAATAGGTGGATGCTGCCCAGGCTATGAGCAGTTGACGTTAGGATAGAGTAGCATAAACAAGCTGGAAAGCCATTCGGCAAGGCAGGTCTGCTGCTGCGACGGGCAGACCTTCATTCTCCCCGAGGTGGAGTTCACTAGTGACGATTGTTACGGTCTTTCTCTATGGAGGACAACGGGGAGCCCATAGGTACATTTTCAGGTGGACATCGTCTGCGTACAAAAGAAACAAAGCAGTCCACCACTCTGAACCATTTAATGCCAAACTTCAGTTGTCAGGAACAATACTTGGGAGAGGAGGAGGTTTGGCCTAAATGGCTCACAGGCTGGATTCTAGCCTCCTGCGAAACACTTTTCCCTGCTAGATATCTGTCTTCAGGAAGCAAAAGGCAATGCTGCTGTTTAGGTTTTGGTTACCGTACAGCTCAGGTAAGGAGATTGGAACCTCAGGCTGAGCAGTTAATACTCTATTTCCTTGCCTATATTTAGAACAACACTAATATTCCAGGGCTGACCCCCTGCTGCCGGTCTTTAGACTTTGCTCACTGTAAATGCAATGTAAAGCACCACCTCTGCTCCACCCTGCAGGTTCTGAACCGACTAAAACATTTCTCATCAGGCTAGATCCCTGGGCAGCGGTTTGGGGAGCAGGCTGGTCTGAGCCAGCGGCGCTTACAAGTTGCCCAAGTGCTCAGCCCTTACCGCAGCCGGAGCTGGCCAGGGCCCCAGGCCGAAGAGGGTCCCTCTGACCCCCTCGTCCCTGGCCATGGGAACTGCTCCTTGCCCGTGTGCAGGCTGCAGCTTTCCTGTGTCATCACTGACACATCAGGTTCCTGAACTGGCAGCAACTCCTTGTATCTGTCTACTCGGTGTACTTTGCTGACCTCAAGGGAATGAATGGAAATGCAGGAAATTTGGGTGGGCTAAAGCAGGGGAAGGAGGGAGGGTTTTCTTTTTTTCTCTTCCATCTATTCCAGGACGCAAAGCTAAGGCTGTTGCTGCAGGAAGGCCAGGTCCCTCTTAGGAGGACGATGCCAGGAGGTTCCAGACCATCTGTCTGTGACTTGTGAAGGTTTGGACAGTACAAATTCAGCGCCAAGCCCCCGTTCCCACGCTGCTTTTCTGTTTGTTCCTAGGGATGCTTCTGTGGGCTGTGGCCAGCCACAGCCAGACCATGACTGCACAGACTCCTTCCAGGCTGGGTACTGGGGTCTGAGCGGTTTGGGGTTGGTTAGCAGGCGCTGTGCTGGGCCCTGGCCGCAGAGCGCTCTCGGGGGGGCTCTGAACAGCACTTTGGCTGCTCTCATTTCTCTCTAACTAGCAGCAGGTCCCTGCAGCGGCCGTGCCCAGGAGCTGCAGGCGGGTTTCTCCCCCAGCTCCCGGGGAGAGCTTGCAGAGCCCTGCATCCCGCAGGAGGGATGGGAGCTGAACCCTGTAGTTCACAAGTACAGTGTTAGTGCCCTGATCACCGGACCATCCTTCCTCCACCTGACAGAGCCTTTGCTCCTGACTGTTAGAACTGTTCTAACCTAACCCTGGCTTGAACAAGTGCAGTAAGAGGGCTTTACCCTCCCAGCCCTGCTCACGTGGCTTTCCCTGCTGGAAGGTCCCCTCACCAGGCATTACATCCCAGTTGAAGGGACCTTCCTAGCAGGAGGTTTCTATGTGTGGAAACCAAGCCTGAAACGCAGGATGTGGAGGTGGAAGGTGGCGAATGGGTTGCTCACCGGCACTGCTGCTTCCAGCCAGCAGCCAGCACCCTGCTCCTCTCTGGGGACAGTTGCGAGGCCGGCAAGGCAGCATCCAGGCAAGCCCTGGGAGGGCGAACCCTCTTGGTCCACCGCTGTTTCAGGCCATCTTCAAACCACACGTCTCCACCTCAGCTTTTGCATTGCAGATGTGTTTTTAAAGCAGCTTGATGTTAGTGAGCTAGACCGTAGTGCCTTAATTAGGATTTAGCAAACACTTCCAAGGATGAGTCCTAGGGCTGCTAGCCTTTGGCCACTGTGGATGTTCCCCTGATTAGTTTGTCCTTTTAAGAGCATTTCTCCCTGATTATTTTGCTGCTGTTTGTGCTCAACTCCCCAGACTATATGGGAACCTGCCTTGTGTTTACAGCTCCCAGCATCTCTCCTCCCAGTTACTCTGGCCCAGACCAGCACTCCCTCTAGAACAAGGTGGGAACAGGGAACAGCTCAAACCTGCGTGTGCTGTGGGATGGAGGATGTTTAGGCTTTTCTTCCCAGGTGGGTCTATTGGGCATCTCCTGCCCAGCTTCTGCAGGCTGAACTTCTCCCTTTGCTGTAGATGTTTTTGGCATTAGGATGCGCCGCTGGGAAAACTCAAGCTTAAGAAAGCAGCACCGAGCCTGCAGCCCATTGCCCAGCCTAGGGCCGGGGTGTCCCCATCTCTTCCTGGCCGCAGTGAAGCTGAGCATCCAGGTGCTGGGGGAGCCTGGTCAGCGTGGAGGAGAGCCAAGCATCCTCTCGTGAAACCCTGCTGCCCTCTGAGTTTGGGGGGCCACAGTCAGTGCCCGTGCCGGGGGAGTGATTGTATGAAACTGTTTACTTCTGATTATGCTGTTTACAAGAGGGATGTGGGGTGGGGTGGGGGGAACAAGCCAAGCCTCAGGAGGATTGGGAAACGTGTTATCTGCACCAGCCTGCAGCAAGGCTGACACCACCGGCATCGTGCTGGTGTCACGGGGATCTCCTGCCCAGCTTCGGTCCATGGGGATGAGAGAGCAGAGGTGGCTCTAGTCTAGAGGGGTTAGATTAGCTTCCCCTTGTCCCCTTGCTGCTGTGTTTGAGGTTCAGCGGTGCTAGTGACAGATAAGAGTTACCCCTGTGGTCTTCCTTTACTCCTCAGGACCCAGCTCCTTCACATATCAGAGGCTCCCAGAGCCTTTCTGGAGCAATAAGACTTAAAACAAGCATTACCATCGTCGTGGAAATCCTCCGTTGTGTGCATTGTACGTCTCTTCCGTATGCAGTACCGAGTCTGGGTTTAAGCCTGCCAAGCGTCATGGGGCAACTGCTTCAGGGCACAAACTGGGATATGTTTCCCTGTGCTTTCTGCAGGTCATGAGAGCAGGGAAACACATTGCTGCTTTCCTTTGTTACCCCAGGTGTGTGCTGCCCCAGCCTCACACTACAGCCGACTGGGGCAAGGGGGGCTCCTGGTCCCCTTTTGGTGATGCTGCTGCAGGACAGACATGTTGGTGCTCAGCCCTGCACCGGCTCAGCCGTGCCGCAGGAGCAGGCTGCGTGCTTTACCCCGGCTCCTCGCAGCCTCCCACCCCATCAGCCAGGCTGCGGAGGTCTGATGCTCAGCAGCGGGGCAGCATCTGGAAAGTAGAACCCCTGGCTCCCTCGGCAGTGGGATGCGGCCGATGCTTGTGTTGCCGGCTCCCTTGCCGAGGTGCTGCCGGGAGCCGTTGCTGGTGGTGGGGAGAGCTGTGCCGGCGGCTCCTCTGCTGCTCAGCTGGTTACAGGGCACGTCCCAGCGTGTGGCCCTTCATGTCCAAAAGCATTTCACACTTCAGAGCAGGGTGTCAGGGTGGTGGGCACAGCTGGAAGGAAAGTGCAGGGAGCTGCTCTTTTCCAGATGCAACCTGACAAGTCCCGTTTCTCTGCGGTCTGTCCAAGTGCTTTTAACTCTGAGGATGGTGTCCAGGCTGCTGGAAGAGCTCGCAGGGGTCACATGGGAGTGCTGGGTGTCCCCATTCTGGCACCTGCCCCGACCCCAGCAGTTGCCCAGCCCACCTTGGGTCTTCAGCTCACTCATCCAGCAAAACCCAGCAGCTTTGCAGAAGCAAGACCCTTCCCTGCCATGCCAGGGAGGTACCGGAGCCGTAGCAGGGCTGGGTGAGCCCCAGGAGAGGGGGACCCTGGCTCAGCCCTGCTCTGGGCTCCCCCCTGCTCCCTGCAGCCCCCATGCTGAGCTAGCAAGAGCAGAAGGCTTAAACCCAGACTCCAAACTAAAGATAATGATATTAGTAAATGAATCTGTATTTTTCTTTTTTTTGTTTTTCTTTTTTTTTTTCTTTTTTGCACAGAAGCTGGTAATCTAGGACCTATGTGTGAACAAGTTTATATAAATATTTTTTGTACTTGGTTTACTTGGGTTGGTATGAGACGTTCTATTTAAGTTTTTTGAACACTGTGGATACCCTGATGTGTATGAGTGGCAGAGGCTTTGTAAATTAAGGGACGTTTGTGTGAATAAAGCTATTTGATGGGGTTGAAAAGCCACACACAACTTGAAACCCAAGCTTTGTGCGTTTGTCCTCAGCTGTGCTGCCAGCAGCGGGTTTGTAAGGAAGAGGAGTCCCCAAGCAGCAGGGAGCAGACCGAGGCCCTAAAGCAGTCCCGGCTCCATTCTGGAGGGCAGGTCCAGCTAAGCCCGGGCTGGGCTAGCCAGCCTGACCCCGGCTGGGGGCACTAAACCAAGGCACGGTGACCGGTGCCAACCAGAACGTGGCTCCCTGGCACGTGGCACCCGCAGCCGTTTATCCTTGCCTCGGATTAGGATTAGCCCCGTTTTCGCTGCAGACACCAAGTAGGCCATGGCGATTAGTGGGGCAGACGAGCTTGGCCTCTGCCTGCGGAAACACCTCCCTGTCCTGCCCCTTCCCTGGCGGCCCCGTGGTTTGGGAGCCAAAGAGGGCAAGCAGCCTCTTGCCCAGCTGGCCACCCGCTCGGGAGGTGGCTGTAAACCCAGCAAGGAAAGTGCCCTGCAGAACTGCCGCTTTAGTAGCCACAAATATTTTCTCCCGTTGCACAGATCCTTTGCCCCAAATCCCAGATGCACAGACTGAAACCAAGCCGGTCACAGCAGCTGGGAGCTGCTGTAGCCCTTTTTCTCACCGGGACTCCCCAGTACCACGACTAACATCCACGGTGGGAAAAGCACAGCGGGGCTGAGCCGCATCCTGCAGTGACGAGTTTTCCTTTGGGCAGGGAACGGCAGCCGCCGATTTCCCGGGTGTCGAGCAGCGTGGAGCCACCCATAGCCGGTGTGGGACACAGGGTGTCCTGGGACACAGGGTGTCCCGGCACACGGGGCCATGCACCGCCACTTGCCAGCCCTTGCGTAATGGCCTTGTGCTGGGACGTGCTTGGTGGCCAGTCCTCCCCTCCCGCTCCCCCCCGGCAGCCCCAGCACGGCTGGCTGCGTAGCTGTGGGCTCCCCCCACATGGCCATCAGCATTGTGCTCCCTAATCGCTGCCGACAGAGACCTCGGAGACCTAAAACAGATGCTTTCAGCCCAGCAGGGCCACAGTGGGGCTGGTTGGCGATGGCTGGAGCAATGCTGAGGGGCCAGAGCTGCCCTGCTCACCAGCAGGCAAGCGAGGTAGGGGGGCAAGCCACATTTCCCCTGGTCCCCTGGCTTCCAGCTGGGTTATCCCAGGGCTGAGGGGCATTGACTGCATGGCCCCCACTGCAAGGGCAACCTTGGGTGCTCAAACACCACCACCACCACCACCACCCCCCCGATACTGCCCAGAGCATCCTGCCTGCAGGCAGGGAAGGGGCCAGGTCAGCTCTGGTCGCACTAACAGCGGGTGTGGGACAAGCCCCGAGACTGTCCCTGTCCTGGTGACAAGCACAGCTGCTGAAAGCAGCTGTGCCACACTGCTGCCGCTGCATGGTCACCGGCTCGGTGCTCACTGGATGAGTGGGACTGCTCGCACCATTGCCACAGGGTGGGGAGCACGGGTGGTGGGGGGGCCGCCACCGGGTCTGGGGCCGGATCGCTGGCATCCTGCCGGAGGAGGGAGAGGAGGTGATGCAGCAGAGGAAAGGCTTGTCGGGAGATGCACGCTTCGACCTTGCCTGTAGAGATGCTGCATAATCCTGCTGCCCTGGGCAGGGCTCGCTGTCCCCCACCATATGCAATCACCCCCAAACTCCGCAGCACAAAGGCGGCTGCACATCCAAGGAGGCTCCTTTTGCTCCCATGACTTCCCTCTGTTTTCAGCTCCACCAGTGATGAGGATCATTTTGCCACCTTCCAGGTTCATGGCATCATGCACTTGTCTGTGACCAGTAACATACTCCACGTGCTCCCACGGCCCCCAGCTCTCGTTAGCTCTCATCCCCTGCAAATGTGATGAAGATGAAATCCAGCAGGAGCTTGGGGTGGGAGCCTGGGTCAGCTCACGTGTACCACCATGCTCCAGGCAAGAAACCGGTAAGGGCAGGTGACCACATGGCACAGCCGACAGCCAAAAAGCTTTTAACATCATTAACAGAGAGAGGTTGGTGTCAGTCACCAGGAGAAATGTTTCACTCCAGATTTGCTCTCCGGAGACCTGCTATTTCGTATGCAAAGAACGCTGCCGAGCTCCACAAAGACACTTCAATGACTTGATAGCTGACAAAAGTACCCCAGCACCAGCCATCCCCTGCCCTGCAGCTCCTTGGGGACCAGGAGAGGGCACGTGCTGGGGTAGAGCTGCACGTGGCAAAGGCCACCACCAGGCAGCAGGGCAAGGGTGGGACAGGCAGGGAAACCCATGGCAGCCACCACAAGGCTAGATTTGGTCCCAGGTGCTGGTTGGGCAAGCAGCAACCTCACCCCAGAGGGATTGAATGTCAGAGATGCTGCCACCAGCTTCGCTCCCCCTCTCCCTGCTTTGACCCATGGTAGGAACATTTTCAAGAGCTTCCTCTCCACAGAGGCTCTGGCACTGCGTTTTACAGCTAGAGCACTAAGTCATTCAGTGCAAAATGTAAGTCCATATTTCTTTTAAGATCTCTTGAGCTCCTCAAGCAGCAGCCACTTAAGCAGTCCTTGCTGGACCACAAAGAGACACCAGCTGCTCAAGCTGGTAGGAGGAGAGTGAGGCCCGTTTTATTGGTACAAGACATCCATCTGCCTCATCTCCACGTTGATGAATAGCTCTGTTTTACCCCATGTCAGGCTCCAGCAAAGCAGAGGATGAACAGCTAAAGCTGCAGTAAGCCCACACACTCCATTTAGCCGGGAGATGACTCAGATGAGACTCTTCGTGCGGGTGGAGGTGACGATGAAACGTGAGGGTACGAAAGCCAGCACGCCGGCGAGCGGGGGCTCTGCTCTCTCTACCGGCTGCTGTGCTGCAAGGCAGGAGGGTGGACCCTCCTCACCTTCGGGCCCCCTGTTTGGTTGCAGGACAGTCAAGAGGGTCCTCAGCACAGGGACAGCCCAGCCCTAGTGCTCCACCGCACGGCAGATAAGGCCGTGGATGGCATCAAGCTGTTACTTATTAAATATCTTTTATCCCATTGCACATAGCATCCCAACAGCTCTCCAGGGCCAGCTCGGACAGGAGCAGTGCAGCCCCCAATGTTCATAGGACAGCCATGGCCACCCCGTCCTTCCTCCTGCAGAAAGCCCAGGCGGCCCCAGGGATGCCAGCCCTGCCCGGGGGACCGGGGAGGAGGGAGCAGGGGGAGCAACATCACCCAAACCACTCCCCGATTCCAACCAAGGCTTCCAAAAAGAAAGATGGCCAAGTCAGAAAGCCAAATATATTTTTTTTGCCGCTACCAGCCTGAACGTCCATTTGTGGAGCTGTGCAGGGCGCAGGGCACAGGGTGCCCACCCCCTGCACACTCCACCTGCCTCTCCCCACAGCAGGGACCGCATGGGGCAGAGGCAGCAGCTTCGCCCACAGCCGCTTCAGGTCAGTCTCAGTTCCACAAACAAAAGCCACGTCTCGTTTCCTGGCAGAGTTAACGGTCTACGCTCCTCTGGGGACCCGACACTTGCAAAGACGCGCGCTGGGAGGCAAAGCAGCAAGGGAGGGGAATTAAGACCTTATTTCCTCTGCCAGAGATAAGATCTTTAAACAAGCTTCTCAGCCAAGAACTTTAATTTTTTTTTTTTTTTTTACAGGTTTTGCAAGGGAATCTTGTTCTCCAGAATTGCATCCGCCTCCAACCCCACTTACAGCTGCCAAAGCCTGCGCTTCCCCCGGGACCAGCCTGCGAGCGGTGAAGATGGATAAGCTGACATGGGCATGACTTCACCATTGCTGTCCTGCCGCCGGAGCCCGGGGCTGTCAGTATTCCCAGAGCAGCCCCCACGGATCAACCACACGGACCACTGCCATGCAGTGCCGCAGCCCCCTGCCCCAGCATCAGGGCTGGATGGGGCCCCCGGGGCGAGCATCCCTGCGAGCCGCAGCACAGCCTGACCCAGCGACACACCGCTCCAACTCTGCTCCCTCTGCACGGATCTGTCTCCGCTGTCACTCCTGGTTTAACCCGGGAAGGGCCAGCATCTGTGGTCTTGTGAAAGGCGCTCGTTGCCCCTCTGAAAAGACTTCTGGAAATCAGTGAGGGGCACTAAACTGGATGTGCAGGGTTTACCTCCCCTCCTCCACAAAGCCAAGGTTCTTATCTTACCATGGGCCTCCATTCTTCTTGTAACACAGAAATGCCCCAATACTGGCCCTGTGTTTGGGAACACTGACAAATGTCCCCTGAGCCTTCAACGACAAGAAATAAATGCCCCAGCCTTGCTCACGCCCTGGGGGTTTGCAGCCCTCCCTTGCTTGGAGGCTGCTGTGGGAACAAATGCTTTGGGCTAATTTATCGGGCACGCTGGCACTGCCGATTAACGCGCTGGCCCTGAGAGATGCAAGGGAGCTCGAGCCAGCCAGGCGATAAATCACAGGACGCAGGCTCAAGCTCTGCCTGCTGGTACTAAAGGTGCTGGTCACCATGTTCCCAGCGGGATAGATGCTCAAGCCTCAGAGCTGTTTTCGTGTCCCGTGCCCTGGGGAGGTTGGACACCCGGCTCTGAGGGATCTCCGTGTCCTGACGTTAGCCCGGCTGTGCTCCCCACCAGCCACAGCCCTGAGCGGGGACTGACTGTAGGTGGCAACCAGGGGACAAGGCTGCAGGCTCAGCAAGTTTCCCATTTTCCGTCTTCACCCTCTGTCCCACATCCAAGCAAACGTGATCCCCTTGGGAAGTTTTCCTGGAAAAAGGGGCATGTACGCTCGCTGCTCAGAGGAGCCTGCCAGCAAGGGCTGTCTCGTGGGATCTGGGACACGACAGCCTGCCTTGAACTTATGCTCAAGGACGTCTGTCTTGTAAAGTGCAGCACAGCACAAGGATATCCGAATGGGCTTTTGATGAGCTTCCAGCAAGATAAATGAGCTTCCATGACCCTCCTCCATC
Organism: Burhinus oedicnemus; assembly: GCA_008921705.1. Classification (NCBI taxonomy): domain Eukaryota; kingdom Metazoa; phylum Chordata; class Aves; order Charadriiformes; family Burhinidae; genus Burhinus; species Burhinus oedicnemus. Next base: position 1,029,572 of record VFFE01007193.1, read on the forward strand.
TTCCTGAGCTAGATCATCAGTAAACCAACCCCTACAGCTCAGACAGGCTCTCACCTCTCGCATCCCGCACACGTGTCTGGGTGCTTAGGTTAATGTCACCGCTGGAGAATGGAGGGGCTGAAGACCTGTCCGGGCTGTCCGACCATCAAACACTCAGCAGGGGAGGAAAGGAGAACTAATAGATGAAGGCTCCCTTTCCCGAGGAAAACCCGAGCACTCAGCCCTGCACATAGCAGATCTCAGAGCTGGGCACAGACCAGGGAAGATTTTTGCCCCAAACCAGCCTCCAAACCCAAAAACTTCTTGGCTTGCTGTAGGAAAACAGCTACCCCAAACTCCAGGCTGTGGGGCTCCCTCCCAGGGTGCCATTAGTGGGTGTAATGAGCTGGAGATAATTGCTGCTTCGGGGACACAATTAACTCCTTCCTGGCCTGGTCCAGCTGGGGCTTTTGCATCCCAGAAGAGCAGTTTCCCTCCGCCCAGGTTCCTTAGAAAACTTACATCCTTCTTCCTTCTCAATGCGAGCCTTCTGAATCACAGCCTGACGAGCCAAGTGAGTTCACTGATGTGTGGCGATGATTTAGATTTGGGATATATCTGGAATGTATAATTTATTTCAGGTATATGAGGCACCAGTGAAACTGGGAGCAAGCAGTGAGTAAATCAGTCACACCCTTGCGATAATGGGATTTGAAGCAGCTCGATGCAGCCAGCTGATGGGCTGCCCTGCTCTGAAAGTCCTGCTCCCGTGGGGCCAGGCAAACACCATGAGATATGGGTACCATCCAGGGATGCAGGGACACAGTCAGGAGCCCTGGAGGAGGTGGTGATGTTGGGAGACTTTTATGACAGCGCTGCCAGCAATGGCAGTGGAGACACAACCTCTAGCAGGTGTGACAGCCCTCTGTCCCCGGGACAGGGATCACCTTGAACTAGGCACTGCCCAAAGAGCTGCTCCAAACCTGACACCCACCTTCACACAAGAGGTCCCATCTGGAAGCAGCAGAGGAATAACCAGGCACAAGGTCCGTCCTCCTCCCTGGCCCTGCGGTGGTTTCCTTTGCAGCGAATTACTGTTTCAGAAATGCAGTAGACATGAAATATGAAGACAGAAATTGCCAGCGACTTTTAATTTGGGTTCTGCCAATTTCTCTGTTCCAGATATTGATTTTCCATAAAGATGAGTCCCCGCTCGCAGCTCCCTCTGACAGGCACTATCTGGGTGTTTTGCTTACCCCGAGAGTGGAAATATATGTTTTATTAAGTGTCAGAGCTCACTAATGAGAAGAGGGAGGAAAATCAATTGTCTGCTTATATCTTGATCTCAAAGACAGGACTAACAAGTTCTTTATTTTGATGCTGTGGGCAGGAGGACGGGGCAGAATGACAAACGTGACAGACAACGGCTGTCAGCTCTGCTATACAGACAGCTCAGCTGATGAGAGAGGGGGGAAAAGGGTACATGGTGTTTGAATGCTTCAAACACATTTGTATTTGTATTAATTCAAAGAGATTCATAGAGTGCTATAAAATCCTATAGTTGAATTGATCCCTGATGCAAAGCTACTGAAAACAGTAAAATTTCAGCTGCAGACTAAGCAGGTTTATGCTCATATTCCTAAAATCAAGACAGCAGCTTAGTCAGCTGTTCTGGACAGGGCAGCCAAAGACATCCCATTTTTCCATGCTAAATTTGGGATGAAGGTTAGCGTTTATGACAACGAGAAGTACAAGCAAGCCCAGTGCAAAACTCTCTGCACAACTCCAGCAATAAACCGTGTTTCAGACATGCACCATGCTGGGCTCATAGAAAGTGCTCAGGTGACACCCCAACCCTGTCAAAATGAGGAGCAACAGTTGCTAAGCCCAAGACTTCACCTTTGCTGGGCAAGAAGCTCAGCCACTGCACTCAGCTCTGCTATGCAATACTTCAATCGTCTACCTCCACCTTTTTCAGGTCAGTTCTGGGGTACAGGAACACCCTGAACAGCCTAGACCTTGCCAGCTTGAAGGCGGACATGCTGTCCACCGAGAGCTATTAAACACAAAAACACCATCACAGGTTCAGAAATCATGGGATGAGAGGGTGCCAAGGGAAACAGACACAAAGTGCAAGCCTTGCTTTAAACTCCTCCCTGGGCATCTGGCACAGGCCATGGCTGGAACAGGAGGCGAGGTCAGCTGGACCTCCACAGGACTCTTCTTATGGCCTTAAGCCCTCAGACCACCAAGGCCGAGGGAAAAGGACAGGTCTAGTTCCCAGCATACACAGCCCAAACGACAGGACTGGGATCCATGACATGAGCATGAACATTAATTTCCTGCAGAAACTTGGCGTTATTACCAAATACTGGTCTCTGCTAGCCCTCCCTGCCAAGCAAGGCTATCAACCTTCTTTCACTCATATTTGTTATCTTGTCTGTTAGAGAATCACACCTGACAATTGTATAGTTAATCTCTTGGCAGCTGTGAAATGAAATGGTAAGCTCCGGCTGCCTTGAGAAGATGCATTGATTTCTTAAAATGACAGATCGCCTCCTCCCTTGATGTTCAAGCAGAAGCTCAGGGCTGGTGTTATGGATCTTGCCTATCATTCAATTAAAAAAGCTTAGCAGAGATGCACCAGCTAAGCGTACAAGACAGCATTAAGGCTAAGCCCTGACCCAAAGATTTAATCACAGGGAGTATGAAGGCACCTTCAGATGCAGGACGCCTGTCCGGTTTGCTGATGAACACCCCAGTCACGGTATCGAGCTTGCCACTGCGAACCAGACGAGCCAGTCTCTTCTCCACAATAAAACAGCTCACTGGCCAGTCGGGTCCTGCAGCAAAGCAGAGCAGGAAAATCCCTTCCTACCCAAAAGGAAGTTTGCTGCACTTAATGGAGCAGTTTATATCCTATTTCAACACATCTCTTTAACAAAGATTATGTATTTAAGTTAACAAAACTCCTGACACTTTGTGAAATGGCCTCAGTCTCACTGTGGAGAGCAGAGCACTGGAGTGCGTCCGGCCTCAGATATAAAGACGGCAAGATTCACCCTCGAAAAGCAAAACTACCCCAACCACACAGCATGCCATAAAGCCCAGCAGATCCCGTTAGTACCCCAGAGCCACCTGTCCTTTCCTGGGCAAATATCAACATCTGCGAAGCAGCAAAGAGCAAAGCTGAAGCCCATCTGTGGGTATCCCAGATCCGCCCCCCATGGGGTGCAGAGCAGGTCCCAGCCAGAGCAGCAGTGGGGTGCTGATGCTGATGTTCTAATGCTCAGGAATTCAGGGCAGGGTCATTCACAACCCTCCTCCCAGAAATGTTACAAACAGTGCAATTGTTCGGAGCAGCCTGGATAGCCGGGGCTGTGAGGATTCACCAGCCCCAGAGGCGGAGGTGTACCTATACCAGGCGACTCAAAAACCCCAGCGAGGTGCCTGCAGTGTGAGAAACAGGACAGCCAAGTGCTGGCACGGCGCTTCACCGTGGCCACCTCGCAGGGTGCCACTAGCATGACCATAAGGCTTCCCAGGGCGGAGCCAGCTTTTCTGCTCAGTGCTGTGCTCGCTACACCATGCTCTGAGCAAGCGTTTACCATTTTCTGGCTGTCCTGCCTTAGCTACTTCATCTCTGTCTGCAGGGACCCTTGGCTCGAGGCTGTGTCCCTGCAGTTCACCGCCGAGGTCTGAGCTCTGCAGAGGGAACAGAGCTTTAAACCAGCCCACAGTGGGGCAGCTCAGTTGGGCTCCACGGCCTTGGAGCTGGGGCTCATAAAACACAGAGGCCACTGCCTCTCCACGGGGCAGAGGCAAAACATGCTGGGCAAGCAACGTGAACGTCTCGCACAGGGAAGCAAAGCTTTGGAAGTCGAATTTTGGATGCCCCAATAATCATAAATCCTGCAGTCCTCAGCAGACGGGGCTTTCATTAGCTCCTACAGCCCCATCACAATAGTGAGGGCACAAGATGGGAGTGAAACAAAACGCGCGTGTTAAGGGAGAAGCACGGAGCCCTTGGCCCCTCGGCTCTCCTCCTCCCTACCCTCCGGTGGAATGGGAAACAGCCCGGGCAGAGCCCTGGGCTGGGGGACGGAGCCTTCTCACACCTTGAAGAGCACCATGCCCAGCCCGAGGGTCGCACCCACCCCTCGCCCGGTGCCGGGAGATGCATCACACCATGGTTACCACAGCCAGGCATTGTGTGCTGGTGCGCTGTAAGCGACCTGAGCCACTGCTCTCGGTATAAAAATGGACAAAGCTAATTAGGCAGGCAGAGGACAGTGCAGCCGTGCTCCTCTCCCCACGCACGCAGCCATCTCCCCTCGGGGCCAGCCTGGTGTCACCGAAACCGCAGGGACACAAGGTACCAGGGCCCGGAGGGTGAAGCGGGGTGCAGCTGAGATTTACAGAGGGGAAGGTGCAAACGATTTTGGGGCCTACAGCCCCGTAGACAATGTGGGGTATGTCTCCACAAACCACTGCCGCCAAGAGCAAAAAAGCGAAGAGCGGAGCCATGGGGGAGACGTTGGTGGGTGCCGGGGCTCGGTCCTGCCGGCTGGGGCCCGGCTGGGTGGTGGAAACCGACATCAGGGAGACAACAGCACCCACATCCACCCAAAAACAGTGGAGCCTTGTCCCCGGGTGGTTTGCCCGTGGCACCCAGGCAGGGGGGGTGGCGAGGGCAGGCAGGAAACCCCCCGGCCCCGGTACAGGCCCCAGCCCCGGCACAGGCCCCGGCCCCGAACGCCACAACGCGTCGCCATGGCAACCGCCGCGGCCTGCCGGGCTGCGGGCGAGCGGGCCGGGCCGCAGGCGGGGCCGGGCCCGCTGGACGGAGCTCCCCGGGGCCTGGCGAGGTGTATCCGGGCTCAGCGGGGCAGGGTAAGGCAGGCTTGGGCCTTTCCCGGGTTTAGCCCTTGCCGGAGGGGTCAGGGCTTATCCCGGGGCAGCGTGAGGAGGCGGCAGGCCTGGCATGAGGGGCTGGGTTTGAGGCGCGGGGAAGACCTTGGGGTGGCTCTGGCTCCCATGGGTGCCCCTTTCCACCCCTCCAACCCCTGGCCTGAGCGAGCCCAGGGCCATGCAAGCCCCCAGCTTGAGCGACCGTAGCCCTGCCAGGCTGCAAACATAGTGGCGTTACTGGGAAAACAGCCGTTTCTGGCAAGGAAAAAAAAAAAAAAAAAAGGTTATATAAAAACAGGGAAAACAAGCACAATCACAGCTCTGTCTGCGGGCACACAGACTGCTCTAGAAAGCCACATCGCTCTGAGTGGCGTGGTGTGACCTGGTGCGTGTGCTGTCCCTGTTGCACTCCATAGGGGGATGCCAGGAACTGGCATGGCTTTTTTTGCGGAACGAAAAAAGTGAAAAGGAAATACAGCTTGTTTCTTTATGTTGACAGCTCTCTGGGGAAAAAAAGTTGCTGTGAATGAGTGAATTAGTATAAATTGTAGCGCAGCTAGGGACCGGACATCTGAAAGGTTTACAAACACTTGAAATTCCTATGAGGAAGTGTTATTAGTTCTGTTATGTATTTAGGGAAAATGAGGCTAAGAAAAATTGCTTTGTCAACTAGGTATCACCATCTAGCTTCTACAAGACGTAAGAATTAAAGTATCCCAGTTAGATACTACAAGTACTTAAATAATTATATCCATAAAATTACACAGAGTGAGGAAAGTTACCTGTTGCTAGATCGTGTCATCGCAGTCTGTCTGGGGTCACAAAAATCTTCCTTTCAGGATTCTGTATTTATTTCTTTTTCAAATCACGCGTGTTCAGCTTGTGAAAGCCACGTTCTCAACGTCAAGCTGGGGTCTCATTACAGTATCGCCGACCGCAGGGACACGTGCATTTATTTAGCTAATTTCTGTTGGTGATACAGAAGCTGCGTGAGCCACAGGTACTTCAGCTAAAGCACCACAGAGAAACACCTTCCATCTTGGCTGAGCAGGTACCACCAACCAGGGCACGGCTTTGTCAGTAAATGAAACAGCTAAGACTAAGACAGCAGATATGGTGTTGCAAAGGACCACTGCCTAAGCACCTTCTTACCAGCAAACTGTTGGCTGTTCACAGGTGCTTTACTTGCATTTTAGTCTCTTACTGTACATTGGTTATGGACTAAGAGAGTTCTACAAGAAAGAGAGTAGATGTCAGGGGCTGAGGTGATGATGTAAACTAAAACCAAAGAAAGGGAAAGCAATACATCACTGAAAATGTTGTCAGGTTACAACTGTCAATCCTCTGTTGAAGGCAGAGGTGCAAGGAAAACCGCTAGCGTTCCGCTTGAAAGCTGTTGTGAGGCGGCACTCAGCGTATTGCGTGGTTCTGCCTGCTGCATAGCAGCTCGCTTGGAGGGCAGAGGGTTAATTTGAATCACCAAGGTGATTTTGTAGCTGTAGGAATTGGCTTAGAAGATGGGTCTCAAACCTCAACAGCCTGGCAGATTACAAAGAGAGAAAATAGACATCTCCAGAGATGTAGAAGAATGAAAAGAAATTGCTTACAGGAGTACAAAAGGCATCTAATTAGAATGAAACAGAAGATAATAAGATAGGGAGACATTTTGGCAGAGTATATCAGAGAATAGTTCCTGACAGTGAATCTATTAAGCAGAGGTAGAACCTCTCAAGGGGGAGTGGTAGGAGACCAGTTGGTTGGAATATATATAAAAGTAGGAGTATACAAAACATTAGAAACCATACAACTAGAAAGGAAAATTCCTCTGGAACTACACCTAACAGTTTTTTCCCATCTCTAAATTTATAAGCTAAGCTTTATCATTAAGAGAGGAGAGAAGAGGCACAGCCATGATTATACTCCCTCACAGCTGCTTTTCCTTTGGTTGTTAATGTTGTTATTGCTGCTTTCTTACACAGCAACTGAGCTTTGGAATCATGGCTGCAACTTTGAATGAATTTGAAACCAGTTCGGAGAGTACTGCGCGGAGCAGAGAAGACAACAATGCCAGCTTGGAGCAGTACTTGGAAAGGAGAAGCCTTGTTCTGCAGTTCCTGTGCTCCGACCTGAGCCTCCACAACCTCCAGCGCCACCAGAGCAAAGCTGAGCTGTTAAAGAAGTGTTACTTTTACTTGGAGATTGAGCCCAAACACGTGAACGTGAGAGACCAGAACCACGTGATGCATTGCACTGACATCTTGCAAGTAATAGACCCCTTCCAACTGGAGAGGATGAAGAAGGTGGGAAAAAACCAGACTGAAATCCAGCTGTTTCTTTTAAGTGAGCTGTTAGAACAGCTGGAACGAGGTCGGGAGGAGCTGACCTGGTACATAGAGACCTGTGACATGGTAACTTTCCTCTCCAAGTGGGACCTGATTACACAGAGACTGTCCAAGCTCTCCAAAACTATGAAAAATCTCCTTTCCTTGGAAGTGCCAGGAAAGCTCTATGTCAAGCACCGTTTGGTGTCACATGCAGGTCTTAGAAGTACTGGACTCTCCAACTTTAGGCTTTCTCTCTGTACAAAGAGGCCACTGATTTTTGATCGAAAGGAATCATTTGCACACAAGGACTGGGCCAAGCTCACATGGTTTACCGAAAATGAAGAGTCACACCTTGAAGAATGTGAAGTGCACTTTAAGTTACTGACAAATGGGAGTCAGACAGCAGTGGAATACAGCAGGCTTCAGCCAGTCACCTCCATCACCTCCAACACATGTGTAGTCCAGAACCTGCAGCCTGGCACATCATACGAATTCATAATTAGAAGACCACACACTCAAACACTTGTCTTTGGAAAATGGCACGACAGCATTACATTGAAGACAAAAGAATAATGCTGTTGAAGACATGGACAGCAGCCCCTAGGCACCAGAAGGATGAGGTAGCACACAAGAATATGTTTCTCATTTTATCCATTTGAAAAAGATGAATGAGAAAAATTAAAGCTAAACCTTGTTTTTAAACATTTTGCATAAAACTGAACTCATTCTGTTTTCAACAACAATTTTACAAGCGCCTTTCCCAAATCTTTCCAGGTTAACAGTAACCCATTCCAAACTGCTCACACAAAGTAACATCCTTAGGCAGCATTTGGGACTCAGCGCTCACCTCCCACTACCAGAACTCATAGGTGGGAGCAGCTAGAAGCAGGCAGTCTTGCAGGACACCTTGGATGCAAAACTCAGGAGATAGAAGCATCTCCATCATCCGCTGCTTTCCATCCACCGAAAGATGCCCAGCGCTGGCTTCTTGCAATGATGTTGTTTTGGGTTTTTTACCCCAAGTTATTTTTTTCTCCACATCCTTCCTCCAGAACACTTGAACTGAATCCTAAGCTCTTTAAATCACTTACCCTAACTTATCTCCATCTCTGGTTCCTCTCACCTTCTACACCCTGTACCTTATAGGTACACACCTAAGCATCATTTCATGCTCACCCCTCTACAGTGCATGAAAAGATTGCTCTGATTAAAAAAAAAAAAAACGGCAACAAAACCAACAATAGAAAAGCCCCAACCAACCCCCCCAACAAACAGGGAAGGGTAACACATCCACAAGATCAATATGTAAAAAACAATCTTTTCTGCCATGTACTGCAGTTAATGCTCTTTTTCTTTTTTACCATTTGGTTCAGTTCAATATAGCTGTCCCCGCACAGATGCTAGTCAAACCATCACAAAAACAGACCTTTTAGTAATAAAATTTATTATTTAAATAAATTCAAATAATTTTTACAATTATGGCTTAAATATCAAAAAAGGAATGTTGAGGTTCATTCTTACAAACGGTAGAAGCAGGTAGAAATATTTGTATCCAAAACATCATTTGAGGTTTGCTGCAAGTCACAGACATACAAAAGATAAAAACCCGCCACATTTAAAGTTCCTTAATTTACACTTCATGACACTTAACATTTCATTTCTATTTTAAAAAAACCCAACAATTTATTGCAGTAAATTGATCGTCCTACACAGATCTGTCCAAATCCTCAAAAACAGTCCAGTGGGCTTCTCCTTTGCCAGCTGGAGCCAAGGAGAGGTTTCCTAGTTCTGGACATCTGTAATTTCCCTGTCAGTCCGAGCAGGATGCAGGGCGATGGCTGCAACCGCATGGACCACCACAGGCTGACGCCTGGGACACCGCTTGCTGGGTGCACAGGTTCCCGTTGTTCAACTTGGGCTCAAGCTCTAGCTACTGCTGAGGAAATTAAGTTATCCTGCCGGATGAACCAACATTTGTGTCCTGCAACAATGTTCTTTTGTCTGTGAGCTGTGGAAAACCTAGAGCCTGTGATTGGACAGATACCCTGTGCACCACAGAACCATAGAATCGTTTTGGTTGGATGAGACCTTTAAGATCATCAAGTCCAACCGTTAACCCAGCACTGCCAAGTTACCACTAAACCACGTCCTTCATCGCTACATCTACACATCTTTTAAATACCTCCAGGGATGGTGACTCCACCCCTTCCCTGGGCAGCCTGTTCCAATGCTTGACAACCCTTTCAGTGAAGGATTTTTTCCTAATATCCGATCTAAACCTCCCCTGGCACAACATGAGGCCATTTCCTCTTGTCCTGTCACCTGTTACTTGGGAGAAGAGACTGACACCATGCTGCCAGTGGATTCCTACTGGAATTACCAAGGGTGTGGTGGTTTTGTTATTTACAAGTATTTTAAGAATATGTGCTTCAAAATAAAATTCATTCAAAAGTAAATTCAAAGCTCTGTGTGCAAATGAAACCAGACTACTTTGAACTTTTTGTCTCAATTTCTATGATTCTCTCTATCCATGAGCATAAGGACAAGAACACGATATTCAGCTGGCACTAACAGTCCATAAAAAGTTTCATTAATTGCACTTTCTGCTATCCCTGACTATTGCAGCTGCATGACCAACTCTACAGGTACCTGCTCACCATCCAAGAGTCCAGCCTGGCTGTTACTGCTGCTTGGGTGGTCTACGGCAGCATTTTCTAAACACCAGTTACAAAATGCATCTTCAGAAGAAAAAAAATAAAAATTATATTGTCTTGCAACACGGAGGTGACCAAGCATAACATTTCAGCCTAGGCTTTACCCTCCAAGGAGTAGCAGTAAACGTTTTTTTCCCCCCACTGAGGGCAAAGATGCTTTGTGAGATATCTTTCTCGGTCTATACAAACACATGGCCAAACCCCATAACAAGAGCATTGGACTAAAGCCACTTCGCTTGGGGTGAGTCTCCTCCTTTGTGTAACATGTAATGAAATAACCAGCAAAAAAACCCAGGGGAGAGACTCTTCACTTACATTAGATCATGAAAGTGAGACCCACTGGTTCTAAAGGGACCAAGGTGACTTCATTAGAATGATGCTGGCACCATGCTAAAGTATTTATCCCAACAATTTCAGCATCTTTTGCAATTCTCCACATCATCTTGGAGATACATGATTGCATTTCTGTAGTCCACAAAATGATTCCCACAGAAGCTTATTTTGGAATTGCAATAATATTTACAAGATCAGGCTGGTGCAGAATCTTTTAAGATCCCAGCCGGGATGACTTCAAAGAGGAACAATGAACTTTACATCTTACCAGCTTTTATCAAGCATCTTTAGAACCAGCAGGAGGTACTTCCTACAGGCTTTTGTCCCTTATGGAATTGCCAGCCACATGCCCATTATTATGCTTCAGTAAGACAAGAGCAAGCCTGGGTGGTCTCTAGTGTACAGATAAAACCCACCAAATGCAGAAGTGCAGGAAGGTACTTTAAAATAAGGAAGAGAAGAACAAAATTTCTCCATAGGTTCTTGTGTCAAGTCTAACACAGTCATGAGAAGAAACACAGCATTAAATAAGAACTTTTCCAGACACAACGCTTTCTTATTGCACATTCCTCCACACTGGAAAGGGCCATGCTGCATTTTCTGTTGCAAACACAGGACAAAATTCATCCCTGCCATAGTGCTGTGAAGTCCTAGGGACCCCTCACTTATGCCAAGGAGGACTTGTGTCCCAGCACAGTATATAGTTGTTGCAAAACCATCGTGATTGCATCTTGGCTCCATCCCACGTGAACATTTAGAGACAGCCAAGCGTGTGGTCTTGGGGAGAGCTGAGGCAGGCACTTCATACATTCAGAATTGAAATGAGATAAAAGACACCCTCCCTCAAAACTATCATGCTTCAAAAAGCAGCTCCGTGATTCAGCAGAGAGCACCACTTCCCCACTATACATCTGTATCAGCTATACATTACCAGGCAAAAGCAGCCTTCTCTAGTGAATCACAGCTTCCAGTTCACAGCAGTTTGGCTACTTAAAATAAAAAAATACATTATACACATATATGCTGTGGTATGTTTATCAAATTTCCATCACCGCTCTTAAAAACTCAGGCCATAAGACTGTGAAACAAATTCACAGAGTTAAAAGTTAATAAATTAGAAGCAACTTTAAAAAAATACGGGGTAGGAAAGGAGGACTCTTACAGGAGGAGATTTAAAATAAAACTCAGAACAGTTTAAAATATGCTTACAATTTCCAACATATCCTGGTAGGAGCAGTCCTCGCTTTTCATTAACTTTATACTGGTGAGGACAACCTCCTTTGTACAAAGAATAACTAAATCTATTTACAAAATCAGCTTGGCCTTGGCTCTGATATTTACACACTCAGAGGACAGCCTTTTGGCTAGACAAAGAGTGGTACATGGTTCTCTTTGCTTTCTTCCTTCACTTTAAAAAACAAAACCAAAAAAGGTTTTCTGCTTTGAGAAATGAGAAGCCTTAAAAATTCCCTGGCCTTGGTTTTAAAATGAGTGGTAGTACTCAGAAGCTTTGGTCCTCTATGGCAAATCGCAGCTTGCCGCACGGCTCTGTTGCGTATGGTCATTCCACCCTCGAAGAATGGATCGAGTATTTGGTCCCCAAAATGCAGCTGCACTGGCAGATGGGATGGGGGCTCTGCTGAGCATCTTACCGTTAAAAAAATAGTATCATCAAGAAAGTCATACACCCACCCATCCATTTCCAATGCTTTTTTGGTTTGCTAGAGTTGAAAGTTCCTGTCCAAGGTTGCACCGATTAAAAAACCCCCAAGATGCCAAAGCATACACTGAAGCTGAGCTGTCACTGTGCAGGGGAAGATCCTGGCTCCATGGGTCATTAAATAATGGAAAGATTGCGTCCTTCCCAAGGCACACGTCACGCAGTTCAGGTAGAGAGGGACGAGCTCATCGAGGTACAACCCACCCTCATCGGTGGAAGGCTGAAGTCTTCCTGATGAGAATCCCCTGGGCTGCAGTATAGCAGTTGTGCTGTCTGTAATGCTGAAGCAGTCTCCTCCACAAAGGGTTGCACTCCAGGAGGTACCGGTTCCCTGTTGGCACAGGGATGGGGACAGTGGGTTAGTGGCCGGAAGAGGCTTGGATGATACCATCACAGACCAGTCAGGGAAACTTTTGTCTAACGTTTCTAGCCTAAGGGTGCTGGATAACTGGCAGGGACATTTCCTTCAGGCAGAGCTCTGTGACATCCCAGCTCCCTTTACAGCGCTGTCTTATCTGTGAGCAGCTCCCCTGCACATCACAGCCTAAATCTGTGTGATTAGGAGAAAAATAAGCCGCCAAATTCTGTTAGGAGAGAGCTCTAGCATGCAAGTGATGGAAACAATGTGGTCCAAACCAGAGGGTGAGAAAAACTAATTATACATGCTCTGTAGAGGAGCCACAAACGATCTCTGCTTTGTGCAGATTGCCCAGATAGCCCAGTTTCAAAGCCACAGACAGCCTAAGGGCAGAAGAATAAAGCAAGGCCATCAGTTGTACTCATTTGGATCTCCACCCCTTTGTCCAAGCATCCTGTTCCCCTGCAGGCCTGTGCATGCTCCCAGGAGACCCACCTACAATGCAGAGTCCTTCCTGAGCTCGCGTGATGCCGACATTGACCTGGTTTGGGTCGGTAACAAACCCCAGGTACTTCTTCAGCCAGCTCTTTGTGGGCTTCCTATCGATCTCTGCTCGGGGGCAGGAGCGCACAGTCGACAGGATCACGTATCTCCACTCACTACCTAGAAAGCAGAATTGAAACAGATTATTTTTTTAGAAGGAAGCGTCTGGCCTCCCCTCCACCCCACAAGGCACTTCTCTACAGCAAGATCCACAAAACTGCAGCCACCATTTGTGTTTCTCTAGCTTTGGAGAGCATAGGACCTCTGGTCGTTGCTCTCCATAGAATATGTGCTATGGCAGTTCTTTAACACCTCCTTCGGACGTCCTCCACCTTCCTGTCGTCATCATCTCACCGTGCCTGAGCACTCCAGAGGTTTCCAAAGGATTTATTACAGTGACAAATCACCCAGAAATCTGGCCCACGGATGCTTCCTCCATGGCTGAAATGACCCTGGTGTAGAATTTGCTCAAAGACTGTCTCCATGATAAGTTGCTTCAGTTCTCAGGAAGGCAGGAGAGAACAGAACCAACCCTCCTGTCTCCTACCAGCCTCACCTTGACTCTTCATGATGGTGCAGACAGTCACTCCACGGATGCCCTCTTTCAGGAGACTCTTGCTGATCTCGGACACTTGGGCGTTGTAGGGGCTCAGGATGGCGATGCTCTCCGGGCGGATGGTGCCATCTAGTGTCAGCTGCTTCGCCATCCTCACCTGGGAAGACCAGGGTCCTGCTCACCTGGGAGCGGTGGCCAGAGGGAACAAGCCCTCCAGCACCCTGTCCCCAGGGCAGAGATGGTGCCTGGCTGTGCTGCTCCCCCTGCTCTGGGTCACGCTTCCCTACAGCTGCCTCTGGCCAGGGGCATAGTGGCGTGCTCCAGACCCGAGAAGATACCAGGCAGATACTGCATCCCACTGATCTTTGTCCTATATCACTGCTCACCATCCCTCCATGATGCCCAGAGTCACCCAGCACAACACCCTCCCCTTTTGCATCTCCAGCAATTCCCCAGGACCCTTCTCACCGCCTGCTGCGCTTCTTCTAGGTTAGCTTTGGAGTTCTCATTTCCTTCCTCAGTAGAAATCATGAGGCTCTGCTCCTTCCCCTCCACATGCCCAAAGATGATAGGGCAGCAGCCATTATCTTTGTGGTAGAAGACACTGCGATTACGAAGAAGCTGGGGGCACGTTTTCAGCCGTGTTTCATAAAACTCCTTGGATGGGAACTCGCAAATGCCTTTGTGCTGGCAGAGAAAAGGGGAGAAACTGCGGTGAACAAAAACCAAGGAACTTCTCAACTTGCAGCACCTTTTTGGGCAGGCTTCACCTGCAATGCCACTGGGCTATAGCTGGCACTGGGCGAGTGCATCATTCATTACTGTAGGAAGGGAAAGCACTAATACAGAATATCTGTTTCCCAGTGGCTTGAGGCAAGCCCTGATAGCAGCATTTTCTGTGATAGAGAAAAGACAATCCACTTGAGGGCCTCACCATGCGGTACTGCGTATCCAGCATCCACGCCTGATTCCGGTAGCGCTCAAAGAGAGACGTCTCCATGCCAAGACTCTTGCAGAAGTCATTGTTCACCACAGGCCGCAGCTGTTTGTGATCCCCAAGCAAAACAACCTGGAATGAAGAGTGGACACCTCAGCTGTGAGGGTGGTGGCACTGGTGAAGGCAATCAGCTCTTTGAAAGGCTATTTGCACATAGACATTTGTTGCTCCTTATTTATGTTATGGTTACAGCAACCTCAATCAAGGACCACGTCGGGCCTTTATATAAAGATCCTGACCCAGACAATGCAGAGCCTAGTTCTTATCTGACAGGAGAAAGACATCATGTAGTATGTCTGCTGAGATCTGCTCTATGCTTCTTGTCACGTTAATACTTTGTACCTGGGTCAGCATGGTTTTTTTGGTGGCAGCGATACCCTGTAAAGAAGCATCAAAAATCCAGCCACACCACCACTTGGTTTCTCTTGCAGAAAGCCAAGAGCAAGTTTAGAGCAAGTTTATGCAAGTTTATGTTTGAAAACAAGGAGCTGAGCTGATACACACAGCGGAGAGGTGAGCAGATGCAATAGTTCTCCACCATAGCTTTCAGGCCTACAGCAGGTCTTATGACTCTGCTTTATGTGATATGGACAGATAACGCACAGCTCACGCATCTAGTGAGAACACTTATGTACTGCGTGGACCTCTCCATGCCTCAAGATTTTAATTATAGTTAGTAGAGTTATACCTCAAAGGAGACAAGTCCATGAAGGGTGAAACATTGATGCACCATCATAGAGACTACCAAGAACAACTTAAAACATGGTAAAACTTGGAAGAGCGGCATGGTAAGGGTGGAAGACATGCAGAGGTTCGAGAGCCCTGAGCAGCCATCCTAGAGACACATCTTTGGAAGTGACTTACCTTCTCAGCATGGCGGTGGCTGACCAAGGGGATGAGGGTCTCGGGCTCTGTGGACATGGCACACTCATCGATGATTATCTGCTTGACATTGAGCTGCTCCAGGGAGGTGGCAGATGCGGCGGAGCATGTGCAGAGGATGACATCGTGGCCTGCCAGTTCATATGCACGAGCAACTGACAGCTGATTTTTGTACCTGTTGGTTGATGCAGAAGACACCCGGTTATGCATAAGGGAAACATCTCCAGGTTCCTCATGCAGGAACCAGGCAGAGGCTATACTTTCCCAAATGATTATGGCTTCATCTCCCTCCCCAGGATGAGCTGGTTTTCCCAGAAAAGGGCTTTGGATGGACACTGTAGGAAATGCACTTTGTCCTGAACTCAGCAGGGCTCAGGGTGGAGGATGCGTCACATGCACATAATATGAGTTTTGGTCCAGAGAGACAACAGCACCAGAGCAGAAGTGATGCTGATGCTCCGCACTGTACCATTAACCCCAAGCTAATCACTTTTTATCATCATTCCAAACACACAGCTTATTAATCTGTCTTGATGTTTTCACCTAGTCCCTTGCCTTGCATGAGCCACGACAAATCCGCTGACTTTCACGCAGGCTATGAGTTTGTGTCAGCTGAGACCTAGCAAGTATAGCCCAAATCTCTTCTCGCAGGGGAAGGAGACTGCTGCACTGCCTGAAGGAGCACAGAGGTGGCAGACAGCCAAAGTCAGCCATCTCTCACCAGGGTCTCTTTCTACTCACTTCCTCGTTTCTTCTTCTGTTATCTGCTCTCCTTTCTTCATCCGAGCGTCAAAGTTACAGATCTCCTGCCATAAAGGGTTGGGTGGCCGCCGGATGCGATGATGCAGGATTATTTCGCTAAATAAAGAGTCAATATATAAATATTTTCCCCCACACAGACCCAAGTGATCTCTTCTACAGTGAAGCATACCACATCCATCTATGTAGAGAAACTCCATTAACTAAGAAGTCACAGCCAGACTGTTCCATCTTTATAGACCTAACACAGCTCACCCTCGAGGACACAAAATACAACCACCTTTCTTTAGCAGTTGCAAGCAGGAATGAAGTCAGAGACACTTAGAGCTGTCCAAGAGAGGGATGAAAATATCTAGGGTGTTTTCAGCAACTTGCGTTTCCTGACTAGGTGCTACATTAGACTATACACCTTCACTTGAAAAAATTAAGTACAAAGCAGGTTAATAGTGCTGCTCCACAGTAGTAGAGTGGAAACTGCATTTGCTCTGGCTTGTTCAGCTTTACCGGTGCAGAAAACATCGCTCCCCAGCACGCTCAGAGCCTGCAGGGCCATGTGGTCCTACCTGAGCTCACGCTTTGGTTTTGCATCCCGCAAGGCTTTGCGGTAGAGGTGCCGGTTGCTCCCCGGGTACGGGTATTCCATCGTTTCAATGGCCTCACCGTAAACCCTCAGTGGTTTCAGGTTCTTCATCTTCAGCAGCATCTCTGGGGAAGGAGAACAGGTCTGCTCAGACAGCACCAGGCACCAGTGATGCTGAGAAAGCAGTGGGCCTGCGAGGTGCCCAGCATTTGCCATACACTTGCTTCTTCTCTCCACCCTTCGCTCATCAAGTCCACCTTCACCGGTCCTCGCCCTGCAGTGAGGGGTCTTCTGTAAGGACCAGGCCCACTTTCTGACCCTCCTGCTCACGGCTACATGTTCTCCCTCCCACCAGTATGAGCCACTTCAGGGACTTAAAACTGATAGTTACCAGCAACAACATCAACAGACTTGTTGGATGGGCCACAGTACAAGATGCACTTTCTCCCCTTGGGCTTTTCTTCTTCAGGGGAGGGTGTTTGCTTCTTCTCGACGTTGTCCTCATTCAGCTTATGGAACCAGTAGACAATGTGAGTTCCAACAACCGTTTTCCCTGTGCCTAGAAAAACAAAGAGGTTGCTGAGAACACTTTAACCATGACACCCATGCTCTAGATCAGCATCCGGATGATCAGCCATGAAATAAAATCAAGAACTGAGGGGACTGCTTTGAACAGCTGTGGGTGAAGCCAACCCATGCTACCGTCTCACCAAGGGTCCTATGGACATAAAAAAGCAGGCGTGTACCTGTGCCGTGCCCCCAGCCTTACCTGGTGGGCCTTGGATGAGCGTGAAGGATTTTCTCAGAGCCATTAGAATAGCCTGGTTCTGACTCTGGTTAAGCTTCCTGTGGCTGCCAGGGAGATCAAAGGAGTTTTGCTGCAGGATTTTGGACATTGTCTCTGTTAAGGCAAAGAGTCAAGAAGACAAGTTTAAAGAAGGTTACTGAAGACAGCGCACAAGGGATTCAACAGAAGGACGCAGTAGGTACCGAGCAATCGTGGCCCATTTACAAGACCACCTAAAAGTAATCCTTGTCCTGTGCCAAGATGTTCTCCCCACGAGCCTTCTCTATGGGTCCTGGGGATTAAAACATCACCCGTGCCACTCTCCAGCAGGGCATCCCATATTACCTTCACTCTGCCAGGCTAGCAGCTCATCTCCTCCCCTTGGCAGGGGAACCTCCTGGTCTGGGAGCATAACCCCTAGGGCAAGGAGCCACAGAAGCTGCCAGGCCACCTGCCTGGCCAGAAGCAAGTGGCCACAAGGTAAGAAAGGTGAATATTTACACCTACCTTTTTTAGGAGGTTCATGGCCGAGGGCGATGCTTTTAGCAAGCTCGGAGGCATACTTGAGCTGCCAAATTGCCTTTTCTTTCCGTCTGACAGAGGGGAAAAATAAGAATGAATGGAATGTGGCTTAAAATAGCAAAAATTGTAATACAGCTTTGTACAACTCTCTTGTTTATTCTTTCTCTCTGCTTTGGTGTTGCATTAAATCCACAAAGAACTTAAACCAAAACAACTTTTATACTGCTCTTTTGCATCTGGGACTATTTCTCAACTGTCTGAACATCTGACCCTGCAAAGATGTTGAGAGCAAGAAGCATAACTTGTGTCCCAACTCCATTTTATTATGGCCCACCCCATTTTATTGGATTAGCTTCCAATTTTTTCCTAAAATTCACGATGCAAAAGGAAGCATATTCTGCCCTGAAAAAGCTACAGCAGTCATGGGTGTGTAGCAGTCCATGCTGTGTACAGAGAAGGGCAAACTAGACATCAGCTCTGCTTTAATAAGAGCAGATCTTGCTTCATAGCAACGACAAAGGGGAATGATTGGGAAATCAGGGAGCACTTCTGCTAAGCAAACCCTGATCCGGTGCTTCACACTGCCTTTTATGACACACATTGCAGCAATCCAGTAACATAAGAAACAGATGCCCAGGGAAATTTCAGCACGGCACCTTTCCCTATCTCCCCATTCACAAGGTCAACCAGAAGAGCAAAAGGTCATCCGGAGAACAGATCTGAGAAGTGCTGCCACCCCCACCAAACATCAACAGCCCAACAGCATGGCCAGTTGGAGCTGCATAAAGACAGGTTTTTCAGGGGATCAGCTGCACCAGTGAGCAAAGCCTGTTTGGGTGCAGCAAAGGAGTCCCATGGGAAGCTATTGCTCTGCATGGACAGGTGAACCCAGAGCACGGCCGCTAAGCACACTTACACGTCTGGCAGCATCTTTGGTATGAGCTCCACTGTGAACCTGGCAGAGGCCTGTGAGATTTCCACAGGGATGTTCTCCATAGACATATAGTGGATGTAAAAGTTCATAGTCTGCTGACTAGTCCTGTCTGACTTATCATCATCACTGAACTCTTCAGTGACCCCATGAGCCACCCAGGTGTAGGTATCTGGATCAACCATAAGTTTGCTTTCTGACTTGCCCTTGTTAAGAAAAGTTAGATTCTGGAGGCTGTGGCTAAGGCATTCCTCATCGCTTTGAAGGCTCCCAAGCTTCAGCCCACCTAAGCGAATGCACAAGTAACAGTGACTGAAGTCCATTTCAATGGAGCACTCCTCCAAAAATTTTTTGTTTAGGAGGAAACTCCCTTGCAGCTGTCCTTTGCTTGTCCTTTGCTTTGCCCAGGTTATTTTGACATCATGGAGGACAATTGAGTCGTTTTCGGCCACCGCACATGAAGCAGACTCCATGGCGCTCATCGGCATCCACACCTTGTTATACTCCGTTGCGTGCTTGTACTTGCCTTTGGACGGCAGGGTGGCGTAGGCAGAGAAGCAATCAATAGGCTTTTCCATGTGCTGCAGGCAGACGTCAAAACCTGGTGTCACGCACCACAGCTGCACGAAGGGCACCAGGAAGCCCCGGCAGACGTCCGTGGTGAGCTGGAACTGCAGCGCGTCACCGGCACTCAGCTCCATGGAGAGCTCCATGTAGTGCGAGCACGGGCTCTTCCTTACCCAGCCCATGTGCCGCTGGTACAGATCCTTGCTCTTCCGAAGGAGGGAGGCTGCGGTCTCAAAATCCTCACTCCTCACAGCTGCTAGCACCTCTTGCCAAGTCTGGGTGCCAAAGAAGGTGACACTGAGGTCACGGAGAGGTCCTTCCCGCAGGCTGTGCTCCTTCATCTTCTCCACAGAGTACACCCTCCTCTTCCACGTCAGCCTGATGGTGCTCCGCTCCTGGATGAACATGGGCTGCTCTATCAGCTGAAGAGACCTGTAGTTAATTATCTGGGGATCTGGAAGACTCTCTTTGTTCAGTGGAAACAGGGCTTTAAAATATTTTTTCATCCCTTCAATATCCACTATGAAGGCGATCTTCTGCAGGACTTGGCCCTTCAGCTGGGTGGCCATCTGCAGGCAGCGGGCTCTCTTCTCATATGTCACCGCCTGGGAATTCTTCCTGTTGAAGTCATGACAGAGAAACTCAATGTCGTCTGAAGAATAGACGATGGGCTTCTTGTGGAGCACGGAATGAAGGTGCCGCTGGACCACGACATCCACGTACCGGCGGATGGGAGAGGAAGCCCAGGTGTATGAGTCAACATGCAGGGAGTAATGGCCTGCTTTCGACTGGACAGTGGAGTTGGAG
The DNA here is from genome assembly GCA_008921705.1 of Burhinus oedicnemus. NCBI lineage: Eukaryota > Metazoa > Chordata > Aves > Charadriiformes > Burhinidae > Burhinus > Burhinus oedicnemus. The sequence continues at coordinate 1,049,842 of VFFE01007193.1, forward strand.
CGACTGAAATAGGAGCGGCCGAGCAGTCTCCTGAACTCCAGGGCCACAGGGGCCAGCTTCGGGTGGATGTCATCCGTAACGATAAGGTCTAGCATCTTGTGGAATTCACGGACATTAGCAGCTGACTGCAGGTGCTCCCAGATGGGGGCCAGGAGACTGAACACCACATTTTCAGAGGAGTCTTGGCCAGGAGGCACCTCTCCCAGGTGGTGTGAGAGATGGATGGACAAAGGAAGGATGTGGCTGTACTTGTTTTTCATGAGTGATAACTGTTGAGGGCTTGGCTCACACTGACACCGGAGAGGAGTGACATTTCTGGTGTCCTCCTTGTTGGTGAGGAACTCGGCCACAAAACTGTTGAACATGATCATTAACTCCTCTATCATCTGATGGGACCCCCTGTTACCTGGGGAGCTTTCCTCATCCATCTGGTCATAGAAACAGTCCTCCTGCAGCCGAAACTTCCGATGGATCCTGGAGAAGTGATAAGCCACAGCTATGCAGTCCTCCACGGTATCGAAACAAAGGGCCCCTGCCGCTCCCCTGTAGTGGTCCTTAATGCAAAGCTCTGCCTCTTCATAGGACAGCTGCCTGTCCGAGCGGATCACAGAGATGGCGAAGACTCCCTTTAACATCTCATCAGTCTTCTTTTCTATGGTGACAAACAAGGAGATCACGCGACGGTCTTTCTGTGGAAGGAGGCTGCAGACATCTTGGCTAATGTGGGGCGGGAACATGCACAGAGGCTCCTGGTTGGGAGCATAGTAGGTGACACCCCGCTTCTTTGCTTCCAGGTCCAAGGCACTGCCTTTGGGAATGATGCCAGCCACGTCTGCAATGTGGATCCCAATCTCATAGCGATGCCCAAGATCCCTAACACTTACAGCGTCGTCCAGATCCCTGGCACCTTGGGGGTCAACAGTGAAGGTCAGGTAATTCCGACAGTCCTTCAGATTTTCCTTGGTGAGATTTAGTTTGCTGTTGGAAGTGTATTTGGCTGATTCCTTGGTTACAGCAGCTGGGTATTTCTTCTCCAAACCATACTCCAAGTCGAGGATCTTTAAGCCTTCTTCCAAAGTCAATGCTGCATGCAGAATCTCCGTTATTATCCCCAAAGGGTAGTAAAACCCTTCCCGCCAGGAGATAACCTGGACGCAGAACAACTGGCATCGTCTTGTCTCCTGGCTGATCTTCTCGCAGCTGACCACGCTGTACTTCCCATTGACAAGCCTACGGATGGGAATGACGTTGGGTTTCTCTTTCAGCCCTGGGACGAATATTTTGGTGACAGTGCGATCGATGGGTATCATCACCCGGGGATCAAATTCATCCATCATGCAGATGAAGGTCCGTTCTCTCTCTGCACGCTTTAAGATGCCCACCACCTTCCCCTGAGGGCGGTGGCTGCTGCTGTCAGCTGTGCTGCTCTGCAGGATTTCCACGAGCACCTCATCCCCAGTGAAGGCCGTCCCACAGTGAACTCTGCCTTTGATCTGAATGGTCATCGCAGGAGAGTCATTGAGGGTGAAGGCAGAAGCTCTGTCGAACCCTTCTTTGATCAGCTCACACCTCTTGTACATTTTGGGGTGCATGTGCAGATATTCCTGCATCATCTGAGAAGAGAAGCTGACATATTCCTGCCTGTCTTCCCGCAGGTTTGAAGCCTCAGTCTTCACATTCAGCAACCCTTCTTCGGACACTGTCACTAGCACGTTCTTGCTCTCATCTAAGAGTTCCTGGAGGATGGGATCATCAGGATTCATGCTCTCAGCCTCAGAGCTCAAGGAATCTGTGTCACTGTCCTCCTCGTCCCCCTCTGGGCTCCTCCTGCTCCAGCTGTCCTTGTCGCACGCAGCCTGTTTGATCTGGGCCATCGTCAGGTTCTCCGGGAAGATGCTCCCCTTCTCGATGCACTGCTGGATGAAGCGCTTCCATACCTTGCTGCACTGGCCATGGGAGCACAAGGCCACAGCATCCCCCACCGCAACAACCAGCGACTGAGCCCGGGTCATGATGGTGTTTAGCACTCTGGCTTCATTGAAGAACTCGAGGTGGTGGGAGGCTGAAACACGCAGGCTTTCGCTGGTGTGGACTGTGCTGATGATGATGACCCGGAACTCCCGCCCTGCACCGGAGGGGACAAGGGAGAAGTCACTCATGGGAACCCAACGGGGAAGACCCTGTCTGGCTGCCGCCCGGTGCTCTGCCCATCTATGCTGTGTTACGTGGCCATGGGCTGATGTAACCTCGGCTTGGCTGAGTCACGGGAGTCGCCTCATGTGAATAAAGCAGCTCTTGGGGATCGTGAGGGCCTCCAGGCATAAACCAGGATGGACAGACACCACGAGGCCACCACCACCCACGCACCAGGGAGTGAAGGGCAGCATGGAGACGGAGGAAAGGCATGGCACCGGACCAGTGCAGCCACAAGCACCGATAGAGCAGCCCTGCATGCTCAGTGCCACTGGTAGCCCCCACCAGCCACTCCTTGCAAACATAGTTTTCTGCGAATCCTAAATTCCTCAGGGAACTGAGGGTCTTGCACGAACAAGAGCAGTGATCGTTCGCAAGAATCCCTCTCCCCTCAAAGACAGCTCTGCTGATCGCACGACAAATAATAAACAGCAAGAGGAACCCTGGTGATTTCAGAGCTGGGAAGAGACTGCAAAGAAAGGGTGTGGAGATCAGAAACAGACCCCAGGGGTCAGTTATTCTCACCATGAGGAGTCCCAGCTGCACAATAAAAAAAATAATAATAACAAAAACATGGATGAGTCATAAACTAAGTCCTTGAGGATAAAAAACAGTGCTATCCCTCTCTTGTCATCCAGAGCAGCAGACTCCTCCTTTAGTGAGCTGTTCTGTGATTTTTTTTTTGCTGTGACTGGTACCCACAGGCCATCCTGGTTTCAACTCCCTTCTATTACTCGCCTCCCCCGCTGGTACTTGAGGCTTTCACATGATTCACATGTGCTCAAGTCCCTGGGATCGCACTTACAGGGTTTTCACCTTCCTACAAAGCAACGTCCATACATTTGAAATGAGTTGACAGTTGGGTGCAGATTTAATTCAGTGTGAAATCTTATTCACTAAGGAAAGGACAAAAATCAAAGAATTACCAACCAGAAGGGGATGGAAATCAGCCAAAGGATTTTCAGGCTCTCCCTCTTAATCAGCACTAGGTTGGCTGTGGCTGCTCGCTGCAGCAGCGGCAGAGCCATGGAGAAGAGCAGGGGAGCTCTTCCTAACAGCACCGCATGCACCTTCCCAGAGAGGTATTTTGCCACAAGATCAGCCAGTATTTTGCATTTTAGCAAGGAGGACAACATTAAGATGCTGGAAAGACCTCTGCTAATGACCCAATGTCTCTTCCCCCTGCCCATTGCGCAGTGGCTGTACCTGCTATAGACTCTCCTGTCCACCAACATGACTGCAAAAGTTCTCCCTAGCACACAGAAGACCTCAAAATGCAGCCAGGAATGACCAACTATTGCACAAAACACAAACCTGGCAAGTTTTCGTAGTTTTCTACCACCACATCTTGTAGCTGCTTTTTCCTCAGCTCTTGTCTTGTTGCAGAAACCTGGTAAGGAAGAAAGAGGCACAATGGAGGAAGTGGTGGAGTCACCATCCCTGAAGGTATTTAAAAGACATGTAGATGTAGTGATGAGGGACATGGTTTAGTGGTAACTTGGCAGTGCTGGGTTAACGGCTGGACTTGATGACCTTAAAGGTCTCTTCCAACCAAAATGATTCTATGATTCTATGATTCAGCTCAGGAATGCCCCCCACCCAACACTGAGGTCCCTCACCCTCCTCGGCTGCAGGTTACCCAAGGAAGTTACTCGATAGCAGCCATGCATCCTGGGCTGACTTCAGCCAGTGCTCCCAGTCTGCCCTATAGTTAACCTGCCTAGAGGATGATGAAAGAAATCTTCAAGTAAACCATCCCCACCATGAGGCATCTCTGCTCCAACCAACCATGACTACCCAAATGGAGGGCGCCTCAAAAAACCGCTGGTGGCATGCAAGACCCCAGGTTCCCTATTTTTACTAGCACAAGAGACAGGTTTATCATTAATAGAGTCCAGCGTTTATTAGGGAGTGTTTAGAGAGCGGTCAGCAGTGCGTGCATAGCCCCCCTGCAGGTGAGGAACACATGGTTCTCCTACATACCTGCATCCCATGGGAGACCACACAGATCCTCTTCAGATCTCGGACACCCCACTCATCTGGCCACCTCTGATGTATTTCCTTCACTTTCTCAATCACTTGTATTATCTCGGAGGCGTTGTGCCAAGAAAGCATGGACATATCCCTTTCAGCCACGCCAGACACATGGCAGAACATGAGTGGGTAGATTTCGGGATGGGGTGGGATGTTCCCACTGGCTTGGATAGCGTTGCCTTTGCCAATGTAGAAGTGCTTGGAGACAAACTCAATTATGCCTGCAGTGGAACGATAATTCTCATTGAAGATGATCCTGCTCTTTGTGGCCACTTCATGCCTCTCTTTCTGATAAAACTGAAAGAGTCGGTTTAACAGGGTATGATCAGCAGATTGTCCATCCCCAACAGAGAACAACTTTGGGGTTATCTGCATGTGGTCCCCAGCGAGGACAATCCGCGTCTCAAAAGTGGCGTAGGAGAGTGGAACCAAAGCTTCGCACTCCAGCATCTGAGCAGCCTCGTCGATCATGATGTGGGTGAAGTAGCCTGGGGCAACCTTCAAGTTCTTGGATAACATGGAGGTGGTAATAATGATGTGGTGCCTGTCGATCTCCGCCTGCGTGGGGTGCCGGAAGGAGCGCTGGTCTGGCGAGAGGCAGCAGTACATCTGAGTGATGGGGTCCGTCAGGTTGATGGGACGGTCGGTGGATATAATCCTCAAGGGAACAGCCCACGGATGCCCACTGGTCACGTAGTTATGGAAGTACTCCCGGATGTAGATGTCAGCAGCACTGGAGGGGAACAAAAGGGGAAACCATCAAGGAATTGTAAGTGCTGTTCCCAAATGCTGTGACCATCATCCCAATGCGCTATCTAATCATACACCATCACATACCCAAATTCTCCCCAGCTTTGGCTGACAACGCACTCATCACAGGAGATACATATGTGCAAAGAAGCTGGTGTTTATGCAGCCGCCAATTCCAAGCCTATTTTGAGAGTATGGTTTAAAATAGGAGTTGATACTCGAGACTAGGGCATCTCTCAATGCCCATACAGAAAAATGCAATGTGCCCAACAAAATCCGTGGCCCTGCAGCTCTCCAGGGCCAGGTCACACAGACCTCTCCTCTGACAGCTAACCATCCCCAGCCCAGGCAGGTGATACAAGATCTGCAGAAGAAGCTTCAGTGCCAGAAGACAGCCTGAAACGGGCTAAGATTAGCAATCACCCATCTATTATACATTAAAAACTAAGGCAGTAACAGCCTGCAGGATCGGATGTGGACACTGTTTTCAGTGTAACTGCTCTAATTTTAACAATCTTGGCCTGGTTTCTCTGAAGGCAGATTCAATGGCAGTCAGACCAGATCTGCATTTCCTCTTCCCCAAACTCTCCCTGGAAAAGTCAAAAAACTGGAATGTGCACAGAGCACAATAGTTTTCAAGGGCAAGTAGAGCACAATATTATCCCAGCAAGGCCCAGCAATGGCTTTCTACTTCTTCCAGTGCACAGTAAAGGCTAGAAAGGACTAACTGCTCCCCAATCCCATTCCCATTTTATAATGAGGCAGAAATATGCTGCCTTTTCCACAAAGACTTCCACCCATGCCAGGCTTCCTCCTAGCAGGAAGTGCTAGAACAGTTTAAGACATATTAAATAAAAATGAACATATTTAAACAAGTAATTGAAATGCATACTAAGAAAAGGGCAGCTCAGCTCCATCTCATACACACTGGCTTCCTCTCACCGCACCAGGCAAGCAATGGATGATCTTGCTTGGACCCGGTCCACAACTCTGGTTCCCTCTTCCCTCACACCCTGCTAACCTGTTAGTGTGAGTGCAGATCAGCACCCGCGTGTTGGGCTGCCTGAGGATCTCCATGGTGGCCATGGCCAAGGTGAACGTCTTCCCTGTGCCAAAAGGCCCATAGATGAGAAGAGGTGGGACCTGCCGGCTGCTGGTTGCCTGGCCCGTGATGAAGGAGATGGCTAGTTTCTGCTTGCTATTCCCTTTCTGTGGTGACCCAAGAGAGTAGGGTACAGAGCAACTGGCGACATCTGGTAGGACCAGCTTTTCATCCAACAGGTGGTCCACAGCCTGGTGCCACTGCCGGAACAGCAGCTGGTCAATTTGGAACTGGATCTCCACCTTGTGGGAAGTGTTTGGCTTGAAATTCAGCTCTGAGCAGCATCTCTTTGGTATCTGTAGCCAGATGGTCTTCTCTGTGATGGCTTTATGCTCCACACTAACCTCGTAAACCCGATTGTCTACCGGTGGGTCAAGTGCCAGGAAAGCAGTAGGCACAGACCTGCTCAGCAGATACCCCTCGTCTGTATCCGGTGAGAGGTTGTAAGGGGTAGGCACTTCAGCAAACAGCTCACCAGAGAGGGCAAACTTCATCCCCATGGAGAGGCTTTGCAGCATGGGGGTCAGTGAGATGAGGACCCGCAGGTTGAGTCTGAAAGGAGGAAACACCCAAATGAACAGCAGAGAATTGGTCCATCAGTTCATTAGCAACCGCCCTCCCTGCTGCAGAGAGGGGATTGCCACGTACACCCAGAGAGGGTCTGCTGGCCCCCTGAGCACACAGAGACAGAAACTATGCTTCTAGCTAATCCATAGCCTCAGGACAAGACCCAGCCCTTCCCCTCCTATCACTATCCAGCAAGCCATCTTTCTTGGCAGGTTTCCATTTTTCTAGGAAGGCGCCCCAGGACCCAACCCAGAAGGGACAGAGACATCAGTAGCAGCATGGCCTCGAGGGTTAGCAATGGGCCCATAGTCCCCAGAGAGGACGAACCCCTCTGGATCTACACCTGGCACTTACTTGGCAATCAGAGCCTGTTCGGCTTCTTCCTCATGGAAGAGGAAGCTGTGCATCCTCTCACGATAGTTGAGACGGGTGATGGGAACAGTTGAACCACCCTCACGTTGGTAGTCCAGTGCAAGAGCAGGAGGTTTGTACTTGGCCAGCAGATCCACATCTTCACTGGTCTTTGGCATGCTGGGAACGATGATCCGGTTACCTCTATTCCATCGCATGAAGTTGACGGGGCGACTGCTCTCCCTGTTGCTGGGGACATGCTGGGGGGTGTCCCGCCAGCCCACCTTCACCTTGATCTTCTGTATGAGGACCGGGCGTCTGCCGAAGTCAAACACCACCCACTGCTCGAAGGTACCCAGTGTGCAGCACTCCATGCAGACCTCCACCAGCGCGGTGGGTGGGGAGGAAGGCAGGGTGGCCACGTGCTCCCCCCGAATGTAGTGGAGGCCCTGGGAAAGCCCATTCCCCGACAGGTAGAAGTTGACTCCAGGTTCCCGCTTCAGTAGCGCCACATGCTGCAGAGGCATCTGCCGGTTGAGGAGAAGACAGGGACATGGTGAGGGCAGCCCACGGGAAGAGTCCAGTGGCTGGCGAGGTCCTCCCAGCAACATTTCCTACCAAAAGCTGCTGCAGGAACCAAATGCCATGCCAGACCTACAGCACACTTGAAATTCTCCTTAAAGGAGATTATTCCTCGTGCAATCCCACAGCAATTATTTTAAGGTCTTAAAGAATATGGACAGGCTGGATCGATGGGCCGAGGCCAATGGTGTGAGGTTCAACAAGGCCAAGTGCCGGGTCCTGCACTTGGGTCACAACAACCCCATGCAGCGCTACAGGCTTGGGGAAGAGTGGCTGGAAAGCTGCCCTGCAGAAAAGGACCTGGGGGTGTTGGTCGACAGCCGGCTGAATATGAGCCGGCAGTGTGCCCAGCTGGCCAAGAAGGCCAATGGCATCCTGGTCTGTATCAGGAATAGCGCGGCCAGCAGGACTAGGGCAGTGAGCGTACTCCTGTACTTGGCACTGGTGAGGCCTCACCTCAAATACTGTGCTCAGTTTTGGGCCCCTCACTCCAAGGAAGACATGGAGGTGCTGGAGCGTGTCCAGAGAAGAGCAACGAAGCTGGTGAGGGGTCTGGAGAACAAGTCTCCTGAGGAGCAGCTGAGAGAACTGGGGTTGTTCAGCCTAGAGAAGAGGAGGCTGAGGGGAGACCTTCTCACTCTCTACAGCTATCTGAAAGGAGGTTGTAGAGAGGTGGGGGTCGGTCTCTTCTCCCAAGTAACAAGTGATAGGACAAGAGGAAATGGCCTCAAGTTGAGCCAGGGGAGGTTTAGGGTAGATATTGGGAAAAATTTTTTCACAGAAAGGGTTATCAAACATTGGAACAGGCTGCCCAGGGAAGTGGTGGAATCACCATCTGTATTTAAAAGGTATTTAAAAGATGGGTAGAGGTGGTGGTGAGGGACATGGTTTAGTGGTGGTTTTGGCAGTGTCAGGTTGATGGTTGAACTCGATGATCTTAAAGGTCTCTTCCAACCTAGGTGATTCGATGATTCTATTCTAACCTCAGGTTTCGGTTTTATAGAAATTGAGCCAGCCTGCTGTAAATGGGAAATCCTATGTTGGGGAGGACAATTAGGCCCAGCCTCTTGCCCCCAGCACCCATGAAATCCTGGGCAGGAAAGCAGCTGAATCTTGTTAGTTGTGATGATACGCGGGAGGTATTGAGGGCAGCCGGGTTCGCCCCAGCCCCACCGCACAAGACAAGACAGGAGACGTGGTGGCTGCACCCCCCCACACAGCCCCAGTTCAGGCACCACCTGAGCCTGAGCTGCTCCCAAACACCTAACACACGTCCTCATTCAGACATTCCAAAATCCCTATCCTTCTGCCCCTTCCAGAAATAATAATTAAAAAAAAACAAACAAAAAAAATAAAAAAAAGACCCCAAAGGACAAGGACTGTGCACAGCGGCAGGCTCTGCCAGCAGCTCACAGCCTCCCGCTGCGCAGAGCTGGGCTTACCCGGGAGTGGACCCTGAACTTCCACCGGTATTTCATCCTCCTGTCCTCCGACTGCACGTGCAGGGGCTGCTCACACACAACTCTGACGCCCTCAACGTGCTCAGCCATCTGTGGGGGAGACACAAGAGGAACAGGACTGAAGGCAACATCCCAGGGACACACCACAGAGCCCTCCGAGGGGCCGTCTTCATCCTTTGCCTTTACACTACATCCTCCCAAGAGGGGACCGTCAGTAAATCCTCATGCTCAGTCCTCACCCACCACCGCTCAGCGTCCCCACGCAGCAGCCTTAGGAAACGGAAGGACCCACGGCACAGCAGTGTGGTTGGGTACCCTGAGCAGGTTCTCGGGTTGCCATCTCGAAAGGGGTGAAGGAGGGGGGATGCAACATCCCTTTCTGCATCGCCATTAGAAAGGTGAGCGGTGGCCTCCATTCCCAAGCTCTTACACAAGAGGTTTTTCGTGACGTGCCGGGCTCTGGCAGACAAACACGCTCCCACCCCGCTGCCCATGACTCACAATCAACACCTCGTTGGAGCACGTCCGATACTCAGCAATGAGTCGGTCCTGGTAGGACAAAAGCCCTTCCTTCAGTGCTTGCTTCTTTTTCTTCATGGCAACCTTCACCCTCTGGATCCACTCCTGCAGCTCCTCAATGGAATGAGCCTTGGTGCAGCTGTTGCCCATTTCGCACACCTCCACCCTGTTGGGAGAGAGGTGTCCCATGGTGGCGTGGGGGTCCACAGGGACCTGGCAGCTGCCTGCTGCTCCTGCCCTCTTCCCTACCGCACCGGGTGGACACCTTACCTGCTACACAGCGAGAACTTGGTTAGCCTGAGTGGCGGCGCACGGTGGACCCACTGGACAGAGGTGTCGGCCGAGAGCATCTGCACATGCTCAACAGAGGAGCAGTGGCTCTCAAAGCTCTCCTGCGAGCTGAAGGTCACCAGGCAGAGCCGGCAGTAGAAGTGCACCGGTGCAGGTGCCGCCGGCTCGCCGTTAGTGATGCAGGTCCCGGCGGCTGGCAGCAGGTCGGAGCGAACCAAGCTGCACTGCCTTTCGGCCTCCCAAACGGCCATCTCCACGTCGCTGTGTGCGTACTGGCAGCGCTGCGGGCTGTGCTTGCAGGGCTGGCCCTTGGAGACGAACCTGCAGTAGCTGAGGGTCGGCATGAACTCGGGGCAGGGCCGGATGGCGGTGTACTGCTGCTTCCTCCGGCTGTCCGACACCACGTGCACTAGGAGGGGGTCCCAGGTCCGGTGGAACTCGCAGAGCCGCCCCTGGCCGCCTGCCGAGATGCGCTGGGGGCAGCCAAAGAAGCAACGCCTGCAGATCTCCTGGAACCGGCCCCCAAATTCGCTGGCAATTTCGCTGGCGGCACTGGCCGCGGGGTGGGGGGCGGTGGTGAGGCGACCCCCCAGCTGCGCCTGCAGCACCGCCGCCTTCAGCTGGCGCCGCTCCAGCTGCTGCTCCCTCTCGAAGTTCCAGACCATGGCCTCCTCCGGGCTCCAGGCGAAGGTGCACTGGCTCTTGTGCTTGCTGCAGCCCAGCCCCACCACGTAGTACCTGCAGACGGCGTAGCGGGCCGGGTTGGGGAAGCCCGGCCGCCTGGACACCTTCCTCCAGGCTGTGTTCCGGCGGCTGCGGCAGCGGGCCAGGAGGATCTCATACATGCACTTGTGCTCCACCTCTCGCAGCTGGTAGGTGATCTCGTTCTCCTTCACGCTGCACTTGGAGCAGACCAGGCGCAGCTCCAGCTGCTGCTGGAGGCTGCCCAGCGGCACCGCCGGGCCGTTCGCCGTTGGCATCTTTGGCGATGGCTTGAGCGGAGCAAAACTAATGGTGGGAAGTTCCTACAAGGCGATGCCCAGGGAAGGAGGCGCCATGGAGCAGCTGTGTCCTAGCTTGCTACGTACCTGCCAGCCATTGGTGCAAGTTCACAAAGCCTGACAAAGAAACAAGGAACAAGTGACTTAGCAGGAAACATCAGCCGGTCCCTGGCTGGGCGCGCGCTGAGGCACTGGCACAGCCTGGCCCCGCTCACCAGCAAGCGGCCAGGAACCTCACCCAGCACCCAAACCCACCAGACACCCTCACCCTCGGCACCCGAGCACCTGCTCACCCAGCTCTGTTCACCCACCAGCCCGGGTCCCAGGGGACCGTGTCCAGCAGGGACCAGGCTGCCGAGCGGCGAGGGCTCCTGGCAGGGCTCAGCTCGGTCCCTGCCGTGCCACAGCAGACCATCGGCGTTTACCACCCAAAGCGGGAGAGCCAGCTGCAGTGGAGGCTGCCCTGGAGGGCCCGGCACGGTCCCTACAGCAGCCGCCGACCTCCTCCCAGACCGTGGCTGGACGATTCGACTTCCTCTTCCCACTGCCAGCGCCTCCCCCACCTCGGTTCGCTCCTGCCAACTTTCTCTTTCTTTTTCCTGCTCTCTCTCCTGGGTCCAGCCGGGCAGCCCCACGGCTGCCCCACGCCGAGTGGGAGAAATCCAGCTCCAACCCCTCAGCCCATCTCCCCTCGTGGCACAAAAGGTTAATTGGAAATAATCAACAAAGCAACTGCCCTCTTTGCTCCTTGGATACAGCACCCGAGGCTCGGAGACGGGCATGCTGGAACAGGGACCTGCCGGCATCTCCTCCGGCCGACAGCTCGGTAAACATCCGGCTGGGAGAGCTCAGGGTGAGGAAGGTGATTCACGGCTCCCTGCCCTCCCCGGCCATCGGCTCCAGCATTTGCCAGCAGTTTCCTGGGTAACCAGAGGCCAGGAACATCCCTGGGAATGATGCTGCAGGGTTTCGTGGCTGGGCCACGCGGCTCGGGGCGAAGGGAGCACGCCGGGCAGGGTGTGCTGCCAAGCAAAGCCACCAGCCTCGTGCCAAGCATCCGCCTTGGGTTCCTGACCCGCAGCCACGAAGAACCGGCTCTCTAGCGATAGAGGGGAAGAGCGGTATTTAAGGCTGCAGTCCGGCAGATGATGGAACAGGGGGGGACAAACTTTGCACTGCTTCTGCAGAAATACATTTCACTTTTAATTAAGACTCCTTTCCCCACCTCTGGATAAAGGGGGTGCTTGGTTCCGGGGGAGGCAGGCAGGGGGTGCTGAAGCTGTTGCTCCAGCTGAAGCTCCAGGCAGCAAACACCGAGCCGGGACTGCAGGGGGGCAGCGGCTGGAGCCCTCCCAGCTATTAGCGAGCTTCTTGCATCCCATCCCAGTGCCACAGCACCCACCCACCGCCGAGATAGGAAGAAATCACCTAATCCTACTTCTCTGCCGCGCATTGGGTTGGACATGCGCTCGGTGGATAAACACCAGCCCCGCTTATCTCTCAAGGTTTGGCAGCAAGCCTGGCACTGGGCAGAACTGCTAGTTTCTGTTTCGGTAAACTGCGAGACTCTGGTGGAGTCTCATGGCAGCGCTGGCTCTTCCTCCACCACGATTTGGGTCACTGTGCCACACCATCAGCTCTCCACACCGAGAGCTAAATCACCCCAACTCGTCTCTGCGCCTTCATTTCCAGACTTTTACTTGCAGCACTCCCGTGCAGGCTGGCAGCCCTCGAAGCATGAGCTTATAGCAGGATGAGCAGCGTGGCCCTGCCACAGCTCTGCCCGGTCTCTTATCTATAAATTGTCCAAACCTACAGCATCTGCTGGGACCACCCTGGTCCTGCTCAGGCAGCATCGCCCACCCGCTGCGTCCTGCGGGTACCCAGACCCAAAGCCCCAGGAGAGCTGCTGGCTGCGAACGCAGCGCAAGTGCTAAGGAAGAGCATCCCCAACCCGGAGCGGGGCTGGGGCCGGCAGAGAGCCAGGGTATCCCCATCCTCTGACTGTAACAAGGTCACGGTCATTGGAAGAAAAACGTTTCTCCAGCCCAGACGCTGCACAGGGGTCAAGAACTCTTTCTTTGTTCTGGTTCTACCACAAGAAAAAAAACCAAACAAAAAAACCAAAAAAACCAAAGGTGGGGCCACAGCAGAGGTTTTGGTGCTGCCTGATGCAGAGAAAATGCTTTGCACTGAAATGAAATAACTTGGAAAACAATAAAAATAGAGGAGAGCACCTATAAACAATAAAAAGGCAGGAGGGGGGGAGTGGGATGCTCTGTCTCCTGCCCAAGGGCACCAAGTGATGCTCTGCTGATCCCCAGGGAGACAACGAAGGCAATGCAACGCTGGCATGGGGCTGCAGACCCTGCGCCCGGGGGCTGCTCCTGCCAAATGCCCACAGGGTCATTAACAAAACCCCTGGCAGCTGGGAACCTCCGGAGACACGCTCTGCCCCGAGCACGGCTCCATGGGACCCCGTGCCAGGCTGCAGGAGGGGAAACCCCTGCACCTTTTGGGGAGTCAAATATCCCTCCTGCACCAGCCTGGGGAGACTGTTTGTCCTTATCCAAAACATGATGCTGCGAGGGAGCATTCCCGCTTGGCTTTTCCTGGGAGATCAGGAATCGGCTGGAGCTAAGCCGGACCCCAGGGCATGGATGCCCGATTGCCGCAGGCTGAGCTCGCTGCTGTAACTCCAGTCTGGCAAGGGGCTGGCAGCGGGCAGGGCAGGGGGACATGCGGCAGCGAGGGGCTGGTGGGACCAGGCTGCTGCCAAACCGCAGCCAGCGGGAATGCCTGGAGAGGGACCCGAGGTCACGCTCAGCCTCCAAGAGCCTTTCAGCTCCTTTGAAGCTGGTGGGGGTGAGCAGCACGCTCCTGGCGGAACTGGGGCTTATTTCAGGGCTAACATCTGTGCCTTTGGGAAAACTTCAGTTTCCCTCTGACAGCAGCTTCACCTTCCTTCCTCTGGAAGTCTCCTCCTTGGATAAGCCCTCCTGGGAAAGGCACTCGCATTCAGGATTTGTGTGACATCTGTGCAGCACCGTCACTGGTGAAAACTCCAAAATACCTCAGTAATACACACGAGAGAGGATGAAATCTGATTGCTGGAACTCAGCTCCGTGGAGTGGGAGCCAAGCTCCCTGGTCCCGGCAGGTCCACAGCCACAGAGCCCAGAGGAGACGTGGTCCTGCAGCAGCGATGACACCGACCTGCTCAGTTAAATGCTTTAAGAACTACCCATAAAGACTGTACAGGACAGCCGGGCTGTTACTGGTATTCGTGCCTAGGCAGGGCATCCCAGTCTGAAAAAGCTAAGAGGGAATATTCCACCTTTAAAGGGTCAATTCCCTCGCTGTTTATTTTTTTAAGAAAGCGTTTGATTTTGAGCAAGCTGCCAGAACATGCTCTGGGTCTGGAGGTGGGAGGGAAGAGGAAGGGGAAGTGCAAACTCCTCTTAAAGTCTCCGCGCAGCACCAGCACTGAAGCCAAATTAAAGCCTTTTTCTCTCTACGACCAACTTATACCAGAAAAGAAAGGAAAAAAAGGAGAAAGCTACAGGAGCTTTTGCAATCCAAGCCCAGGCGAGGGAACGATGCAGGGCACGAGGAAGCTCGGGGAGGCGCACCATAAGATAGCTGTCTTAGCCATCATAAAACTCTGATGTCAACAGGGCAAAATCCAAGTGCCTCGAGGAAGGTAGGAGCTGATTGAGAGCAATATTTAGCAGCAAGCGACAGACCATGATTTGCGAGCTGAATTTTGTACATTTTAAGAAAAACAACCTTCTTTACAGTGGTCCTGAAAAGCCCAGCCTGGCATTTAAAGCCATTTGCATCCCGCTGACAGGTGAAACAAGTCACTCTGGCAGATGGAGAGGCTGGTTTATTGTATGCCCAGCTCCGCAGCCACTCGTGGGGGCTCAGAGTCCCATGGGGATGAGTATCTGCCTCTCTCCCAATAGCACGTACCCTCACCAGACATCGACACGGACACATGCACCCGCTGCCCAGCACCGCTCCAGCCTCGCCGCAAACCAAACCAAACCACGCCACCGCCTCGCTAATGGCATTTCCTCCGTGCTCAGGAAGACGCTTCGGGTCAGGGCCGGGCCACACTATGTCCAAGCATCGTCCCCTGGCAGGCGCCTTGCAGGGCTGTGCTGACGCCAGGGATAATCACATTTCCCTGGAAATGGCAAGTCGAAGCACGGCCGTAGCAGAGAAACGCTCATTGCGCCTCCACGGCTGAGTCCTGCCGCTCCACACCCCTCTGCCATCCCGGCCCACCGCAGGAAAGGTGGCCTTTTTATTAGGTCTTTCCTCAATTAATTATTGACAGGAGATTAAGCAAAATGCTACGCTGGAGTGAGCCAAGTGCCCCTCGATCAGAGCAAGCGACGTGGGTCAGAGTGCCGGGACAGCTCTCTGTGGGGATGGGGACAGGCCAACAGCACACCCAGGGGGACCCTGCGTCTCAGGGGACCGTGGCCCCGCACCCCAGTTATCAGTCCCGGACAAGCACTGGACCCAGACACCTGGAAAATTTTTCCTCTTGACTGCAAGGGCTCGGAGCAGTGGCGCAAGACCAACACAACGTCCCCCAGCACGCTGCAAGCACACGGTGCGGCCAGGCTGGACGGAAGGGTTTGGCACCAGTGGAAGAGGAGCTGCACGGCGGATGCTGCCCCATGCCACCCCATCGCCTGCAGTTATCCTCCTGGCTGCACCGAAGCCGCTGCCTCTCCGGTGTTTCCCTCCTGGGCAAAACCAACCTCAGAAGTTCCTGGGGGCCCCTGGCTTTCCCCAGCCTTTTGCGACAAGACAGTTCATTCCACGTCCCACCCGGAGAACCGGCACGGTCCCACCAGCCTGGCTGTTGCGAAGTGACAGCCACAACACCGCTGCCCCAGTGGGTGGGCAGGCACGAACCCTCTCCCCCTGCCACCCCGGGTGCTCCCTGCCCTCCAACCCGGGGCTTCGCAACCCCAAAACCTGCATCCTACCCCTGCTCCCCCCCACCCCTCCCGAAGGGGCTCCAGCACGGGCAGGGATGCTCCGAGCTGGGGTGGGAGCGGAGCGGGATGAGCACCTGAAGCATCCCACGCCGCGCAGCACCCCAGAGCACTCTGCAGGGCTACCGGGAGCACCCCGAGCCCTGCAGCACCCCAAAGCACTCTGCAGGGCTACCGGGAGCACCCCGAGCCCTGCAGCACCCCAGGGTGTCTCCGCGGTTCCCCCCCGCCCCCTGCCCTTGCAGCCCCCCGCGCCGCGCTCACCGCTGCCGGGGACCGGGGGGACCCGGGGACTCGTCGCCACCGCCGCCGGTTTCGTTTCTGGGGCCTCCCCGCATTCAAACCGGGGCCGGACTTCGCGGAAATTGCATCACGGCGGCCCCGCCCCGCCCCGCCCGCCGGCACCGGGGGGAGCCGGCACCGGGCGGCAGCGGGGCGGAGGGGCGGTAAAGGAAGGGGAGCGCTGCCCGCACCCCGTAACGAACAGGACGGGCGGTCGCACCCCGGGGGTACCAGCTTCCCAACCCCGGTCCTGTGTGTCCCCCACCCCGCGCATCCCGGGACGAGTTGCCCCCCCGTCCCCGGTCCTGCCCGCCCGCCCCTGCGCGGCGGGGATGCTCCCGGGGCCGCCGGCCGCTGCTCACCCGCGGAGGGTCGGGGCTCTCCCGCCCTCAACCTCGATCAAGCGCCCGGTAGCGGCGGTACCGGCTCCGGGGACCTCCGGGGAATAATAAAGCGAATATTAAGCGGCACGACGGCAGCGCCGGTCGCCAGCCCGGCCAGCCCCGTCGCCAGCCGCGGAGCCCGACTGCCTCCGCTTAATAAAGGGCTTCCGAGAGGGGCGAAGCGCTGATTTCGTTTCTGCTCATCAGCATCACTTTCGTTTTCCATTCCTTTTCCTGCCCGACGAGGTGCGCGCTGCTGCAGAAAGTTCAACCTCAAGCCAATAAAAAAACCCAAACAAACAAACCCAAACCAACCCCAAATCCACCCCCCAGCAGCGAGTGCGCTCCGAGGCCAGCAGAGACTCATTTGCATCAGGTGGCAGCACCCACACCCTGGGTGGCAAGAGCCCGCACCCTGGTTTGCAGCCACATGCCACCGCAGGAGCACCATCGCCTGACGCTCAGCACCCGGGACCTGGGGGCTCCCCAGCCCCCCAGCGCTGCCCCTGCCCAGGTCACCGAGCCCGACCCGCAGCAGTTCAGCGCAACCCCAGCGTGACACAAAGCATCCTCCTCCTCCTGCGCGGTTTGGTGCTGCTGCAGATTTGAGGGTGGTACGCACAGATAACCGGCAAAAGCAGCACCCCTGCTAACAGCACAGCCCGAGAACCCCCCCCAAAATACATGCGTCCAAGCAAAAGGCGCGGGAGGTTCCTCTAATCCCCCCTCCCAAGCTCCAGAAACACACCACAGCACGGGGGCTGCAACAGCGCATCGTCTCACCAGCCCGGACACGAGGCTTCAGAAAGCCCTGACCTGCAGAACCGATGTGCTCGACACAGCGATGCAGCCGGGCCCCAGCCTTCCCACCTAATAAAGTTATCTTCATGCCGACGGCCAGCTGCAAGCCCTGGAAAGCAACCAGGCAAAACTACCATGCCTCCAACTACGAGTGACTGTAAAAGATTGCAGGCACTGGAGGCAAAGTTTCCCCGCTAACAGCGATGTTGTTAAATCCCCCTGCCAAGGGACAGGCACGTCGTGTTTGGTGGCGCCACGCAGGAGCCCTGACACAAAGCCAGCATCAGCCAAGGAAATAAAAGCTCACCCTCGAAACAAACGGGAGGAGAAAATGACGTGGAGTCGACAACCAGCCCGCAGGGCATGCCGGCAGCGGGAGCAGGGGAGGAAGGAGGGACAGGGACCGGTTTCTGGCATGTTTGTCAACACTGAAGGAAAGAGGAAGAGGAAGGATGTTTTTTTTACCTTCCAGCTTCATGCAGTCGCACCCATCGGGTGCCTCGGAGGGAGCCCCCAGGGTAAGAAGCTTTCGCACCGGGGAGGGGTGCGGTGCTGCACAGGCCTGCGGGTGCTGGATGGACCCCAGCAGAGCACTGGGTGGTCGTGGGAACCGGCTGTCCCTGGGCAGCAAACGCGCCCGGTCCGTGCACCAAAGCCCCGGTCGCTGCCAGGCCTGCGGCTGCGGTGGCTGCCTGCGGCAGGGCCACGGCTGCAGCACCGCACCCTGCTCTGCGTTTTGTCAGCAAGGAGCAAGTGGGCAGCTCAGCCCCGCAGGAGGAGCTGACCCTGCGCTCGGCTTTCCTGCCTGGGAAGGAGCCTCCTGGCCTTTCCTTGCCTTTCCTCGCCACTGCCATGAGAACCGTTATCAGTCGGGGCAGCACGGGGGCCCCATCCCTGCGCAGGAAAGGAGCGGTCCCTTCCCCTGCAAAGATGCAGCCCCAGAGCCAAGCGAGGCCAAAGAGCTCGGGAAGGCGTCAGCTCCGGTCCCCAGCCCCGGCACAGAGCGAGCGCAGGCACCGGGACGTGCAACAGCGATGGAGCCCGTCCTGGTTCATGTTGCCTGTGAGCAGAAATCGTCCTCTCCACAGCAGTGACTCTAAACCACAGCAGATGTCTCTGTAATAGCCCAGGCATCGTCAGACAGCAGTAAAAAACAGAAACAAAATGCCCTCGAACAACTTCCCCCCCCTCCTCCAAAGGCGCCAGAACCAGGATGGGCAGTGCCAGGCTCACCCGGGCAGAGCAGCCTTGGCACCGCCGCTCCACTGGGATTTCTCAGGTGGGGTATTTGGAGGTTTCACTCCGATTTTACAGGTGGGGTATTTTCCCTAGAGCTCCAGCTCCAGGAGCGAACAGCTTTCACTATCTTAGATAAAGCTTCTGGCCCTGCTTGGCGTGCATAAAAAAGGTGACGGAAACAGAGGAGAAACCCAGGGGAGAAGCCAGGCTCTGCTGTGACTCAGTCTCTGGCTGGCAGAGAGGAGGAAGCCTCTGCCGGGGCTGGGCAGCCGCAGCCGGAGCAGGGAGGAGGCAAAGCTGCGTCACCGCATCAACAGCATCAGGGTGGGGGAGAGGCGAAAGCCAGGATTTGCCAATTTTAGACAAACACACACCCAGCTGAAAGCCCTGAGTTTCGGTTTCCATTCCTGCAGTGACACGACCGACAGCCACAGAGCAGTTTCCCCACGAAGCCATCGCTGCTGCCCCCCCCAGCCCTGGCACGCTGCGTTCCTGCGCTGCGCAACTGCCCAAGGACAAGCTGGGATCCAGGAGGGCCTCCCGCGAAGATGGTGGAGCCCCTCCTGCCCCAGTACCACCCCTAAACCAGCCCAGAGAAACCCAGCGACCGAGGAACTGGTGATTTCTTGGCAGCCTCCTGCTCCCTGGCAGGCAGCAGTGCGGGCAGCTGCCAGGCAGGACCATGGCACGGCTCTGCTTGCAACGCTGCCGGATGGATGCCCGGGCAGCGGGAGCCTCTGCGAGTCTCTCCCAAATGCTGCAGGCTGCTCCCGCCGGTGCCCAGAGGAGAAAATGCAAGCGGCTGTGCCTCCATCACCGCACAATCTGGAGAAAAACAGGGACTTGGCATGAGTCATCCGCAGCCCTTACGTAATTTGTCTCGGGATGTGAGTCCTCCATGCCAGGCTGCGCGCGGAGCAGCCCTGGGCTCCCCATGGGAGGAAAGGGGAGCACGGCCGAGCACCCAAGGGGGCCTCGGGAAGGCAGTTGCTGGCAGCACCGGGCTGGCAGAGGGGGCAGGTGGGAGCCCCAGCCCTGCTGCAGGGACCCCAGGCTCACCCGGTGGATTGACCCACTGGGATTCACTGGTTGTGGGGTGCACGACACCCACTGCAGCCCTGGGAGCTCACCCTGGCTCCGTGGCCGGTAAGCGCAGCCTCACTGGGGAGGGCAGGGCTCCCCAGCGCAGAGCCCCAGAGCTCGGTGCTGGTGCCAGCGCCGTGGGGAGAGCCTGCCTCTGATCTGCAGGTGGGACGTGCTCCCCGCAAGCGATGCTTTACCACCACTGCTGAAACCAGGGCAGAAGAACCAGCAGACAAAACAACCACATGCACCATGGGACTTTCCCCCTGTCCAGGGCGTCTTGCTCAAGCCCCAATGGCCACATCGTTGCTGCATCCAGCCCAAGGCTGGTTATCCACGTTCTAACCGATAATCATAGAATCACAGAATGGTTTAGGTTGGAAGGGACCTTAAAGATCATCTAGTTCCAACCCCCCTGCCATGGGCTGGGACACCTCCCACTAGACCAGGTTGCTCAAAGCCCCGTCCAACCTGGTCCTGTTTACAGCTTGCTGTAGATGATTTCCCCTTGCTTTTCCTTCTCAAGCCTCAGCCCCAGCCCTACCACGAGTTACCAACGGCCCTGCAAGGACCCAGCCACCCTCTGCGGAGCGGGGAAGCACCGCAGCATGCTCAGGAGTGGGACGGCCCCCCCAGCAGCAGAGCAGAGCACACTGCTGGAGTGTCCCAGAGCATCGCAGCCGGTCTCTCCGGGAAGACAGGGCTGCACCGCCAACACCTCCCTGCCTGGCTGCCCCAAAAGCTGCTGCAAAGGGAGGGGAGGATTGCACCAGCCAAAATCCGTCTGCCAAGCTTTTGTTGCTTGGATTGCTGTTGACATCCCTAGGAAGCATTGCCTTGCAGGGCAAAGTACACCCACACTGGGAATACTTTGCCGGTGAAGCAATCTATAGTCTCCGGGACAGGTAAAGGTACGTGGAGCCAGGGAAGACCTGCTGCCTCCTGCCTGTTGCCAGCTCTGCCCTGGCGCTTGTTACCCACTGCTGTGTCCCCAGCACTGCTCACACCAACGTGGAGATGCCACAAACCCTGCCCCATCCCACGCTCAGCTGCCACCTCTCAGACACCCTTAAAGCGGAACCAGGAGGTCCCTCCAGCTGTCCCCCTTCAACCCGGCCATCCCCTCTCAGCCCGCAGCCCCTGGATAACCTGGATGGGTTTGTCCAAAGCAGAGCAGGCTGGTGCAGGGCACTCATCCCACAGCTCTCGAGGGCTGGGCAAACGCATCAATGCTTTCTAGCCCCCAGCACTGCTAGGGGAAGGTGCCCCTGTGGCCACAGAGTGACCTTCACTCACCGTCACAGCGTGGGAGCAGAAGGTTTTGGGCTAGAAACCCAGTTCTGGGTCCGGATCAACAACGCTGCTCACGCTGGAGAGGCAAGAAGAGGTTCACGGTGATCACAACCCTTTATACTTCCTTGGTCTGACACACTAGTGCTGTCCCAAGTACAAAGATAGCAAGGAAGAAATGACTGCACTATCTTAACGGCAGGCTGCCTGGGAGGGAAAAGCCTCTGATTAGGCAGGACTCCTAATCGGCTGTGGCCCCTGGGGTTCAGGCTTGGCTGAAACGAAACAGAATCTGAAGCCTTAGAGGAAGAAATGATTTTTCCTCTTGATTGCGTATCATAACTCTTCTAAATACAGCTCAAGGAGTTGGCTGCTATCAGCGCTGGGTGCAGCTGGGTCCGCCCCAGCCGTGCCACGGACGACCAGACTTTGGAGCTCACCAGTCCCGTGCACACCCTGCCTGTGCCAGGGATGTCCCGGGGCAGCCTGGCCCCCCACAGCACCCCAAAAAGTGCTTGGCTCAGCTTTGTAACCGCCGGGTGCTTTTCTAAATTAAAACCAGTACTTTGCAGGCAGGACTTCATGGCCAGCACGGCAGCAGGTGCCTGGTGCTGAGTTTTTCTGCTGGTATCGGAGATGGAGATGGCATCGAGTGCCACGAGCAAAGCCCAGGCGTTCAGGGACAGCCTTGCCACCCCACCACCCTCCCTGCACCATTTCAGGATGTGGATTTCGGCATAGGCATGGCTACAGGGAGATTTTTCCTGGGATGATGCTGCATTCACCCACAATCAAATCCCAGGCAAAGGGTGGAAAAATAAAACACCACAAAGTGATCTGCGTGTCCCTGAACAAAAGCAGATGTGCAGAATCCATAAAAACTGACTTCTAAAAAGACACCTAAACTACCTCTGGAAAGACGGCACCGCTCACAGCATTTACTGTGACTTGGGGATGCACGGGCTGCACTGGTGAGGATTCGAGGGCTCTCTCACCCACCGGTGGGCACACAGGCAGGATGGACAGACATCCCTCTCCTGTTTCGCCCACCTCACCCCAACATCTTTTCAAACTCAAAAAGCTTTTCAAGGCAACTCTGGTTCCCCACACCTGCCGGTTTCAAAGCAAAGCGCTCCCTTCGCAACACCCCCCCCTTCCTGATGGCTGTGTCCGTCTCAGCAGGGTCGGATTGAAAACAAAACTCATTATACACAAAAATTGCTGAAAACCCCTGAAAATACCAAATTGCTGAAGCTACGGCAGCTCCTGCCCTCAAGAGAGGATGCGAGAACCTTCACCCGACCGCAGAGGCACGGAGAAGAGCCCCCTTGCAACCTCCTCCCTGTCCTCCAGGAGCACCAGGGACCTCAGTGCCCACCGCAGGGGCCAGGGGACACCACAGCGCCCATCACTGCTGAGCCACGTCCTTGCCCACCCGCCCCAGTGACCGCGGCTGAATGGGCTGTGGAGCAGAGCAAACCTCCCGAGCCCCAACACACCTCCTCACCTCCGTCCCCATGGAAGGGCCAGCCTGGCCATGCCGTCCCCCTGCCCGGGGTGAGGAAGGAGTTAATATTTTTACCAGGAGGAAGTAAGTCAAAGCCAGCCGGCCTGGCAGAAGAGGCAGAATTAGCCAATACGGGGTTGATTTAATGGTTTTGCTGGGGCTGTGACACACAGAACTAGAGGTTTCTGGACAATGACCCTGCGGCTAATGAAGAAGGACTGAAAAACGGGCTCTGCCTCCGCGCAGACACACAGCGTCCATCCCTCTGCTGCCACGGGAAAGAGCCAAGTGGCCGCTTTAAGCAAGAGCTGCAGAGCACCCACCCCCGGGCTTCGTCTCTGGGCTCTTTCCCTGCAGCCGCACACGGGTTCTCCGCTCCATCCCCTGCTCCCAACGCTGCCTCCCCGGAGCACCAGGACACAAAGAAAAGAAATCCTTCTATAGCATGAACATGTTTGGGATAAAGCTGCTCCCACTCACAGGGGTAGCACTGAAATTGCTCAAACTCATGTGCCTGGCAGGGTCCGCACCAGCGCCGAGAGGTTTCTCTTCCTCCCTCCAATAGGAGAATCGCCCTCTCCTAATGCAAAACTCTGTTCTCGTCTGCCTTTAACAAACCCTAAGGGTTTTTCCTCAACTTTCACTCCTCCCAGTGTTTTACCAGACCAGTACCCCCAAACACAGCAGATCCAGATGAACAAAACACCCCCTTCATCTTCCCTGTGGTTAATAAACCCCCAAATGCAGCGGTGCATCCCAACCCAGACGCTCCTTAAACACCCAGGACACAGTCGGAGAGCAGCACAACATGCTCACCATCCTCAAGGATTCGGAGCATCTTTGCGCATGTGCAGACAGCGACATGCACGCAGTACACATATGTTTACATTTATATTTAAATAAAAGTGCAAAGTGTGTTCCTGCACCAACCTAGCCCCGCTTTGCAACCCCGGCTATTGCAACGAGACACAAAAATACAATAAACCAGCAGCGCTCTTTCAAAAAAAAAAAAATATTTATTAGCTCATTAAAGTGACCTGTCGCCGCTGCTGCTGCCAGATCAAGTTTGTAGAAACCCCAACACTTCAAGCACCCAAACTCCTTCCAGCCAGCGGCAGCATGAACATCGCGGCAGCCGCACGGCGCATTTTTGCCCTACAACAGGGCCAGATGAGACTCGCAGCAAGTTGAACAGTCGAAGGAGTACTGGGGGGTCAACCACCCCCTTACAGAACGGCTGCTCAAACCCGGCGGGGAGGGAATGGCAGCACCCGGCTCCCGTGGGATGAGACGCCCAGCGAGATGCTGGAGACCGGCCTGATCTTGCACCAGCGTCACACCTCGTTAGTAAGGGCAAGGTCCCGAGAGCGCTGCCGTTCGGCTCATCTCTCTGCACGTTCAACAGTACGTCTCTGCCTTATGGCATGATCTTCACAACCAAGGGGCTTTGCTTTAAAAATTCCCAAAGAATGGATTTTTTTTTTTTTTTTTTTTTTTTGAGAAAACTAGAAAGAGACCCTAAATCCTCAGAAGTTACAGCTCTTCCCGGCCCCTCTGGGTTTCTCTCTCCCGGCTCCCTCCCCCAGCAGACCTGGGCAACCCACCTGCCATGACGAGAGCTCCCGCTTGTTTCCGCCACCCAAAGCCAGCATCACACGCAGAAGCCAACCTCCCAGGGCTTGTGCCCACGCTGCCATGCAGAGCATCTCCCTGGTTTCGATGACCACGTGCATCCCATGGACAACCTGCTCTCTGCATCCCCGCTCCCTCCCCAGAGCCCCCCTGGGGCCGGGGAGCAGCCGGCTCCCTGACACCTCCCATCAGTTCACGCCAGACCCCTCGGCAGCCGGATCGGTGCCTGCTCAGCACTTTGCCTGGTTTTCCTTTCGCTACCGCCTTCTCCCTGCCCTGCACCCTGCTCCTGCCTGCTCCTCTAATGGATGCTGCTCCAGCTACGCCTGCAGACGAGGCAGGGCTGACGACCTAGAACAGAATAACTATTCCAATAGAACGGGGGAGGAAAGCTTTATAAAAAAATAAGCTTTTTTTTTTTTTTCCTCCAAACAAGGCAGAGCATTTTTGCCTTTCCCTTCTCTAGGCATCTTTCCTCCCCCTCCTTCCCTCTGACCTGAACCTCCTCATTACTGAGGTGAGCTGCTCTGAGTCTCGTTAACCCGTGCCCCTTGTTACACCGCTCCTCGTCCCGCAGCGCAGCCAGAGAAAAGGCAGTTCCACCCAGAGCGGCACAGCCGGCGTCCCTCCAGGCAAGTCCCCCTTTCACTTCTGCTCTGCCTCGTCAGCCACTGCAGTCACCTCAATGGCGGCGGTGGCGTGCTCGTCCCCGGTGGCGTCAGTGGCACCAGATGGGACAGTCACGACCGTGCTCCCACCGGGAGCCATTTGCGTCACGTTCTGGATGGTCGTGCCGAGTCCCGGCAGCGTCAGCAGCTGGAAGGGGCTCACCACCTTCACGACTGTGCTGCCGTCCTGGACCGCAGCTGTGCTCAGCACCGTCAGGTTGGAAGCGTCCGGGTGGATCTCCACCGTACCAGGGAAGGTGGAGCCGGCAGAGGCCAGTACCGTGTACCCTCCCAGCAGCGGGGAGGCTGGGGAGCTGGCAGCAGGAGGCTGGGATGGGCTTTTCCCCAGCACTGAGGGCGGGAGGGCTGAGACCACTTTGCCAAGAGGGAGGTTGGCAAGCTGGGAGACGGGCACGCCGGGGGTGACTGCGAGCTGCGCCGGCTGGGACAGGACTTGGGAGGTGATGGCAGCTGGTCCAGAGGTGGCCCTGGTCAGCCTGGGACGTTTTAAAGGCGTGGGGACGGAGACGGGAGTGAGGGTCATCAGGACGTTGTTGAGGTGCTGCGATTTGTGCTTCAGCTCCTTCGCTCGCTTGCGGTGCTCGTCACACTGCTGCTCCAGAGCTGGAGAGAGAAGAGGGTTGGCTCAGCCCAGACCCGGGACAAGCTTCCCAGGGACCGTGGCAAAGCCTGGAGCAGCAGCAGCAGCCAATCCCACCCCGCAGCTGGTTTAGCATACACCGGCTTTAACCCAAACCCCACTTTCTTACGCAGAAAGAAAACGTGCTTGCAGTGATGAGAAGTGACAGAGCACCGGTGTGTGCCGGGGGCATACCTGCCAAATCCCGCGTGTACTGCTCCCTTGAGCGATCCATCTGACACTTGTGGCTGGCCAGGACCTTCTTGACCAGATCCAGCATACCAAAGTTCTGAACTACGTTGTTGAGTAAAACAGCATCTTAAAAACAAGACACAGATCTTTGAGGAAGCAAAGATTCCCTACGTAAAGTATTTATAGCTTGCTCAAAAGCCATACAACAGCAAACACACGCAGCTGAGAGGGCCAAAATCTGTGGGAGGGTAACGCAAGAGGCTGGGGAAGAGAAGACAACAGAGGTCATGAGAAAATGCAAGAGGTCACTAGCGTATAAACAGTCCTCTCCTGCTTTGCAGGGGTGATAAGAAATCTGCTGGCACAGTAGCTGGTTGCTGCATCATTATTTGATGGCCTAAATTCCACCTCAGCTCCTAAGCCAAGCGTTTGTCCAGACCCAAAGCCAGCAGATAGGAAGCCCCAGGCACAGCGAATTGGAGAATTCAGGCCACCTGACGCGTCCCTGAGCCCAGCCCCAGGAGCCTGCTGGGGGAACAGCCAGAAATGAGATTTACTTATGATGAACTATGTCCCTATAGTGCCATCCAGATACCCCCAAGGAGAGGGGAAAAAAAAAAAATAAAAAAAAATCCACAAGCCCCTCTTCTCCTGAGATGTCTCTGAGCGCCCGTGCCCAGGTCCTTACCACCGAGCTGCAGTGGGGGATCCTGCGCTCGCTGCTGCAAGCCCTTCATGGTCTCCACTAGCTCCTGGTGGAACTCATGGATTACTTCTTCCAGGAGACCCGTGTCCTTCAGGCCTCGCCAGAAAGCAAAGGTGTCATCTGGAGAAAGAGAAAGCAAGGAAGAACCTCAAAATCCTCGGAGGGGGTTTTAATGGTGGTCCGCTCTGGGTTCCCCTTCTGGCCCCTACCAGGGTGAAGTCCTGCCAGGCTGTAGGTACAGGGTGCTGGGGCAAAGCCCAGCCAGAGCGTGCAGCCGAAGGAGGGGCAGCTGAGAAAGAACATGCTTTCCCCATCCTCTGTGACACACAAACAGGACACCGATGGTGCTCAGAGCAACCAGAGGAGCAAGAATGATTTTATGACCCCTCCGATTTTTTTTTTTTCTTCCTAGAGCCACACCAAGCATCCGGCCTACGCTTCGACATCTTGGTGCTTAGAAACAATTTCATCCCAAGACGATGCTGCAGTCAGACCGCACACAGGCAGGATACACCACAGTGCTACGCGCTGGTAAACAGCAAACAAATAATCCCAGCGGAGGCTCAAGCAGGGCTGCTCTGGCAAGAAGGGAGCTCCTCATCCCTGCTGTTTCCCTCTTTCCCTACATCTCCATCCTCCGCCCCAGATGAGCCGAGCCCAGCGGGATCCCAAGCCGTACCTCCGATGCTGGTGCTCCAATCGCTGGCATCCTCACATGTTTCTATGGTAATTGTAGCCGGGGATCCGTTCACTGCAACCAATAGCAAAAAAGAAAAGAAAAAAAAAACCCCAAGTCCCGATTTTTCTCTGTATTTTTCACAGGCTGTTTCCGAGGGAAAGCACTCCCTTGCGGCATTTCTGCAACTTCTCCTTTTTATTGCACAGGACCACTTTTATTTGACCGTAGCTCTCGAAGCTGAACAGAGAGATGCCCAAGCGGATGGTGAAGCCGCATGCAGTTGCTGTGCCAGCAGTACTGATTTTTCCACACTGGAGTGCAATACCCCAGGGATCACTTCTGCAACCCTCGCACAAGAACACACGCCCAAGAGCAGCAGTTCCCTCCTGTTCCCTCCTGCATACACGCTCGTACTGCTTAGGGCAAAAGTCAAACAGATTTAGAGTCCGATTTTTTTGGCAATCCTTTTTTGCCCAGCTTACAGTTTGCAGGACTGGGATGTCCGGAGGGTTTCTAACTCCTCGAAGGGGAGAGCATCCCCCCTGCTGTGCAGGGATGAAGCCAGGGGGCTCCCTCCCTCCAGCTCTGCTGAATCTCAGTGGTTTTGTTACCATAGAGGCAGGGAACTGGCATCACTCGAGCCGTGTGCAGGAGCGGGATGAATGGGAATCTGGCCAGAGACCTGCGGTGCTGCGTGGAGCGTTCGTAACGCTCAGCCGCTGCCATTAAATCCAATTACTCTGTTCCTTTACTCTGCAGCCTTCAGGGCTCTGGTTGGTCCAGCATAGCCCAGGAAGCATGGGAAGCGTCTCCCCATTAGTCCACGTTTAACGGGAGAGCTCGGGACAGGCTGCACCGCGCGTCGGCATCCCCACCGCACGCTGGGCCGTGGTGCCGAAGGCACTCTGCAGAGCTGGCCCAGGGGCTCGCCCTGGCTGTGCTCTGCTCCCACAGGCACCATCAGGAGCTCGGGGTGTGGGGCTCTTTGGGGGCTGTTCTTAATTCTCAGAAGCAAAAGGAGTTAAAAAAAAAAATATAGAAGTACTCAGAAATCACAAAGGTTTCGAATAAAATAGTTGCCTGTAATTATAGGTCAAATTAAGTTTAGGGCTACAGCTACATAGCCGCAACATCGTTTAAATCCAGTTTTATGAACTACATCCATGAGTGCAGATAAAAATAGTCTGCTGTATCCCCTACTTCTCTTTGATCTTTCGTCAGACAAACCCAACAATAATTCAGCCAGGGAGCCTTACATGAAAACCCCTAAATCATTCTGGAAGAAGCCAGGTTAGAACTGGGAGGAAGAGGGACTCCTACTGCAGCACCCTGCACAGCAGGAGAAGCCAGGCTGATCCCTGCCTCCCGGGACAAGCCCTGCGGACACAGTGCCCAACTGGCAGCAAGGACTGAAAGGGACTTCATTGAGCAACGACTACAGTTTTCTTACAGATTAATTGCAGTCTTCTGCTTCAGCTACACAGTTTGGGGTAAGGCAGGAGGCCAGAAGAGCGGCTCTTCGGGTCATGCAGTGTTACAGAGCAACTAGGTGAGTTACCGCATCTCTGCCGAGACGCTCTAACAATGACTCTGCCTAGCTCTGCTATGGGGAATCCTGCAACAGAGCAGGGAGAGAAAGCAGAGGATAAAACAACCCACAAAGCCAAAAAGAGAGGCTACTGTAAGGGTTGTTGGTTACACGGCATTTGTTGTGCTTTAATGCTTCAAAGCCCCTGTTTCGGGTGCGAGGAATGGCTGGACGTACCATCCGCAGAAGCGGGAGTTAGAGGGATGTACTCCGTCGATGTCTGGCTGCTCAAGGACACCCTGGCTCCGGTCAGGTCGATTTTGGTGCTCCGGCAGGTGTTGGAACAGACCTTTGTGTGCTGGTAGAAATCCAGCTCTCCTGAGTCCATGATCTTCCTGCAAGACAGGGAACAACCACAGGGACAGGCACGTCAGTGAGAGCAGAGAGCGCTAAGATGCAGCTCCTGGCAGGCTTCACCCCCAAACTTCTCAAAGTCCCAACTGAAAAGCAAAAGCCAGGACAGTAGGCAGAGGCAACAGTCTGACTTTCCCTTGACAAGTCACCCTGTGTCCTGACCTTAGAGGCAGCATTACTACGAGTTAATTAAAACAGCATGCACAGTCTGCTCCATACCGACCACATGCATAAGTCCAACAACCACGCAATACTCCAGTAGTCGTAAAGCCTTTCAGGAGGCTGGGATGGGGAGGAAAAAGTCCATCACGCTGTAGCTGCAGTAAAGGACTGGAGCAGATTCAGTTTCTGACCACCTCCCTGGCACATCCCGCATCCTCCTGTGGGATGGAGGAGGGGAAGCGGGACTTCAGCCCTCTGAAAGGGTTCCTCTCTAAGTCCAACCCAGAGACGATGAATTTCCTCAGTCCAGGAAAGTCCTTTTCTTCGCCACTGGAGCACTCAGCTTGGGCTGAGAGGTTCAAGAGACACACAAACTTCTCCTATGGATATATCCCTGTAAAACTAAATATACCTTGAAAAGCACCGGGACAAACCACATTGTTCTCAGCAGATCTTCTGCTGGCTAGAAGTCTTCAGGGAAAACGTACTGTTTAGAGCCCAAACACTGCCATTCCCATACCGGCAGTGAAGTGGGGAGAACTGTTCCCTGTCACCCCAGCCCATGCTCCCATGCAGCAGTTCTATCCCTGCCCTGTGATGCTAAAGGGGGTCCTCCTCCCTGGGATCTCCTGACCTGCTCTGAGGACATCCTCTGCCTTCGTACGAGCAACACACACGTACCCTGAGTGTGCCCATGCGTCTGTGGGGCTTCCCACAGCAATGGCAGAGCCACCTCATCCTGCTGCTCTCCCACCTCCTAACAGCAGGGCAATGCTTGGCCTCCAGCCAAGCTGGTTTCGGAGCTGGTCCCACCTCTCTTGAGCAGGCTTTTCTGCATGGGGTTCCGTAATTTTAACTAGGAACCCTTGCCGGGACTGATGAACTCCTGGTTTGTTGAGGAGGAAGGAGAAGATCCCAGTCTGATCCCACCAGCACATTCCCCCTGCGCACCCCTGCAGCTTCCAGCAGAAGGGTCAGCTGAATCTCAGCCCAGGGCGAGATAGCAGGAGACCTCTTCCTTCCCCTTCTGACTCTGCACCTCAAAAAGAGATGGGGAAAACCCCTATTTATCAACTAAAATAAGGCTTCTGAGCTTGAGCAAAGGGGGTTGCAACATTGGCGTGCGTGATCTTTCCAGTCTAAGCACGTTGTCTCCAAAGCATCCCCAGGCTTTGCTGGCCAACAACCACCTGAGCTCCCGTGGGCTGCTGGGCTTGCCTTCACACACTCCTCGTGAAGTTTTTTTTTTTCCCTTGAAAGACCTGCCTTGCCAAAGCATAAGCCTATTATGCAAAATCTACGTGGAGCAAAAGCTGCTTAGAAGGAATATGGGAGACGCCTGCATTGAAGCAGAAGAACACAGGCAAAGGCAATGTCACCCTGTGAAAAGAGTACAAAACCACTGACAATTCCTGGGGAAAGAGGTGTTGCTTTTTTATCTTGCCTACAGGCAGAGACAGATTTTAATTAAATCACAGTCTCAGGCTGGTGTTCAAGAAGACCATAGAAGAATTAAATTGCTGTAGTTAAGACTAGAGAAGAGAAATGCTTCCATAAATAAGCTTTAAATAAGTCCTTGGGGCAGGGGGGGGAAGTGATGCAAAGCAGACATGCTGCAATGGGAGCGTTACCTGATGACCAGACTGAGTTCCTTTTGGTAGGTAACACTGAGAACCCATAGACAGCATGGCCCGATCACGAGTGGCCATTAAAATTTTCAACGACCTTATGCCAGCTGAGAACTCGGTGTGGTTCAAGTTCTAAAAAGACCAGGGAAGCATTTCTTGCCCCAAATTATTCCCTAGGCACAAGGATAAAGCAAAGCCATTGGACAGACCACATGTGGGGCCAGGCTGTTAAGACAAAGGTTCAGCAGTGCATTTGCTCTCTCAGCAGCAGAACAACCATGCCAAAGGCTCTGTTCCACTCCACCGTTACCCCCAGAAAGAAGGAGTCTCCGTTGTTGCTCTGCAGAAACAAATGAAGAGACTAACCGGAGCATGATCCCGTTCATCCGGATCGCCCGCTTCCAATCCTTCAGGGTCGACTTGCCCGCCAAGTGGACAAACTCCTTGGGACTAATTAGGTGATCGTCAAACTGCAAGAGGCAGAAGCGCACCATCAGCGTGTGACAAGCCATAAAAATAAGGAAAGCGTGCCCCACGAGCACGATTCAGCAGCGGAGCCAGGCTGCCTGCATGGCATTTCCCTGTGCCCAGCTGTGGAGCTGCAGCACAGCCTCAACGTGCTGTTTAAATAACAGCACCAAAGCAGATGGCTGACACACACCTTAGACAACACTGACCGAGTTAAAAATAAATTTAAAGCCAAATATTACTATGATGGTTAACCAGCTGCTCAAAGCCAAGCGTTTGGGGGTGTGTAGAGCACAGAGGAGTTTGCTAAATGCCCAGCCCAGGCAGGATGGCCAGGAATAACACCCGTAGCTTGTGCAAAGTATCTTTAACAGCAGTGAGCTGCTGGCGCTCCCACTAAGGAGCAGACTCATGAGAGCCAGGCTGCCCACGGTGACGTTTGGGTCCAGGGGCACCCTATGCCCTGCACAAGCGAGGGAAGGAGAAGCCTATTCAGTCTTTGACCTCCTGCTACAGAGCCCAACCATCGATATCAGCGAAACCTCTGGCCTCTCTCACAGCGCACACCCACTTCTACCGAAAACCGGCTTTAGGGTTGGCATACACTGTATCAGCAGCCAGCTCTTCCCCCTTCTTTTATTGCCCTACACACCCAGCTGTGCCTGAACCCATGTGCTGAGCTACAAGCAACCTGCAGAATCAGGCAGCCCTCTAAAAAGCTGCTTTACAGCCCATCTCAGAAAGGATCTCCCAAGTCCAGGCCGCCTCTTTTCAATGCTCATGTTGACCAACATCGAGCTCACTCAACATTACTGCATGAGAAACTGCTTCTCTGAACACGTACATGGGCTTCAGTGCAACCAGAGGACTGATTTTAGGCAGCAGCATTATCCGCGGCAGTACCCGTCCTCTGCCTCGAGTATGGAAAAGACCATCTCTCCTACGAAGGGCAAGGACCATCCTTTGGAAATCCCTCTTGCAACAGAGCCCAGAGGAGATGCTCGCTCAGCAGGGTATTGTTTAGCCAGTGTACAAACGCCAGTGATGGCTTAGGACAACATCGCTCACGGTATGTTCCTGAATTCATGCAAATTTTTAACCATGAGTTATCCAGGACACAGGGGAAGCTCTTCAGTAGGTCCCCTACCAATAAACTTCTCAACAAATTCTCAGCTTTCAAACTGAGCAGACACTAGAAGTGCCCAAATTTCTCAAACTCTCCAATAATGCAGTTAAATTGAGGCAGCATCTCTCCAGCCAGGATTCCTTAACTTGGCTGAGAAGACAAATATCAGGCACCACAGTATGAAGTAATTTCCTCCTCTCCCTCCATGATGCGGTTTTGATGCAAAGCAGCTTACCAAAGCTCATCAAAACCAGGACAAGCCAGGTGAGCCTGCAATGTGGGCACGGGAAGGCGCGAGTCCAGCGCCGGGGCCTTTTATTCTCACCTGCACACACTTCACGTTGATCCCGGGGCACACAAACTTTCTCCAGATGAGGTTGGCTTTGCTGTCCCCGCAGGTGATGGGGTAGACAATCTCTGCCTCCAAATTGTCCTCATCTTCAGCCATCTTCACTTCTCACAGGGAACAGAGGAAGGGACAGATTAAAAAGAAACATGAGTTGCGGCCCCCGAGGCACACATACAGTGATAAAGCACTTCATGAAGCTCAGGATAAAAAAAAAAGTTTAAAAAAACCCCAAACGTAGATGATGCATGATGAGGTGTGTTGGGGTTTGTGGCCACCACTCACTGGCACTTTGCTACTAAAGCACCCAACAACTCAAATTTCTCAGGCAAAACACTGCAGGCAGATTTATACCGATCCGGCTGCAGCTCAGTGCATGAAATCTGAGAAGTCAGTGGCCAGGGCTGAAAAAAAATTCAATTCTTGATAAAAATGAAAGTAATTATACTGTTCAGGTAATTATAGATTCACCTTTGGCTTTAGGGCAGAACTGTTTTTAAGGCAACTCCAGCCCGGCTGGTTACAGTCTTTGCTCACTAAATTCATTTTTACTCGTAACCAAAGCCTGTGAGTTCACTGCAAAACTGATGTCCCCATCCCAAGCTGGAAGGGCAGGAGCCAGCGACGGCCACACACAGGGTCTCATCCTGCACCAGGAGAGGGCAGCAGCAGCCCAGCCAGCAGCCGCCAGCTCCCTTCCAGTCACCCAGCCCCTGCAGCTCGCCTGGCTCCCCTGGATGCTGGGGAGAGCATCCCTGGAACCCCCGGGAGAGCATCCCCCGATCCTGGGGACAGCATCCCCGGGGCCAGCCGCCAGCTCCGCACAGCAGTGGCTGGACCTCCTTGGCTGGCACCAGCGCAGGTTTATGCCACAGTGGGGTGGTGGAGCTGGCACGGCTCAACCAAGGGGCTACGGCACGGGCTGAACCTACCTAGAACCGCTTCCTTCAGATGCGTGGAGGCTGTAAAGGCAGCAGCAGCTGCAGCAGCTGCGTTTTCGGTCTCCAGCGTGTCTTCGTTTATGTCACCACTGGTAAGAGAGTCAGAGAGGCAGAGTTAAGCCACATGGATGTGCCACCCCCACACCCGATGCCCCATGGAGATACTGCTTCAAAAGCCACTCGGACTACATTTTGCCACAAGAGCTGAAAGTCGACTCTGGTTTTGAAAGGCTTAACTCCGCTTTTCCGTACGGAGATGAAGAGCCCCCCCAGCAGGCGGGCAGGCCCGCTGCCAGCAGCCCAGCCAGCTCTGCCTCGCCTCCCTTTTAATCCCATCCCCATGGAGCTGCCTCCAGCGCAGCCTGTGCTGGGGAGCTGGCGTGGAGAGATGCTGTCAGCACAGCCCCTTGCTCAGAAGTCACTGCCAGCCTCTGGCAGCTTTGCCTGAGAAGATTTCCCCAGGAAAAACATGTGTGAAACATGCTGCCGCTGTCTGGGCGATGGACGGGCTGAATCCCCCTGGTACGCGGGATGCTCTCAGAAGCAGGACCTCAAGGAGCCGCAAACACGCTATAAAGGAGTTCGACAAACCCTAACAGCAGATCCATGTGCAGAGATAAAATACGTGAGCTATAGACCCTCGCAATCCAGTCTCTGAGCCTCTTACAACTCAATATACCCATGATATTAACTGAGAGCTGGCTATCTGACTGCTCTCATCCTCCCCACCCCGTAGATCTCCGGTTTCTCTTGGTGCTTTGCTGATGGAGACCCACAGCTGGCCCTGCACAGCATCCGCACCCTCACCGTTTGCCTGTTCCAGCTCTCACTGCAGCATACAGAGCCCCAAGCCCCTCTAATGAGCTTCAGTACATGCTCGGACGGCAAAGGCATTTAGGGCCGAGATCCAGGACACACTCCTTGCCCCCTGGATGGGGAGGGTCCTGCGCAAGGGAGGAAGCCCATGCTGGTACCCCTGACGGATCCAACGTGTGCATCACGGCCAGCTCTCGGCATGGACCATTCCTAATGGGTTTTAAGATGTGCGTTTGGTTTTGATATTGACAATGTCTAATTACAGTGGCAAGCTTGTCCTGCAGGGGCAGGGGGAGAAAAACAGTTAACTTTTCACATACTTCAGCATATAAACTTCCTGAAGAAGACTGTAAGGAGAAAATAAACTTGAACTCTACCCCAGTTCGGTACCACAGTTGAATTAAAAGAATGGTTCTAGTGACTCACTTGCAACCACATGTCCCACCCGCAGTGCCATGGGGACAAGCAAATTCAAGAGCAACTGGTTTTTCCATCCTGGCCTCCTAACACACAGCTCCGGGGTGGAACTGCAGCTTCAAAGCATCCCTCCCCTTGCCAGCCGCAGGGCAGGTACCTGGTGGGGAGCAGCACCCAGATAAGGGAACCGGCGTGGGCGGCAGCTCAGCCTCACCGGGTGAGTAACTCGGGAGACGCGGCTCCAGAGAAGCGAGAGCTGAAGGCAGCCCCAGTCGTGGAAGACAGGCACTGCGGGACGTCACGCTGTCTCTGCAGCTCGCAGCAACCAACAACCCAGACCCCTGGGAGGGAAAGGTGATGGATAACGCAATAAGGACTCGGAAAGGTAAACTCGGAGCTAAAGCGTTTGCACACAGGTGAGTATTAAAGAAGTGGCAGTTTGAGGCGAGAAAAATGCAAGAACTGTAACCTGGTTTTTCTTCATCAGTTTGCTGCTTGGTTCTTGCATTTTTCCAGACGCGTTTGGAGAAAAGCCAGCAATACCACTTCAGCAGGGCGCCAGCGGCCACTTCCGACACGCAAAGCCCAGCACTCCACAGCCCTGACTCCAATCTGCCTCCACCCGCTGCTAGACCAAAAACCCTCACTGACTTGTCAAAAAAAACCACCCCAGCAGAAAGTCAGCACCTGAAACACAGCTTCCTCCAGGACTCCATCGCATTCGCACTGCTCCAAAAACATGACTGAAAGGCATTACTGGATTGGGAGAAATAACCCAGCCCACATCTTAAATCCCATCCTCCAGAGAAAAAAAAAACCAACCAACCAACTTCAACAGCTTGTATGAAAAATTCAAGCAACAAGTCTGTGTCTGCCACGGAGATGTAACTGGGGGGCGGGGGGTGGGCAGGGAGAGAGAAAACCACAAGAAAAGGTGAGTTTCTCCACACTGCTTCCCTCATCCCGTTCCAGAGGAATGGACCGAGGCAGATGCAGGAGAAAACTCAAACACCTTCCAAGCCCCAGAGGTGCATCCCACCAAGCCGGTCCTGCCTTCGCCAGTTGCCATGACAAAGCTGGGGGAGGATGGCTCTCATCTTCCTCCCTGGGAGGATCCGTAAACCAGATGGGAAGAAGAGAAGAAACTGCATGCTGATAAAGCAGCGGGCTTGCGTCTCCTTTCTCCTCCGCTCCTGCCTTGCCTGGAAACTTCAGAGAGAAAAAAAGTCTCCACCAGAAACCTGCGCTGGGGCTGCTGATCAGAAATACAAGCACCTCGTCCGAGCATCAAGTACAGATCCCCTCCTATCGCAGATGAAAGAGAAAAGCTTCTTGCTCATTATTACTATTTTCTCATTTCCCTCTGCCTTTTCCAGTCAACTTTAAAAAACACAGAAACTAATTAACTCTTAACCATCGGTTGTATCTTTTTTTTTTTTTTTTTTAAAATAGCAAAACCATACCCAAAAGGCATCAACCCCCAAGCCGAGTCTGGCCGTGACCCCAGCCTCGTGGTTTCTAAGTGTCACGTAAGAGCAGTCCAAAGCTGGCTTCCCGCGCAGCAGTGACTGAGCCAAAGCCGAGGAATCCCAGCCCGTGCTTGCAGCCACTTTCCTTACGCCAGCTGGGGCTGCAAAGGGAAAACAGAAGGAGAGGGAGCCAGCGCTGTCACAGCTTCTCCCTGGGAGGAGTGGAGCCCGGCAGAGGCAACCATCCAAGGCTACGGAGAGACCCTCGGGCAGCTCGTGCTGCCACCCACCACCAGCCCCACCGCCCCGCTCGGCGAGGAGAGTCCCAGCACAGCAGGAGTCAGGCGGGTTTTGCTCCACAAGCCCAAGATCCACGTCCTTCCCATCAACCTGCTGCCATCCCGGAGCCTGT
Source organism: Burhinus oedicnemus (assembly GCA_008921705.1). NCBI lineage: Eukaryota > Metazoa > Chordata > Aves > Charadriiformes > Burhinidae > Burhinus > Burhinus oedicnemus. The sequence continues at coordinate 1,086,538 of VFFE01007193.1, forward strand.
GGGAATGAGAAGCCTGCCCACCAGCCCTTCTCCAGGGAGCTGCACGGAAAACCCTCAGGGAGTCTCTTAATGCCTGCTAAGGTACGCGCCGCTCGTAGCTGCGACTAAATAAAAATCACCCTCTCTCTGCTGTGTAGAGCTGTGCTGCTCCTGAGCAACCGGGGGACACTGGGAGGGATGAGAAAAGGTTTCCAAAGAAAAACAGGAGGGGAAATAAGAGCAAAAGGAAACTAAACCAATTGAGCCAGCTTCTGCCACGATCCATGTTCCTGGACAACACTGCGCTGCTGCACGTGGGTCTGCAAAGGCTCGGAGCCACATTAAAACCAGAAACGGTTCTGCATCCAAGAAGAGCCACATCCCAAGTTTCACATCTGGCTGCTTCCCCCCGCCGAGGGAGCTAAGGCAGTCACTGCGGGCCAGAAAGCAAGAGGAGTGGAGCCTTTCTTCCCCACCATCGCCCGCTCTTGTGGGAATGGAAAAGGCTCCCGGAAGCGTTTGCAGACCCGGGATACAGAGGAAGAGTGGGGCAGCTCCTGCCCATGGCGTCCCCACAGCCTGCCCCTGCCTGTTCCCTACCAGAATTCCATCTGTTACTGAGTTTTACACGAGTTACAGCAGAACGAGGGGAATGGCGCCCGTGCTGTAACATAAAAGCTGTGCCCTGCCCCGAGCCACAGGGAATTGACACAGGAAGAGCAGGGCATATTTGAGGAAAGGAGACAAATTTCTCCTTTTTGTGAAGTGCAACAAACAGCCGCTCGCTACCCACTTATTTCAAGCGCAGGGACTTCTGGATCAGACAAACTTGTCTGGATCCAGCTCCAGGTGTGAACTTGGATTTTCTGCCCACCAAAAGCGCAAAGCACTAAAATGTCTCTGGGCACCGTCCCATGAAAGACTGTGGAGAAATAAAGCAAAGAGCCCATCGCTACATGGCCCTTCAAGGCACCAGCCAGGCCCTTTGGTCATGGAAGCAAAGACTTGACCGACCCGCAGCTGAACAGACCAGGCCTGAACAAACAGCAGCCCTGGAGCAGAAATGCCAACAAGAAAGGCAGAAATTGGGCAAAGCAGCAGGACTTTAAAAATCTGACACATTCACTCTGGTTTTTTGCCTCTCCATCCAACGCCACGTGGTTTCAAGGCCACCTTTCTCACTCCCACTGCCGGCAGTGGCAGCAGAGGTTCCTGCAGAGCTCTGCCAAAAACCACAGCCCCCGGCCCGCCTTGGGAAGGGGAACCCCGCTGCGCCGCCCTCACCGCGCCCCAGACAGAGACTCAGCTCCTGGAGGTACGCAGCTTACTGAAGCCATCATGAAATAAATAGCAGAAAAACATGGACTTAGCTACTGGTGTCCTGTTCCAACCGGACTCGCGTCCATTTCCACATCCACTCAGAAAAGATGTTTTGGTTTGCTTTTGGGGTTTTTGTTCATTTTGGTTTTTTTTTTTAAAGACATTTTCCTCCCGTTCATCCAAAACAAACTGTTGCATCGCTTTTTATTCTGGGTAACACCAGCTTAAAACCACCAGTGGTAACTCGGCTTTAACAGAAAAAGTGGAGCCTGCTCTGCTCTGTAAGCTCGGAGCTGCAGAGCCCACAGCCCCGGCTATAGTCCCAGGGGTGTCAGTGAGGACCTAAGGAGGAACCGGAGATTGCCCGGGCATCACTGACGTCCCCTCTGCAAGAACTGATGCAGGATTAAGTAGTAAGTGGTTAAATACACCCAGCCCAGCTGCTTACAACCACGGCTGGGAGGTTTTCCAGCACATCACTTTGGTGTACACCAACCCCGTCTCTTACCCATGCTGGGACAGGTTGGTGGTGACCAGCACTGTCTTCACCTCCTCAACACCGCCTCCATCCACCGCGCCATCGGGCGTCGTCACCACCACCACCTCCTCCATGTGAACGCTGACGTCCGGAGTCGCCATCGCAAGGTGGGAGCGGGCAGTGATGGGAAGCCAGGTGGGAGAGCCCTCGGTCACTGACTGCCTGCGGAGAAATGAGGGGAAGCCTCACATCAAAAGGTCTTCCTGCTAAAATTGGTCATGGAAAGACCATCATCGGTGCGGTGGGAACAAGGGGAGAGGGGGCTGCAGGGAATCCACGCTCCTAAGGAGAAGAGGATTCACAAATCTCCAATGGCTCCATCCCAAGAGGCGGGATGAGGGAAGGCTCGTAACCCAACACAGGCTCTGCAGGCTGGGTGAGGGTGATGGGCACGGGAAGAGGCAAGAGGTGGGGATGGACTGGGGCACGGGTGGCGAGGGGCAGCGTGGGAGCGAATGGGAAACAAACAAAATGGTGCTGGCATTCACCAAAACCTCTATGAGGATACTCAGTTTGAAGGCGCCTTTCCAAACGTATTTCAAACTATCTCAGGAGGATTTTACACTGCTGGAGGAGCTCATCGCTGTCTCCTCCACAGCAGAAACGGGGACTCTCCCCTCCGCCAAAGTCACACACACACAAAAAATCAAATTACAAAAGCACCTCAAGCCTGCAGAAACAAAGTGATGTCTGAAAACTATTTCAAAGCGTGTGTTTCTAATAAATCAGCAATAGATTTAAGACAGCACTTAAAACCAACTTCAGCTCCCACCCTTGCAAAGCCAGTATTCCACGTCAAGAAGAAACCTGGGAAAAACCCCAGTCCTAGTTAACGGAAGGCACCGGGAGCTGTGCATCTTTGCGCTCTCACAGTTCCACTACATCCCCGGCTGCTCCAGCCTCCGTACCCAGAGCACAACGTAACTCATGGGGGAAAGCCCTGGTCCCTCCGGGGACACCATCGCCCACCTCTGCTGCCAGCTCACGCCTGCTTTCTCAAGGATTTTAGGTAACTGTAGAATTAAAAGCAGGTTTAAGCCATTTAAGCAATAGGAGAGGAGAGGTCAGAAAGGGAAATAATCCCTTACCAACACATGCGTATACACGCGTGCATAAACATCCTCCAAACACCCCTGTTATCGTTAACCTTACAAGGACACTGCGATAAAACGAGCATACACCATTTAGAGCCACAAAAACGTTTACAAATCAGCTCCTGATGGGATCTTCAGCCCTGTCCCACCAGGGAACCAGGTCTGCATTTCCCCCCGACACCTGGCAGCGCTGACGTGCACACTAACCCCCAGGTACCGGGAAGCAGGTGACCACAAAGCATCTCCTATAGCACCGCTGCAGTCTACACAGAGACGTAAGGGTGTAGTTGTGGAAGCGCTGCCCTTATCAAGCTCTGGCCGTTCAAGCTCGGACTCCTCTGGAGTCCTCGGAGCACGGTGGAGGAGCTGCTCGGCCACCCTGGGCCACCCCCAGAGCCGTGCGCTGCCCCGATGACGTGTCTGACCTGACTACAACGCCATTCACACCCTGCAGAAACACCTGCCCGACCCGCGCGGACCCCGCGAGATGATCCACGGAGCCCGCGGGGTCCATCCGAGCCGAGCAGCTGAAGGTGGACGGGTCCCTCCGACGCAGCCCAGCGTGAAGTCACCAGCTTAGTTTTTGCAGCAGGAAGGAACAAAGCGAGGGCAGCCGGACCAAGGGCAAGGCGAGAGAAAACGGGAGGGTTGGCTACAAACCAGCGTTTTAACGCTCGCAGAACCGGGCAGGGTCGCAGCGTGCCAGCCACGCGCCCGTTCCCCGTCCCTGTCCCACTCACTCCTCCACCGGGACAAGCAGCTCCCTGCGGCACCCGCTGCTTTTTATCGGGATAAAAGCCCACCAAGTGCTGCACATCGGTGACCGACGACGCAACACATAAAGCAGATGCTCGGCTGCATTTGGTTTAACCACTGCCATATTTTTTTTTTTGCTGCTCTACCCCTACACCTGCCTCCCATTTTGGGGTAAAACACCTCTTTGCAGCGTTAGTGATACCCACGCTGGCCTCTGCCCCGGTGCCCGGTTTCAGGATGCTCCAGACATCCCGCCCAGCTTGACGGAGGGCTGGCTGCGCGGGCACCACGGGAAGGCGTGAACTGCACGAGCGTGGGTCGCTTGGATACCTTCAGGCAGGAACCAGCGTGGGATAGGGAAAAACTGGGCTGAAAACACAAGAAATCATCAGCAATGGCGTGCAGCGGGGTGGCTGGAGGGGGACGGGGGCTGACAGGGAGCCCCTGGGCTCGGTGCACCCGTGCAGGTCCCTCGGGTGGCGCTGAGCAAACTTCAGTGGCTGCAGGAAGGATTTGGGGCGAGGAGGAGAGGGGGGAAAAAAAGGGGGGGGACACACAGCATTGCAGCACTGGGAGAGGAGGGAGAGATTTTGGGGGTGCAGTGTCAGCAGAGGAGGGCAGAGAGCTGGGGTCCCGCAGCGCAGGGAGAGGGATGGGGGGGACAGGGCTGCAGGGCTCCTGTGTGCCCCCCCCCAGCCCAGGGCATGGCCGCACTAGGGATGCATATACAGTTGGGGCGTGCGTGCCCCCCCCCCAGCCCCCCAAGGCCAAGTGCCGTGGGGGTGCTGGGTGTATATTTCTTCCCTCCCTCCCTGCGGATGCAGGTGCATGGATGGGAGGTGCGTGCAGGCTGTTTGGGGGCGCAGAGCAGCAGTGCTTGTGGAGGATTTGGGTAGGGAGCTGGGGAGCTGTCTGTACCTGCCATTGCCGTTGGGCCACGGCGTGTAACCGCTCCCCCACAGCGTTTTGGGGTGTCCCGCACACAGCTCGAGGGGTCTGTGCTCGGTGGCGAGCACGCGAGTCCTCCCTTTTGCCCAAACTGGGCTTGAGCCCAAGCGAGCAGCCAGGCCAGGCAGGGCTGGAGGCTGCCAGGTTTCAGAGGAGGCATCGAGGTGTCATCGGTGACCTTCCAGCCTGTCCCTCCCCGCACCGCAATGGCCCCGAGGGAGAGCTTCAGGCATCTGCTTTCTAAGACATGTTTCACTGTTACGCTTTGAAGAACCCACAACAATTTATTGTCGTTTAGACAATTATTCTATCCCCCCCGACGACCCCTCCCCACCCTGGAAGGGAAATTGGGAAAAAACGAGGAAACCCGGGGGTTGAAATATAAACAGATTTCATAGAGCAAGACTAGATAATTAACAGTGATAACACTAAAGAACCGATATTGATCCCAATACCAATATAAAATATACAAGGATTATACTCGGCCCATTCTATCCGTAGGAAGCCGTGCACTCCCAGCAGCGGACAGTAAACATGGGACACCGCGAGCGCTACGGCTTCGGGAGGAAGGGAAGGGTTCAGGGCTCCGGCACCGGGGCAAGGAGTTCTCAGGATTGCCACCATCAAGGAAGAGAGACAACTCCTCAGCAAACTTTCTAATTTCTATGGAATGTGCCGTTCATGGTCTGAAATAACCCCGTTGGCCAGCTTGGGGCAAGTGCCGGGATCTTGCTCCTCCTCATCCCCCCACCTGGCGAGCTCGGAAACACTTAAGACCTTGAAACCCACATACCGTAGGTGGCTATAAAGTAAATATTTTCACAAATCCAGGCACTAGAGTCTTCTAAAAATGCCATTTTCCCTAGCATTAGAAGACACCTTACCAAAAAGTCAAATTACTGAAAGAGAAATTGATCCTGCGTCGCTCAGAGCAGGACGTTCGCTCCCGATCCCAGCGCCCGCTGCAGAGCTCCGCAGCGCTGCTTCGCCTCCCCTTCACAAAGGCCTAATAAAAACTAAAGAGATAAAGAAGTTCTCCGAGGACTCTTTTACCGTCCTTATCAGCAATGAATTATAAAAGAGGAGATAGAAAAGTGTGTTTTGCACCTGGAGGAGAAAGCAGCCCTGTCTGTGCAGGTGTTTAGATTCAGCGGCAGTTTTCCGGGCAGCCCAGGAATGCTCCGCGGGTTTGCTCCGTTATGGTGGTCACCTCCCTCCTACCCCGAGGTGTCTTCAAACCAACCCTCAGCTTCGCAAACTCTTCAGTGGGTGTCCTGTGCAAAGGCCGTTGTCCCTGGAAGGAGGGGGACCCCACGCGGCGCCCGGTGGGGTGCGATATGCTCGGGCACGGTGCGGCGCCGCTGTTTGATCCGGGTTCAGGGATTTTCTGCCCAGGAGCCGTCCCAGAGCTGCTGCGTCCGAGACACGCTGCTGCCTATCAGCAGTAAATACTGTGCTGCGATTCTGCTCTCCAGGGTTTCCCCTGACCGCCTCGAGCTCTCACAGGTTTTGGTGTAATTTCTGCCATTTCTGGGCTTGACCCTGGCAGCCGTGCCCGCGAGGTCCGGGGTTTGAGCGGCGTGCGGTGATTTTTCAGGGAGGACTTTTCGCGTCGCACTTTTTTCTGCAAGCGGGTGGTTAACACGTTCTGAAAAAGGAAGAGCCAGACCAGAGGCCCAAAAAGCCGCGAGTCCGTTTTTGAAACACGCTCTACATGTTTCAGTTCTGTCAGCTTTTCCCAGCTGCTTGGCTTTTTCTGCCGCGCATTCAGGTGGTGTGGCCGGCCCGTTGCATGCGTGTTTGATCTGGTTAGCGGTATTTTCTACATGAATTTCTGTCTGATAGATTTGTAGTGGTTTATTTAATGCTTATTTCTCCCAAGGCTCTTCCTTTTCTTTTTCCGTTCCCCCCATCCAAACCAACCTTGCCCGATAACCAGCTGCCAGCTCTATTTCCCCCGCGTTCCTTTTTGCTTTCTGGTTTACTCAGGCTGGTACTCCTTAAAGTGATATTTCACAAGGAATTTTATTTCTTTTCCTTCTCCAAGATAACCAACGGTAACCAGCAATGCTAATTCACCCGCCAGAAATGGTGACGCCCTTTTCCGTGGAACCAACGTCTCTGTCAGCGGCTCCCCGGGGACCTGCCCTGGCAGCTCTGTCCTCGGGACCTCAGTGGGGCTGGACGGGGCAGATAAAAGGTCCCTCTGCCACCGTGACCGGCTCCCTGCGGCGCCCAATGGCAGAGGCATGATAAAGGTGGTAAGAAGGTGGCAAACCCACAGCGATGCTGCCCTGCTCCGGTTTTCCCAGCAGCTGGTGGCCTCTTGGAAAGCAAAACCTTGCTGTTTGCGGTGAGACCTCGGGCAACGGGAACCTCCCTGGGCTCCTCTCCCCAGCACCCACGGCCCGGCGGAATTCGCCTCCTGGTGCCTTACCTGCCCGCTGCTCCCCAGTCTGCCCCTTTATGGGCTGGCAGGCTCCTCGCCGCCTTAGTGCCCGGGAGGTTGCTGAGAAAGGAAGGCTTGTTATTTTTCAAATTTTTAGCAAATTACTCTGCAAAACCCTTTTTTTTTGTTTCTTTTTGCCTGCCCACGTGTGCTTTTGCATTTACCTTGCCAGTCACCGCCCTTTTCCCTTCCCCTCGCTCGGACGTGGCTCGAGCGCTTTGTAGGGCTCCTTCCAAGAGTCACGTATGATTATTTTGCTTTGTTGGCCTGGTTTTCCTAAGAAGTATTTTGGTGGGTGACACAATCTGGTCCACGACTTCGTTGTGCCTCGCAGGGCTGCACGCGTGGGCAGAGGCTCGAGGGTGGTGGGAGCCTCTGCGACGCCTGCCTGCTCCTCCTGCCGGCCCGCTGCCCAACGTATCCCATTCCTCTGCGGTTTTCTCCTTCACATCACAAGAGCACGAAGGATCTGACTTGAATTAACTAGTCAGAGGGTGACTGCGCTTGGTCTGTCTAATATATCTTGAATTTTGAGGCACTGTGACTATTTTCCTGAGACAAATGCGGAGGCTTACTTTACTACATCCACTTTTTTTTAAGAGCCTGGGTTAGTGGTCTCTGGCAAATCTCGCCAGAAAAGCGAGCAATGCTGCCTTTGCCATTAGCTTGTTACCTCTAAAATCAGGAAGGTCACGCTGCAAAAATAGAATTCCTGTTTGCGCGGCCGGCAATGCACACATGGGAAGAGCATCAGGCGCAGGCTGCTCGGCCGCTGCCGTGATGGCTCCAGCGGTCCTGGAATTAAAATGTCCCACCTTCTCCCTTCCCCTCGGTTCAGCTTCTCGTACGCCAAGGTGGGGAATCCTTTCCACAGCAGCTGGAGAAGCAGCCAGGCACCTTCCCTTCGGGTGTCCCCATGGATTACAAACCTCTCTGTTTTCAGTTGCAGCTTTTGGGGGCATTTTTGTGTATCTGGCCCCAGGGATGTGATTTTTAGCGTTGGCCATGCAGTGTCTCCCGGGTTAGGGTCCCCTCTCCTTGGGAACCACAGCCCCGCTACCCCCTGCAGTGTCCAGCCCAGGGGGAAGGCCGGATCGTTTCTCAGGAAAAGCTCGTTAAGCAAGCACTGGATTTCTTTTAAAAAAGAACCTCATGTGTTTTCCAGAACTGGATTTATTGTCTTTGTAATTGTCTTATGTTTTTTTCAATCTTCCTCTGTACAGACTTTGCATGCCCTCGCCTCGCCTGCTGCAAGGGCTGTCAGCAGTGCCCTCATTCGAGCATTTTGTTATTTTTTCCTTCTGAGAATGGCGATAAACTATGAATCTCCGCATCTTTTATGCTGGGCGCAAAGTACTTATTTAGCATACAGATGCTTAAAGTCTATTTTGTTAAATCTTTAGGTCAATTTTCCGTTTATTGCATTTTTTTGGTATTCTCACAATACAAAGAGAAGCCTCAGAACTAAACCAATCCATTTATGGAGAGAGACGGACACATATGGTTTCATACCAAGTTTATTTCTTTTTTTTTTCTTTTTTTTCTTTTTTTTTTTTCATAATCACTTCTTTTGCACAACAACAACCTCAAGTTGACAATGAAATGCACGCGGTAGACCCAAGGGAACCGGACAAGGCTCTGTTAGTGATGGAAAGTCCTTCCACGACACCGCGCCAACTTCCCACCCGGCTGCCCACCCGGCACGAGCAAAGGTGGCCCAGGCTGCGGCAGGAGGAGTGAATCCTGCCCGGGAGGGCAGCCGGGGCGCTGAGCCCTGGGGTTACAGCTCAGCCCCGCGGCCACGCAGTCATCTTCAAACCTCTGCCTGCAGCCCTGGGCCACTTTATTCCTCCCGGGGTGGACAGTTGCGTATCCCGACTCCATACTTTGGTACTTTCCATTTTCAGAGCACTTTAGAGACATGGATGCGTCGGCTCTTCCGCGGTCCCCATGGGGTAGGGAGCGTCCGTGTCCCCTTGTCATGGGAGTGGGGAAACTGAGGCACGGGGGATGCCGGGGCTGGGATGCCCGGCTGCCCCCTGTGCTCGGGTCCCACCGTCCCGGTGGCGGGTGGGGGCAGCTGCCTCCCTGCGCCCTGGGGACCAACGGAGCACCCAAACGTAGGCGTTGGCCAGTGCCCCTCTTCTGCTTTACTTAAAGACAACTGACTACAAAGGTGGAGTTTATTGGTCTTACTATGTCATCTCATCCCTAGCATGGATAGTAAGAAATCTCTAGCACCGTAAACAGCCATTCCCTGACTCATTTCAAGTGGTATAAGAGTGTGTGTGCATATATCGTTTTCCACGTATGCATTTCTGTGCGCGTGTGCACAGCCGAGTGCACAGCCACTGCGAGGGAAGAAAGTAACGCAGCGGGACAGGATTAAACAAACCCCATGAGACAGGCTTTGCAGAGCCGGGGCCAGAGAGTCACGCCGGGCTAAGCAAAAGCAAGCAAGCTGAAGTTTACATTTTAAAAAGAGCAGCGATACCGACCTACCCCCAAGGTAGGATGCATGCAATCGTGAGCTGCCACCGTCCCTGGAAGGTCAACTCAAAGGTAACCCCATGTCTGGGTTAGAGCAAGATTTTTTAATGACTCAAAAAATAATAAGACAAGGAATAGGCTCAGTCCAGAAGCAGTCTGAGGGGCCAGCATGCTTGAAAGCACCCATTTACGGACAGAGCTGAGCTCTTTGCTGTAAGGGACAACGTGAGCGCAGAGCTTTAATTTGGGATATGAGGCCGGTTGTCCCAGCTCTTGTGCAGCTCCGCTCATCGCCCAGCTGTTGGTGCCAGCTGGGAACTCATTTAGCTTCAGCTTCTCTGTTTTACTCAAATCAGAGGCCCTTCTCCATGACAGCTCTTTGAAAGGTCTCTGCATGCACGTAATAAATTGTCACCATCTCATCTTTCCTCCCTCACACAACTGCAAACCTTCATGGTCCGGGCAGGGATGCTGCCGGCCACCTCGAGGATGCTCTCCCTACCAGGCACAAAGTCTCGTGTTCATACGCTGCTGCAAAAATGGGGCTGCGGACTGTCGTTACAAAGCTTGATTAACAAACATCTACGGGAATCAATGAAAAACCTCAAGCCCTGCCATAAGAAAGGTGGCCCCGGGAACTGGAGGGTTACACGCCGTGTCCATGACCGCGGTATGTGGGAACGGTCCAGGAATGAGGGAGGCTGGGATGGTAAGGATGTTAATGAGGATACTTAATTAGTCTCAATTGAGGCATGAAGTATGCTGCTTCACACAACCATTAGCAACCCTGGGAGATGGGAAGGCATGAAATAAGTGTGATCCTGGACCGTGCTGCGTACTGCCGGTTGGGCCTGGCACCACGTGAGCTGCTGGTGCCGGCAGCACCGTCCCCGGGGGTTTGGAGCAGTGCGGTGGGTGGGTGGACACCCCTCGTCCAGCCGAAACCACGGGAGTTGGGATGCGCAGCCAAAGCAATCACACATTTCCCTGATAGCGTCCAGTGGCACCGGACAAATGTCAAGCTCCCCAACATCCCTACTACATTCATCTGCGCCGGGCAAACATCGCTCTGCTCCACCTAAAGCATCTGGCCCCACGGATGAGGTTGTTTCCTTGGCACAACGTGTCTCAGCAGCAGTAACAGAGCCGGTCCCTTGACGTTACCGACGCAAAACTCTCCCTGCACATCCCCGCTCCTCTGCCGCAAGGGCTTACCCAGCACTGACATGTTTTCCAGCCACATCCACTGTCCCTCACAGCACTGACCCGATGCAGGTGAGAAAAATGAGTTTCCCAGTGCTCACACCTGCATGAGCACCATGTGCCGGGCCACTCTCCTGTGCATTTCCCATGGGATTTTTTTGCCAGACAAAGCTATTGCAAGAATAAGTCCCCACCTGAGACCCAGGCTGGCCTCCAAGGAGGGGGAGGACAGTGGGCACAGGGCAGCACAAAGGACCAAGATGGAGGATCCAGGGAGGAACCGAGTCCAGAGACTTCCGTAGCTGTTTAGGGAGGATGGCTCTAACCAGCAAAACCTACCACTGGCCACTCCTTCTTCAACACACACCAAACCTCACGGCTCCTCCGGCTTCCCCCTGGGGCTGCAGGGAAAAGCCTGGAGCCCCTCACACAAGGAGGTTTGGGTTAACACTAAATTATATGTACCAGAATTGAAGCATCACCTCTATTCCACCTCTCAGCCCTTCCTTCTCCTCTCAGGATGAGGAGCAGCCTGTCCCTGCCCTCACCGCCCTGCCTGCAGGACTCAGCTGCCTCCAGCTCCCAACTCCGTGATTTTCCAGCTGCTCTCTGGTCCAGCATCCCACCCTGCCGGCACCCTGCCTTCACCTGGCCCAGCCTCCGACTCCTTCTGAGCCCCAGAGAGGGAGTGAAAATGGTTGTTTCTCTTGTTTTAAACTCCTGCTCATGAGTACAACATTTCTGATAATAATCATAATAATCATAATAATCATAGTACTAAAAACAGTATTTACAACAAGCTCCAGGTCAGAATTACACACCAAGCAAACACTCAGCACCACAGAGAGTAGGACAGGGTTAATATCTCGCAGATACCTTCTCAGATCCCACCAACGCGGGACACAGACATTTGACAGTTTCAACCATTTCTTACACACAAACATTTCATTTAAATTACTTTTAAACCTTTTTTTTTTTTAAACTTTTTAAAATTTCTCGTCACTATATGAATGAGGTGATGCTGGCGGTGATGCCGCGCTCTACACAGATGCTTATCTAAGACAGCTGCTACTATAAACTGATCATTAGCTACTGTTAAGAAATTCAACCCTCAGTTTCTTTCCTCTTAGCCCCAAATCTTACTTTTTTCATCACTGGGCAGTGCTGGGGCTTTCTAACAGTCCTGTCCTCCCCACCCCGGCCCGGGCAGAGGGGTTTGGGAGTAAGGTACCCCTTCCTTTTAGGAGCACAGTGTCCCCTAACATCAAACCATGGCCATCAAGGGATCTCTCCCAAATCCTGTTGGGACTTCTGGGGAGATTAGCAAAGACCCCTGGGATCTGATCTCCAGCAGCTGCTGCTCTTTGGCTTTCCATGGGGTTTCTGCGACTGCCTGATGCTCACCCCAGGCCGTAATCAATTCTTTACCTAATTAAAGCACAGGGTAGGCAGAAAACTTCAACTTCTGACAAGACTCAGTGATGGTTTCCTTTTCAGAGGGGAGGAGAGGCAAGGGGATCGTTATTCCTCATGCAGACCCCTCATCTGCTCTAGCTCCTCGTCACTGCCTGGCACTGCCGTGCCGAGCACGGTCCCCGGGAGCCCCGGGCTGGGCTGTGCCTGTGCCCTGCTGCCGGGTGGCCCGTGCCCACATCTGCACCCCCTACATGCTTAAATTAAATTATTCCCCAAGGATCCTGCAAAACCCACCGCAGGAGTCCCTCACCCCACCCACAGAACGGCTCTTTGGAGGCACAGCGTGCAGAGGACACCAATTACTAATAATGAAACGTCTCGGTGCCTTGGATGCCCCTTTGGTTTATTGTGGGGTCTGAGAGGGCAGCCAGGACGGAGTGGCCATCACGAGGTGGAGGGGAGCAGTGCCCTGGTGTAAATACCACCCAGGCACCCTGCGCCCTGTCCCCGAAACACCGCACCGGGCTGTTAAAAAAATAACAACCCAGTAATCTCTAAGCTCTGGGCAGAGGGGAATTCTTGTTACCTTCTGCTTCAAATGAAAGCAGCTTCCACTGTCTCCTCTGCAAAACCTTGCCGCAGGACTGTGCTCCTGCAGGGCTGAGTCCCCAGCATCGCGTCCTACGAGGCCCAGCTGGCTGGAAGGTGGCCATTCCCTGCTCCTCAGATGCAACATTCCCACTTAATTTTTCAAGGCAGAGGCAGAGCTGGGGCAAGGTGAGCAGGTCTGTGGATCTCAGCGGGAGGGTGGCAGCCCCTTGCAGTGCACGGTGGCTGCTTGGACCTTGACTACCTCCATAAGCCATGACTCTAGAAGGTTAAGAAGTCCATGGGCTTTGACAGGCACCTATCAGACATTCCTGCCATGCTTGCATGTTCTCTGCTCATTCCTCCCTCCATCAAGAGACATTTTTTTCTTAAAAATAGGCCTTGAAAAGCTAAAGATAAAGGAATAAGCATGGGGACATCTCTTCACCCCTACTGTAGAACTGCTCCCCTCTTAGCTCCCTCTCATCCAAAGCCACAGGTCTGCAGGTCCCAGGCAGGCAGCTGGCATGTCCTGCCTCCCAGGGTGCTGCCTACGAGCCAGAGCTCCGGGGCTCATCTGGCAATCTCTGGTCTCGGTGTCTGCCCTGTAATGGCACCAAAGAGTCACATCCATCTTTGGGAAGAGAGAAGGATGGTTATCCTGTTCACTAAAAGGCTATTTCACAACCATGCAACCAGGCAGTAAGATTTGCTTTCTTACTGGAGTGAAACCTCATGCTTTGGGAGCGCTGGAGAGCCCACAGACCGAGCGTCCTCTCCCAGGGCTCCCGTGGAGCCAGGGACACAATTGTTGACTGCGGTTCTCCCGGGCTGCTCAGCCAAGACCTCTTGGGCTCTGCCAGGGAGAGGGCAGCCCAGTCTATGGGCTCCTCCAGCCTGTGGCCAACCAGGGCATCAGGTGGTGCCTGCCATAATGGGGACCTTCCATGACATGGCACCTGGCACCGAGCTCTGGGTGGAAATCCTCACCTACTTGCAGTTGGGCTATCAAAGAATCATCCAAAGATGAGGACTTTGGGTCACTGCCTGCCTGGGCTGGCTCCAGATACAGCCACGAGATGGGGGGTCTGCACGCCACAACTCCTGAGCCATCCTGTCCCTCTCATTCCTCTCTCCTACCACTGGCAAACTCAGGGCTGTTCCCTATTCCACTTCACACACAGAAATTATCACTTACTTCCCATTATTCTGAAACTGGTATTTGGCTCAGAGCAAACACCAAGAGGAGTAAAAGCCCCGGATAAGAAATCCGTATCTCTGTGACACTGCTGGTTGAATTTATTAATATCTTAATTTTTTTTTTACATCAGTTTAAGAAATATTTTTTTAAAAAAGGACCAAACCCTCCAAAGAAGCTGTTTGATTGACTGATCAATTCTCTATTTCATGTGAACTAGTTGCTATTCTGCTTAGAGGTCCCTATGATCTGTGAATCCCCACAAGTACTGACGATTAAGGATGCAGAGATAGAGAAGCGTGTAGCTGGGGGACGAACACCAGGGGAGGGGAGGATGGAGAACCGAATGTTGCGTCTAGACAAACAAAATAAAATGTGTTGGTTGGTCGACTGGTTGGTTAGTTAACAGGAATCAGGTGCTAGATGTGTAGAAAAGCCCTTTATCCAGAGATCTCCTCCCGCTGTTCCTTGTTCCTGCGAACTTCAGCTGCGTGCAGTTCCTGCAAAGACGGGAGAGACGACACCAAGCTAACACTTTCTGCTCTTGCAGTCTCTATTTTCCTTCTCTCCTGCACACAGGATTTGCACCAGCCAAAAAAAAAAAAAGGGACCAGTTTCCCATCCGATGCACCCCGAGGACAGTGGGTTATGCCTGCAAGGAGTGAAGCACCTCATCTGCGGGAGCCCGGAGGTGATGTGAACCTACAGTGAATGTGTTCATGGCTCCCCTCTTCTGCAAAGCCCTTTGGCCACACAGCCCTTGGATGTGGGGTGGGCCTGATCCTGTGCCTTTGAGCTTGCACTGATCAAGATCAGCCAGGTGGTATTTTCCCTACTGACCTTGAAGGACACATCCCCCCTCCTCGTACTGCTCCGGCACGGACCTGCTCCACAGCCCGCTTCCCACTAGCAACAAAACGCCCGCTCCCCTGTGCCCATCGCTCTGGAATGACCGTGCAGGGACCAGACCCCAACCCCCCTCCATGGGCATCAGCACCCAGCCCTCTCCCGGGGCATCGCACTCGCCTTCTCACGGAGCCGCTCCCTCAAGGCAGCGAGATGTGCTTCGCGGATCTCCCTGCTCAGCTCCATCTTGTAGTTGAGCTTCTCCTCGGCCAGGCGGCTGAAGTTGTTGTTCTCCTCCAGCGCCTTGTGCAGCACCTCCCGCTCGTGTTCCCGCTTCTCTGCCAGCTGCTTCAGCACCTGCGCCTCCTGGGTCTGCCGAGGCAAGGCAGTGGGAGAGGTGTAAGGCAACTGAAGAGGTTCTTCTAGCCTTCAACTCCCCAGAGAGGCTTCCTGACCATCTCCTCTGCTCAAAAGCCCTCTGCCACCCCCCTCCATCCCATAACACTCTTGCTTGGAAGACGCTTTGACAACTTTTTGCTGCTATGGGGCAATGTCTGCTGGGTCCAGAGCTCCGAGTGGGCAGGCGAGGCAACGCTGCACCCATCGGCTCAGCAAAACGGAGGTGACAGGCAGAGTCCCCTCTCCGAGTGTCACCTCATTCTTTGAATTATTTCGGCTTGCTTTCCTTTTACCCACCAACATTCATAGCACTTAAGTTTCATTTTAATCTTCCGGTTCTCTCCTTTTCAATAGTTTTCGCCAGAAGACATTTTATACAGCACTTTTAGAATAAAATGGGGCACAGTCAGCTGTTAGGAACCCAAGGCTGTGCTTACGTGTGAAGTTTAAGTTGAGTGTGTGACCAACTGCTACATCTCCTGCAGAATTCACTAGCAAGAACTGTCCCCCTGCCAGGTCCCATGCAGAGGACTGAGAGGACCCCATACTGTGTGGTTTTAAGAACAGGAGGAGGATGATGATCATTGAGTCCAATTCCCTGCCTAAACCAGGCTGCAAAACCTCACTCCATGAGTCCCATGTCTCATCTGACAATTTAGAGTGGAATACGATAATAAGCCATTTTAGATTGCTCTTGCTAAGCCAGTTTTAGGGTTTGGTGCAATTAGTACCCATCACAGAAAAGTCACTGCTTCTACAGGACATCTCATTACCTTCCTCCTCTCTTCTGCAGCCTCCAGCCGCCTCTGCAGCTCCTCCAGGGACAGGTCCTTCTTCTTGGGGGGGGAGGAAAGGATCGGGCTCTCAGGAGATAAATCTGAAGGGGACTTCAGGATCACTTCGAAGCTCTGGCCTGATGCCCTCTTATCCAGCTGCTTCACCTCCATATCTTTGGGAGGGAAAAAAACAAGGGCTCTGTGGACCTGTGACATTCAGGAGAGCATTCACCTGAGGGCACCAAGCTCTTCACATAGGAGTTAGGGTGTTCCCATGTCCTGACCTGGGTGATTTTGTTCTATCTCCAAAATTTCCCAATTAGTCATCGGCTTCACCCCTCTCCAAGTCAATGCAATTAATTTAAATCCACAGCGTGATTACAGAAAGGCTATGCTGCTGTTAACATCTTGTGTGTCACCCCAGTACAAAGCAGACAGCCTCTGCAAGCAGCTTCTTTCTGGGAAAATGTGGGTTACATTAATAAAATAAACTGTGAAAGGAGACTAAACAGAAAGGCCCCAGGCTGAGACATGGATCGCTGCTCCGGGATGGGACAGCCCAGCCCACTGACAAGCTCCGGCGTTGCCTGCAGGAGCATCATACAAACGATGTTGTAGCTCCTGCGGGAGCAGGTTACGTACCTCCATACTGGTAGATGGTATTAGGATGGGGCTGGGTGTGGAAACAGGAACAGATGAGGGAGAGCAGAGACAGCTCCTTCATTTTCTCCTTGTAGGCTGAAAAATATGAAATAGCAATGAGAAGAGAGTCTAATGGCAATGGCAGCTCTTCTTCATGGAGAAATGAAGCAAGTAGACACAAAGAAACACATTTGCAGCTATCAGACTCCATGGAGGCCTTTCCAGGCTGCCATAGCTTGCCGAAAGGTCCCCAAAGAGCGTCAGCAGACTAAATTAGCTTCCTGTGTGGCAAAGATCATGGGAAGACACACAGTAGGAAATTACCACATCTAGAGCTATAAGTTTCTGTGCAGGATTTTCCCTCCAAAGGAGCTGAAATGCTGCAGCCCGTGTAGTTAACCATGCTGGGACAGCTTCCCAGACCCTTCCTCCATTCCACTTCCAGGCTCAGAGGTAAAATGATGCCCATTGACACCTGGAAACACTGCTCAACCCCTGGCAAGTTCCTGATATTTCACAATTCAGCATTTCTGACATCAGGCTGAAGAGGCAAGATGCAGTTAGCTACGTGGGGAATAAATGGGTATTTAAGTGAAGAAATGGTTCAGGGGTGCTCCTAATGGGGAAAAGTGCTGTAACCTGACTTCCCGAGGTACCTCCTTCCCTGCAGAAGCAGACGAGGGAGAGTGTAAGTGGATTCTGTCACCACCTTGGCCCACACAGGCAGAGGTTGCTGCTGGTCTGCAATCACAGTAAATGCTGTCCCCTGCAAAGGACAGGGAAATACACAATCCCTTCAAGCTCTGCTGCTGTGAGCCCTCCAGTTTGCTCAACATTCCTGTGACTGGAGGACACAGCGCAGCATCCTCAGTGATCACACGTGCACAAGGTGGGTCTGTTTCTGGGGCAATCTTCACCTGTATTTTGGGAGTTTAGCACATTTAAGACAGCGAACTGTTAGCACACACTTGACAAAGAACCTCAGAATACAAGGACTTGAAAAAAGAGAGGTGCTCTGTCAGGCTGTCAAGTTCTTTATCCCATCAGTGTAACCCACACAGCATCACTGCTCTGTCGCAGGTCAGCAGCTGGCAGCTCAGTGGTGGGTGCTGCTGTCTCGCAGATGCTGTGTGGCTCTGCCCTGGGCCGGCTACTCAGGGGACACCCAGGCACATGGGGACAGAGTCTTCAAGGCTGCGTGTCCTGCCAAAGCTGCCCTAAGTCTCCTCATGCCATCCTTCCTCCTGCCTCCACCACAGGGCACAGGCATTCCGGTGCCCTGCCTTGGCTCCGCTTCTGGATTTCCCACATGTCCTTGTGCTTCTGGTCTTGGTTTGTCCCTTCCTTACTGAGCTCCTGTTTCAACCTCCAGCCAGAGGTGAATCTGCAACCTGGCTGTCAATGCCACCTTCATAGCAAGAGCTTCCACCGGGCCAGGAAAGGGAAATCCCCCAAACTTTGTGATATGGAAAGCCATTAGAGGCAGAAGAATTTTGAAAAAAAAAAACACAAAACCAAACATCCTGTGTACCATCTGCCCTCAGGAACATCTTTCAGATGTCCTCTGCCTTCCTGCAGCTACTCAGATGGGAAACTTCATACTTGCACTTATTTTTTGCCTAGGTACAGAACTTCATCCTAATTAACACCCTCTTTTTGCTAACTGACAGTCCCTGAAGCTCAGATCTTTATTGAACATTTTTCCAGTTATCTCCACATTTTGATTTTAAAACCCTGCCCAGTCCTGTTGTTAAAAGTAAACCAAATAGGAACAGTTTACATCAGCAGTGCCAGCCACAGAGCAGGACATCTTTGATTTTGTTCTTAATGAAAAAAGTCTTTGGGAAGCCTCTGAGAGTGCTGTATGGTGCTAAAGTCGTGGCATGCAGCAGCAGTAAGCTGATGTATCTCATAATGTGCTGCCAGGAGCCCAGAGGAGGGTTCCCTGGACTAAATGAGAGGCATTATCATTTAATAGAAACAAACCACACACCGAGGTCGTTGCTCTATCATTATGTCTGATCCTGGGTGAAATCAAGACATTAAGCAGATGTGCCACATCCCTGACCCACTAGTTTAATTGTCTCCTAGCACTTGTTAGAGAGCACAGTGCTTTGTATTTCATTACTTGAACTTCAGTAGGTCTCCTCAGTGCTGGTTTCATGGTCCTCTGTGTAGATGAGTGTATGCTGCACTCCCTGCCTTTCAGGAGGTCTCTTGTAGGGATTTTGCAGCTGCCTCCATTCCATCGGGATCTTCCCTGTTCTGCTTTCCCTTCTGTAGAGCAAACTGACCGTCCCTCTCCGTCAATTAAAATGAAAAGGAGCGAGAGGACAAAAGGACACCGCTTCACTGAGCCGCGGCAGTGCTTTAATGAGCTATGGAAGTGCTGTGCGTCCTTCTCCCGGCGCCGGAGCCTGCAGCTGCACCCCGGCGCCAGCCATCAGATGCAATTAGCAGCATGGGGGCACACGGGTCGGGGGAGCGGGACTGGGAGCTGCCGGAGCCCCGGAAGACCGGGGGCGGGGCGGGTGGGGGGAAGATCCCGAAGAGCCCCGTCCAGCCGGGCAGCCCTCACTGCCGGGCAAACCCGCTCCAGCCTCCCCACTGATGGGGCGGGGCGGGGGGGGACGGGACGACGGGAAAAGCAGCGGGAGCGGCGGCAGCGGACCGGGACCTCCCGGCGGGTACCGGGGAGGGTCCGCTCGGCCCCGGGCCCCCGCCCCGGCCCGGGAGCTGTCCGTTCAGCACCACCGCCCCCGGGACCACCCCTGGCCCGGGAGCTGTCCGTTCAGCACCACCACGCCGGACCCCCTCCTGTCCCGGGAGCTGTCCGTTCAGCACCACGGCAGTGGAGCCCCCAAGCAGCGCCAAGGTCGGGGGCTTCGACGTGAAGAGGGGGAAGGAGCGACCCCTGAAGAAATCACCCCTGATCCACGACCCCAGAAATAAATGGATCCCTGAACCCCAACCCCACCCTCTGCCTCTGCTCCAGAGCCAGCAGTTACACACGTGGGACACAGAAACATCCACAGTGATGCCCCCGTCCTCAGGCGCTTTTGATCTGACACATTCAGTGATGAACAACAGGCAGTACGTGTGTCCAATGCACTGTTAATAGGCTAAAATCATAGAATCATAGGATCATAGAATGGTTTGGGTTGGAAGGGACCTTAAAGATCATTTAGTTCCAACCCCCCTGCCATAGGCAGGGACACCTCCCACTAGACCAGGTTGCTCAAAGCCCCATCCAACCTGGCCTTGAACACCTCCAGGGATGGGACAGCCACAGCTTCCCTGGGCAACCTGGGCCAATGTCTCACCACCACCAGAGTAAAGAATTTCTTCCTAATATCTAATCTAAATCTACCAGAAAAGGCATCCTGTGAGGAGAGGTATATCCTCTGGCTCAGTAAATAAAAGTAAGAAACATAACCTCTGGGCCACTGTTTAGGACACTGTGTCAATGAAGATCAAACCCAAGATCTCCTGCAGCAAGCCTGTGTCTCAATCACAGCCGCATAAGAAAGGGCATACTTAAAACTCTCAGGGGTAAAAGATCAGCATTGCAAACCTCAGCACTAAAATTTACTTCAGAAGTACCTGCACTCACATTTGTCAACAGATATAAGGTTTTGAGGACATATTTCTGCCAGTGCACAAAATCCATGAACCAAGATAAGACAGCTGGCTGGCCAGAATATGACATGGCCAACAAGTCCCTTCCAGGAAGGACTGTATGTCTTCCAGTGCAGCAATGTACATATTTTAAGAACAGTTAGACAGGAAATGCTGAATTTAAGTATCTAATTGCATTTTTTACTTCTGCTAAGTTAGTAAAAATAAATTCAGCTTACACTGAGCAAATATTGCGTATGTGTATAAATTAGTAAGGCTGCCTGACTCAGTTCCTAAGGGACTTTATACCAGAGCATCACTTTGGTCTCAGAGGTGCAACAAGAGCTTTGTCTCACTGACAGGTAGAGAATTAGGACAGGCTGTTCACTCAGGTATGAATTACCGATATCTTACGTTTCTTTTTAGGCAAATGCTGCAATAGAAGGATCAGCAGCAAGTTCATTCACTCTGGTATGGTCATAACACTTGGCTGCCTTCATATTAGAATTGGGGTGAAACACTGCAAATAACTGAGTTGTGTAAATTAAGAAGTGAATAAACTGTAGAAGTTACCGAAAATATACCAGAGTCCCACCCTGTAAAATGGGGTAAACTTGCATTTTGTTGGCTTCACAGGACCATGGGTAGTGATTAAGCTATAATTCCATCTAAAAAGGTGCAGTCAGTTCCTCAACATTTCTGAATATCTATACCCTGTAATCAGCACAGTCTGATCCTGCTCTGTTTATATGCCATTGCACACCCCATGCAACAATTAATCTTTATTAAAATGCTTCACCTAACTTTTCTCTGCACTGTATATATTGCATTGGCAAAATTACTTTCTCCCTGTTGCAAGGAGAAGGGAGGTTACTCAGGCCTTCACCAAGCCACCGAGAGGGTCAGGGTGCTCCCAACTTGCGTCCTCTCCAGCGGCTCATTTCCCGTGCTCCCTCTAGTGCTGTACAGCACAAACTGCATTTCCATACCCCTGCTGCTTCGCGGGAGCACTATATGCGGCATTTATCCCTGGGAAGTGTTTATCTCCAAGTTAACCCCCGGAGACACTATCCAGCTTCTCCCCAGCGGCTGCGGTGCAAGAGATGGAGGAACGGCTGGGGACGGGTGCGGTGCGCGAGCAACGGGAACCATCTTCCCACCGGCGATGTGCCTGGACAGTGGGGCTCACCACCTATTATTCATTAAAAAGTTTTGTTCTCTGCTTCCTAACCAGATAAAATTAAACTGTTGACTGTTCGATCAGCCTGTCTTTTTGTTTGGCGTTTAATGACATCCAGTGAAACAGAGTGAGGCCATTTAGGCACAACACTGATACAGAGTCACTCATAATGAACCAGAGGCACAGCAAGATTAATTTATGTGGATTCAGGCAAATGAAGTGGATGAGACTGGATGTGCTATGTCTGATAGCAAGGTCAAAGGAAGGTTATTGCAAGAAAGTATTTTGGTTTGCAAAGATAACTTTGGGGAAGTAAAAATTGCTTCCACAAAAAACATTATATCATGAAAAAATGAGAACAGTCCAATTACAGATGTAGCCAAAGCACAAATGGAAGGTAGAGAAGCTAAACAGACAGGGAACAAAGTCCTTCAGCACAAGCACTGCAATGCACATACACAACAAAAGCAACCATAGTCCTCGATAAGCCTTGAGAGTACAACAGACTCTAGATATTCTCACCTATCATGAAAATAACGTCCAGACCTTCACTTCAGTCTAACTCACTTCCATCTTATTGCTCCCCAGCTTCCAAAAACAGGTCAGCAGGAGAGCTCACACAACCAGAAAACACTAGCACTTTCTTTATTTTTTCCACATCAGTGGTTGTACCCCACACCGACGCCATACACCATCTCAGCTGCTCACCGTGAGATTTGAAGCCCAGAAGTTACCATGGGCTCATGTGGAATCGTCCATGAGAAGAGGCAGATGTGAGGGTTACTCTGCCTTCTGTTGGACATCTGCTAAACTATCACCCAGGAACAGTTTTCAATCACCCGGCTCCTTCCCCCCTAGGTTTCATTCGCAGCTCATGAATGCCACATCAACCCGTGTTATGCACAGTCAATGGATTAGCGAATCACTCAAGCTGTAGGACTGGAACATGTGGGCTGCCCTCAGGAAAATAACCAGGGAAACCTCCTCTTCTATGGGCTCAGCAAGAGAGAAGGGCCCAAGCTGTGCAGCAGAGACCTGGCAGTCTGGGTTGAGTGGGTGATTGATTGTCAGGAAGGAGAGAAGCATGGCCTGGGTTGCTTGACAAAGCAGAGGAAGGAGCCAAATGGAGGCAGCTGTCCCAGAGTGTTTGTGGATTTGGGGCAAACATAGGTTCAGATAGTCAGGTTTGGATGAGACAAAGAGCTACAAAGGAGCTGGGGACTGGATAAGGCAGCAGTTCATAAGACAGTTAAAGACAGGAGCCCAGTACCATGATGTGTCAGGTACAGACATGTTGTGTGACCACAGACAGTCATTTGGCCTCTTTGGATCTTGGTTGCCTTTGCATTAACTGAGGATTATTGTACTTGCCCATTATACAGTGGCATTATGTGTATAAACACATTCAGAGACTATAAGATTCTCTAGTACAGCACCAAATGTGTAGAGGTACAGTAAAAGAATGAAAGGATTGTTTGGAAATATGCTGAGCAGCTCTTCACCAGTTGGGATGTGCCAAAGTGCTACAGCACATGCACATAGTCTTTGGTTGCTCTCTAGCTCTTTTGTATTTCTAAATCACAAGCAAAGATTTGCCCATCAGTTTAACTCTCCACTGGATTGGAGACCTTTTTTTTTAAAACGTAGGTTTACACCTGGGAGAATAAAGCCCATGTCAGTAGGACAACTGGGAGAGATCAGCCAGACATGTTGTTTCCAGTTAATTTAGGGGTATAGAAATTTTAGTGAGCTTCAGTTCCCTCCAAGAACCGTTCACCCTAAGAAAGCTTGAAGTTGCAATCCACCCTGCTGCCCACACTGCTGTTACAAAGGTCTTATCTGCAGCCTTCCAGTTGCCACATCAGACCACTAAATCTCAGCTTTTCCTTTGCAGAAGGAGAACGTGTTCATCTGATAAAACAATGCATTCACCAGATCTGAACCAACATTGACAGGGTCCAAGAAAGGGCTCTTTTGAGATATCTAAGGGATGCTCACAGAGTCTACATGGTGCCATTAAGGAAGATATGATTTATATTTCAGAAAGAACAAATATTTTCCAAAGATTTAGATCCTTTGTTTGGGTACAGTGGTAAAATATATATATATAAAATGCCTACAATAGATTCTTTTGGCTTGTAAAACTGAAGTCCCAATAAAAGTACCATAAATTTCTAAGGCCATATAGACTCCATCAACACTAGAAGAAAAAAGAAAATAGTGATTTCTTGAGAACACAGAGAGATGGAGAGCTTGATAGAAGGGACTCTGACTCTCCAGCATGGACAGTAGAAGTGCCAGGACAGGGCAATACCATATGGTGTCCACCAAGACCATCCAGAAGAGGCATTAAGGGGATAACCCAGACCTACATAAAGCCACACAACTCTCACATTTCAGTGTAGGAGGGGAAAACCTCGGGATCTGTCAAGGCACATTTACCATGCCCAGTCGTGAGGCCAGGAATGACAAACCGGTGTTTCCTCTTGGCTCCACCTTCTCACAGACGCTAACATCGGAGAAAAGCCCATGAGGCTGTCACCTTACTGCATCATTTCATAATCTCCTGTCTCTTATTCAACCCACATGCCTACAAATGCTGGGGGAAGTCATATAGTCCTGCAGAGTCTGAACAGACACCCCTTCCACGGCGTACAAAAGCACAAAGCTTGGTGCAGATGCTGCAGGGAGGAGGTGTGAGGGCTCTGTCCCTGCAAGGTCTGCCCGGCGGCACGGCCAGCACCGCAGCTGAGCCTGCACTGAGCATGTGCCGCCACGTCCTCTGCTCCAGCACCGAAAACAACCACTACGGCCAGGAGAAAAAGCCCGAGGTGGCTGGGAGAAGAGAGAGGGGACTGTTGGGCTGGGGGAAGCAAACTCCGTTTCTTTTCATCCCAGGGATTTGTTTGTTCATTTAAACAAACCCCAGAAAATCTTCCCAAGGGGGGATAAACCCCCGAGCATCAGCTGCAGAAAATCACAGCTGCTCTCCCTTCAGCACGGGTTTGCTTTTGCTGCGGAGAAAGGAGAAAATAATGAAGAAAGCAAACAAGACTCTTTCCTTAATTTAAGGATTTTCTTGCCTTTTTCTCCTGCCATTCCAGGCTATTCTCCGTTCCTGCTATAAGTGCTATAGGCGATGGGGAGCTGCTCCCTGCACAGGCAGCTGGGCGAGGCTCAGCCCCGCTCCCTTCTTTGGTAAACATTTCCCTATTCTCTTTCCTCCTGCCACAGCATTGTTTTCCCATGACTTTCTACTCCTTGAAATTGTTTCTCTACTTGATCTGAGCCACAAAGAAGCGCGGTTTCTCTGAAGCACACGCTTCTTCATGATCCTAAGTCTCCTTTGACAGTAAAACCGCATCTTTGGGAAGACAAAATATGCCATCGGCATGTGGTGGGTTGGAAGGGTGAGAATGCACCAAATGGAAAATGCATGTTGTGCCTACGTGGGTTTCATCCGCCACCTCGTCCATCTCAAGTTCGATGCAACCTTGGTTTAGATGGCTGGTAAGCCTGAGCCATCCCTCCCACCCCCACTCTGCAAACGAGCTCCAATCCTGTTCTGTAGGAGATGAAGGCAGATGGGTGGGACCTCCCGAGCGTACACTGCCGCACACGTTCATTGAGACAGGGATACTTGCAGAAATATATACAATAACTGGAGATTTTCTAGCATAGAGACACATTTTTACAATGCTGCTTTACCATCTTTAATTGCATGCAAAGCCCACTTGGGATCAACTGCACCCTTACACACCCACACCCACACACCCCCATCTCTCTGTCCTTCCCTCCCCTGCATCTACTGGTGTTTTAAAAGGAGAAAGGAATACAAAATGCCCAGCAGGAGACACGGGAAAGGCCAGTGAAAGCAGCCAAAAGTGTTGCCTGGTCTCCCTCTGGCTGGTTCCCTGCCTGGGGCGGAGGCGGGGGGGCACAAAGCGCTGCGCGCTCTTCCTTTTTGTCTGCTGTTCCTGTTCAGCCTTACATCCTCCAGGATTTACCTTCCCCCACCCAAGCCCATCTTTATGCACTGCAGAATTCAGAGCCATTTCAAGAGAAAACTTGGGTTGTTTTTTTTTTAAAGAAAAAGACCCTCTAAACCCACCCACTGTTCATTGTATCATTCCAGGCTTTTCTTCTCCTTCACCCACGTTCCCAGTTTCAGCCATTTGAATCCCTCTTCCCCAGTTAAAAAGGGCAAGCCACGTCTTTAGGAAACGGCTGGACCGAAGCAGCACAGCATCCGCAGGGCAGACTGCCATCCTGCAGCCAAACCCGACCCCGGCAGCAGGATCCTGGGCAGCCGCGCTGCGATTCCCGTTACTGCTGCAGGAGGGAGGAAGGGCTTCCCTTGCAGCATTTGATTTCACCCAACGCCATCAGAGGACCGCTCCCCTGTAGCATCTTCTAACGAAGAAATGTGAGCTGTGGAAGAAATCTAGGGATGGGAAGCCCTGAGAATACAGAGAAACCCATCCAGGTTATTCTGGTTGGGTTCGAGGGATTTTCTAGGGCATTACTGTCAGTCTTTTGCCTGCGTCTTTCTTTCTATCACCCACTTAGGCAATACACGATCTTCGCAAAACAAAATGTTATTGCTGATTTCTCTGCGTCCAGCTACACAGCATGCAAATTTGTCTTAGGGGAAAAAAAAATAAAAATCTGTATCACGTTACAAAAATAATAATTAATTGGCATGCAGCAGCATCTTCTTATGGTACAACGTACCGCCAGCAATATTTTAAATTGGCAAGTTTATCACACGTGTATTCATATTAAAATAAAAAGCCCACCTGCTATCTTGCCTCAGAGGGGTGTGTGTATGGGGGAGGACGGGGAACAATGCTGCCATACCGGCTGCCTCCTCAGCAGAGAACTCCCCCGAAACGCACAGAAAAAAAAAAAACCCCAACCCCAAACCCTCAGAATACCGAGAAAAATACAAACCCAACCTGATGGTTCTGTAAGCGGGTTGATGCCAAGCCCCCCCCCAAAAAAAGGTGTCTGTCCTACCTGAGACGGTGCTGGCCATGCTGCTGCGGCGGGAGCGGAGCGGGTGCTGCAGGAGAAGGAGCGGGTGCTGCGGAGGTGCTGCAATGCTGCGGGGAGGGAGGACTGACTCAGCTGGAGGGGGCTGCAGCCATCCGCGGCGGGGAGAGGCTGGAGAGCCCAGAGAAAGGGAAGGGGTGGAAAGAAAAAGCAGGGTCACTAGTTCAGAATATTAATTAGCGTATCAGGCCTCCTTTCCTGGGTGGCTTTGACGGCAGATCCCTCCCAGGCAAGACTGCCTGCCAGAAACACAGACCCACCGCGGGGGGAGGCGAGGAGACACACCCAGCCGGGCTCCGGCAAAAGATGATTTTTCCTCTTCTTCCTCCCTTTCTTGTCTGCTCTAGGTGGGCTAAACTGGTTTTTTCCTTGCTGAAAGCAGAAATAAGCAAACTCATTGATTTTTATGGGTTTTTTTTTTTTTGAACTGTCCATTCTAAGGCGGTGCCCACCCACAGGGCCAGGTCTGGGGGCTGGCTTGGCTAGGCTGGGGTGTAAGACCCAAACCCCAAACCTTGCAGCAGCTTTAGGCAAACAGCGAAGGGAGGAGGGATCCCAGACAAGCTCAGCATTTTTAGGTGTGTTTTTTTGCACCAGCACTGGGGCACAAAAGGGGCTGCAGGTTGGGGGCGGGGGGACACTGCTGTAAAAGTAGAGGTGGAAGAGCAGAACGGAGCCTTCTGAATTCAATGGGACTTCTCTGGGTTTCTCCCCCCCCACCTCCCCAGGCATCAGGACCTCTTTCCTTTTCCTTTTCTGTTCTGTTTTCTATCATTTCTATCATTTCCATTTGTGGCTGTTGCTAGGGGCCAATGCATCTGTGGCTTTAGACCATCGCACGCACATTAGGGACCAAGGAACCCGTCCCCAGTCCCTATTGCCAGCGGCACCCGTCCGACCGTGGCTGCACAAACCCCACCCCGGTGCCTGCGGTTGCCATCCCATGCAATCCCACGCGATCCCATGCGATCCTCCCAGCCTCTGGCCCTCTCATTACCAGATGTTATCCTGCTGGCTGCACATCCCCTCTGGCTGAAAACACCCCAAATCTCCCAGCACGCTGCAATGCAGACACTCCTGAATAATTCTAGCAGCTGCAGGGAACTACAGGTTGTTCCAGGAGGTGCCGGCGCTCTGGCTTGGCCAGGGGCAGAAGCCACAGGCAGTGCTTGGTAAGTTCAGTTAAAAACACAGAGATTTCCCTTTTTTCCTATTTTTTTCCCCCGGTCATCATGTGTCCTATTCCTTCAACACTGTATGTAAAAAGAAAAAATAAATGATAGAAAATAAGTCTAATTCAGAATCACATTAACACTATCTACAAATTTTCAATGTGTGTTTGGAACAGGAGCTTTTTTATTACCATTAACTGCTCCCTGTTCTGCCCAAGGCTTGTTTTGGGTTGCAACTCCTTCTACTTTCTCCTTGGGTTGAATCTCTAAGACTTTATAGGTTACCTTGAAGGCAGCAGGCTGAATTGTGTATGTTTCGAAAACGCACTGCCTGTTAACAGATGAAGGCAGCTATCCCAGGCACCTGAACACTGGAATGATTTCTCCCCTCTACTCAGGATGAGCCCTGGCTTTGTGTTACCTACCAGACCTGAGAGGGTCTGTCAACCTCTTGCAAAACTCTGGAGCTTCTGGGTAAAAATCCAGTACGCATTCTATTCCATTTATTTAGAAAAAGGTACAGAGTGTTTTCAAGGTGCCATGGCACACGCCCCAGTGGAATACACTGTATGAGAAACGGTGAGAAAACTGGATTTATGTGGCTGCACCACACATCATACACTGTAGCTCCAATATTGTTCACATTTTCTAGATAACCTGTCATATAGATAATGTTAATACAATTCATTCTGGATCCATGTGTTACACTGGGAGATAGTTCTTCCTTGTTTTACATATAACTATCTTTTCAAGTTCTCCCCGATTTTCACTAGGGAGCATCTGCAGGCACTGGGTATTTTTTTCAAGATGGGGATTAGGGAAAATTGGTGAGTACTTGGCTAATGTGTCCTGTGCCTTCATCACACGTGACATCTGACCAGGCAGACTGACAGGAAACAATAGATTTTCATGGAGAATCAGTAAAGAAGTTGGTTTTGTAGCATGCACTTCTTTCACTATCTCATTGCAAATATTTTCAACATTTTTTACAATTAAATATTCCTAGATGCCTTTCAACATAGGAAGGGCTCCTTCCAATAACTCATACTTTCAACAACGTTGAAAAGAAAAGAAAAATTCCAAAACTGACAGAAAAGATTCTCTCTTTGACTCATGCCAGAACAGGGACCCATAACAATCCTCATGTTTCATTCCAGGGAACATTCACCTAGGGCACTTCTCAGAGGAAGACTTGCAAGTTGTGGTTGTTACCAAAAGGGGCGCGAGCCCGGCACATTTTATGTTGCTATTTGTGGCTGCAAGCCTGGCAGAAGCACGGCTTGCAACAAGAATTATTTGGGAAAAAATTTTATCTAGTGACTAATGAAATAACATTGAAAGATGAAAATCATCTGGTCTAAAAGGAAGAGTACAGACCGCGATGGGGAGGCTGTAATTCCTGGCACCTAGGCAACAGCATCGGCGTGAGACCTCCCGGTACCAGTTGCAGTCTCAAGCTGGGAGAAGCTGCCTTAGTTGGCAAGAAATAATAATAATAATAATAATAATAATAATAATAATAATAATAATAATAATAATAATAATAATAATTCCACATAGGGCAGCAGTCAACCCCCTGAAAATGTAAAATAATAAAAAACAAAGGAGAAAAAGAATTGAGGGAGAGAAACCAGTGACAGCAACATCAGCAGTAACTCAGGAAAATGTTTCCCTGAAGGCAAGAGGAACAAGAGGGTTATTCTGACGTTTCCTCTCTAGCATCTATCATGTGCACTTGAGAAACGAGGCCACGTTGTACAAAGGATCTGGAAGAAGAGGAAGAGTTGTACTAATCCAGTCACATAAAGGTGTGAATTCAGGTCGCCCTAGGGTCTGCTCAGCTGCAACGGGCATTGCGTGCACCTACAGTCAAGCAGTGCCAAGCTAGATGACGGAGCAACTACAAATGGTAACGAGGAGGCAGATCTTGAACACGTGAGGCTGTGAACTCTGCTCTAATGATTCCCTGCTGGCCTCCACCGAATCACTAATCCCACCTGCTTCGGTTTCTTCATCTGTAAAATGGGTGTTTACTCACCTTCCTAATAACAGGATGGTTGCGATTAAAATTGGAGTGTCAAAGAGGAAAGCAGTTTTATTTCCCAACAGTAAAGAGACAGAAAAGCTCTGGATTATCTGGATTCAAAGGTTTCAAATAATTTTGTGGTCAAACAAAAGTTTTAGACTGTTGCTATGGGAACCATCACATCTCCTCAGAAAGACAATGAACAGCAACTTAATCCTCTCCCATCTGAAAGCAGAAAAATAACCTTTATGTGAACTGCGGGAGTTACGCAGCTGGTCATTGCAGCTCTTCAAACTCCTTCATCTCATTCCTCAAGATTCTTGCTTTTCTGGGAAGAGAATCCTGCCTAGGTGGCCTCTGAACAAAAATGACAGTTATCCACTTCGTATTTCTGCACCGGACAAGCGTTCTGTTTGACGAGTTCTCTGCAGTTCAGTTCAGCCACTCACACACCCGCTTCCTCACAGAGTTTAAGGGTCATCTTTTCCAAGGTTTTTCTTTTGTATATTTTCTTTTTTCCTTGAAGGCACCAATTCACATGAAAAATAGTTCATTCAAGATCTTCACCATCTGCTAATGAGCGAGTAGTGGAGACACCCTGGCTCCTGCTGTTTGAGTAGCACGTAGAGGCCGTTAGGGGTAGGGGTTAGGGACTGGCCTTTCATATGATCTTCTGTGCTGCTCTGACAAATCTTTTAAACCTCTCCTCTTCTCCCTCTTCCTCCCTCTCCAAACTCTTGCCTTATAAGAACTCAGGGTTTATTCTAGTGAGCCAAAAACCAGAATGACAATCCAGGTGTAAGACCAACACCTTTATTTATCATGTCTGTATCCCAACATAAACAGTTTTTCTAGCTTCAGTAAACCTTCATAATTCTCTTGCAACCTTAATAAATAATTTTTTTCTCTTCCAACTTCCAGAATTTTGTTTTCTCTGTTCTCAGTTTTTAGAAGAAACTGGCATAGCAATGCTGAAGACAGACTCGCCAATGCTGGCGCTGCAGCCTTGGTCACGTCAGGTGAACGGTGCAGAGAAACAACCCTCCAGAAGGACAGAGCGCTCAGCCAGTGCTGACTCATGTTTGCCTCTGGACACCAGCACATCTGCTGACTCACACTCCTTTTTGGGTTTGGTAACCTTCCAGCTCTTCTCTCTCCAAAGGTAACACCGCTTCAATCAACATTACTTAAATAACAGTTAAAATAATCTGATTTGATACACTATTGATATTCTTCTTCGACATAGGAAAGATGTATTTACAGCAAATAATAATGACGCAGTATTCCATATATTTATGAGGAGTTTTAAACTTTTATTCTCCATAGCTTATCCCACACTCTCATATTGCAATCTTTACAGTCATTTCTTTTGCAGCTTAATCTTGCACAGCTGGTATCAAGTTAAAAGAGTTCACAGTCAGGAACACAAAATCAGTTGTTACATTTTGTGTGGAGTGCCACCAAGATCTGAAGGAATAACTCAATGCTCTCTAGCCCATTGGCTACAATTAAAGACACTTTACAATCAGGCAAGTTCAGCTCAAGGAGTTTAAAGTCTGGCAACCAAAACAGCAACACCTGTAAGCTCCCCTAACCAAACACCCGGAAGACACAGAACATACCAGAAGTTTGATAAGAAAACAGATTACAAAATATACTCATGTTCCTTTTAATAGTTATTTTTCTTTAAATATCATAACACCTCTGCATACAAACAAGCTGTGCAGCTTGCTAGGAATAAAGGCATTTTAAAGTTACAAAAAAACATGCCACATCCTGTTCTACATCTACGCAGTAACCATCTAACAGCATGAGATGGAGCAATAAAGTACAGAGACATGTGTGCAAAATATTTTCTTACCTTCTTCCTCATATAACAGCATAAAAAATGGTTTTGCAAAATTTGGGGATCTGGGTAAACCATGCCTAGCCATGTATTAAAACACTTGAGTCTTACAAACCGCGTAATCCATCAATCCAGAGCAGTTCAGAATTCACTACAATCACACACATGTGGAACCAACCCTCAGCCTGAGCAACTGAAATGCCGTCGCAGCCATTCCTGGCCATGTGCACAGATACAGACAGGGAACTGAAGGCTGAAAGAACCATGCTGAAGCAAAGTAGCGAACAAAGGAGCTGCACATTCATCCCTAACAAAAGATACCTGTCAGAATTCATCAGTGTTTGCAATGCAGAAGCTACAAAGCTCAACAGAATGACACAGAAACCCTTATATCTTAAATCCTGACAGTTTCAACAAAGTATCCTGTAATATTCTGCCTTCTCCTATATGCAGTACCACTGAAGGGTGACAGACATGCAGCACAAAGCAGAACAGTGTGCTGGGGAAAAAATCCGGTCAAGGGCATCGTTTATCATACAGGTCCCCAGGGTTGTTCATGGAAGGGGAGAAACACCAGTCCCGGGCGGCCGCTGGCCCAGAGCGCTCACACACTCCAGGGGAACCGAGCAGGGCCGAGAGGCTTTAGAAATGCAGCTGCTTTGCCACTTTTAGCAACCAAGTAGCCAATCTTCTGCCTCTTCGGGGCCAAACCTCGGCTTCCGCCCCGGGCACAACGGAGGAGGCGGCTGGGGGACCCTCCAGCTGAACCACTCAGTGTCTGAGGCGGTGGTGGGGGGGGTGGAAATCTCTCCAGGCCCGGGGCCCACTTCCCTCTAGGCCCGGTAGGGCCCAAACCCCACCGGACTTGGTCCCCTCCTGCCCGCGGCCCCTCGGGCCTCCACAGCAGCTCACAGGAGACGGCACCACAGCCCCGCTCGCTCCGCGCCACCCAGGCGGACAAGGGCCAGCCCCCCCAGGCCCCGCCGCCATCGGCCAGGCCCACCGGCAGCCCGCGGCCACCTCCCCGCCCCGTTCCCCGGGCAACGCCGCAGCTCTCGCGAGAGCTCCCGGCGGAAGTTACGCACCGTGCGTGAGGGAGGCAGGCGGGGGTGGGGGGCGGCACGTGATACAGGCGCGGGGATTCCGAACGGGAGGTGAGGGGCGGCTGTTGCCGCGCTCCCATGGCAACCGCCGCTATGGGCTGGGGCTACCGGGACAGGAGGGCCGGAGCGGGCTGGGGGTCCTGGGGAGGCGGGCTGGAGCGGTGAGGGGTCCCGGGATAGGCGGGCTGGAGCGGTGAGGGGTCCCGGGATAGGCGGGCTGGAGCGGGCCGGGGGTCCCGGGAAGACGGGTCGGAGCGGTGGGGGGGTCCCGGGGAAGCCAGGCCGGGCCTCGAGTGCCCGTGAGCCTCCTGTCCAGGCTGTCGGGCGGGTCCGCTGGTAACGTCCCGTCCCGAAATATGAGGCGAAAACCGGGTCTTTCGGTATTTCGTCGTGCAAATGAACCTGCCGCGATTCCGGCTCTACATGTCACCGGCGGTTGCAGCCCCCTCCCGGCGTGGCGGCAGGGTGAACCGCGGGCCTGCGCTTCCTTGCAGGTACTCGACGGGAAACATGCCCAAGATAACGCTGAACGGCATCACGGTGGATTTCCCCTTCCAACCCTACGAGTGCCAGGAAGCCTACATGGCCAAGGTGCTCGAGTGTCTGCAGAAGGTGAGTGCCTCCCCTCCCCGGAGGCGTTTGGGTTCATTTACTGTTTTATTTCTAACTGAAATAAAGAACTTCTCTAAAAGAGGTTGTTACAATTCTAAGTTTACTTTTTGTTGTCCATATGCCGCCTTTCCCAA
Organism: Burhinus oedicnemus; assembly: GCA_008921705.1. Classification (NCBI taxonomy): domain Eukaryota; kingdom Metazoa; phylum Chordata; class Aves; order Charadriiformes; family Burhinidae; genus Burhinus; species Burhinus oedicnemus. Next base: position 1,119,926 of record VFFE01007193.1, read on the forward strand.
GTCTTCTCTGACCTTGTTTTGCATGTACTTTTATTTATTATATAGTTATTAAAACCCCAGCAATGTACTGGTGGCAGTCAGTATAAGCGTATGTAGGATGTTTCTGCCTAACAAGAAAAGGAAGAAAAGCTGAACAATTGGTCCTCGTGTTGTGCAGTCTGTCCTTAAATATCTGGGGTTTGTTTTTGTGTGGTTAGTCCTTGGAGCATTAGTGTAATTAATCATTTTATCTATGATAGGATAATCTTATGGAGTGGATGTCAAATAAAAAAATGGTTTATACAATAGATAGCTTTGTTCTGGAGTTGGTTAACAGACCTCTGTGGTCCCTGTTCTTCTAGGAGATCAAACAAGCTTATTGTAGAAGCTTTGGCTTTCCATGTGGCTCAGCATTCCTCTGTCATGGGCGATGGCTTGGTTCCTGCTTGGTACCTCCTCGTTTTAAAGTAAAAGTGTTGTAAGCCTGTTACATATGTAAATCCTTTTCATACACTTGAACACGAATTGTCACAGCAGTGCAAGCTCAGCTCCATGTTTTTCTGCAACTGGTAGTATTGTTACACGCTTTAAAACTGTAACATCCAGTAGGACTGGGTGCTTAAAAGTGCTTGCAATTTTTTCTGCCTAAACTATGATGTGAGATATGGTCGTAATTCTAAAGGAAACTGGTGGTCTGTGATGTTAAGAGTCACTTTCTGTTTTTTTTTAATAACTTCTAATATTTTCAGGTATTTTATGCTGCAATGTGATGCATTGTAGTTGTTCTAAAAGTGGAGAATTCCTAAAGAAAGAATAACACCTGGCTCTGGGTTTTAGACTGAGCCTCACTAAGTTGATTAGAGGCTCCCACAGGTCATGCATTTGTAACAAATTTATCTGAGGTATACATGTGTTTCTGTCGTGTGGTAGTTTACCAGGTAGTGATTGTTTTTTTTTTTTTTACTGAGGAAATGCAGTACTACACCAAGACCTGTTCTTGCTGAATCTCCAAATTGCTCATTTTTTCCCTTTTAATTTTATTTCTCATCCATAAAGAAGGTAAATGGCATTTTGGAGAGCCCTACAGGCACAGGAAAGACCCTCTGCCTGCTGTGTTCCACTCTGGCTTGGCGGGAACACTTTAAAGATACTATCTCAGCCCGCAAAATTGCACAGCGTATGAACGGAATGGAACTCTTTCCTGAGAGACCCATGTCATCCTGGGGCAATGCAGCCACAGATGCTGATATCCCAAGTAAGTACTGCGATTTTTATGCTCAGTAGGGGCAATACTGGAATATTAACGAACACTTGCTTTTATCTCTCTTCTGTAATAAGTATGTAATTACAAAAGTCATGGAGCCATTGTTTAGCAGCTGAAGCACAGTTTCACCATTTTATAGATTTTTAAAAATGTTTTACATATTTTCAGGTTTTCTTAGAATATTAGAAACTCATTTAGCTCATTTTGTGTGTGTGTGAATAGTCAGATGACAAAATTTCTTGCTATCTGTCCTGGTTTGAGGAGCGGAGCAGGAGAGAGAGAGCATCTGTCGTTCCACCGGATTAGGCCAATTTGGCCCAAACCACGACACTATCTCTACAAGGCAAACTGTTACCATAGTACCAGCTGGGAAAGAAGGCTAATAATATCTCTAGTTCTTCTTTCCTTGCTAATGTTTTTCTGCTTTTTTTTCTTCTCTATTTGGCAGCTTATTACACTGACATTCCTAAAATAATTTATGCCTCCAGAACTCACTCACAACTTACACAGGTCATTAACGAATTAAAGAACACGGTCTACAGGTAAATATGATTTAGGATAATGTTCCTATTCAAAGAAAAGGCAGAGAAGCCCTTCTGATTTAGTTATTGTTTGAATTTATGTGGATGAATGTATAAAAAAAATTATATCCAGTGAAGTGTAGTTCTCTTAATGTGCATGTATAGAACCTGGATTTCTTTGTTGTTGGGTTGGTTTGGTTTTTTTCATACTTCAGAGCTTCTCTTACCTCCTTTGATCATGGAGTTTCCTGAATTTGGTGTGGTTTTGATTCTTTACTTCACACATTTACTTCTAAAATGACTTTTTTTTTTTTTTTTCAAATTTATTTCTTTTTCCTGGGGCATTTCTTTAAGGCAGTGGGAAGCCATTACAAAGTTGAATTCCTTAGGCTGATGTAAATCATAGAATAGAATAGAATCGTTTAGGTTGGAAAAGGCCTTTAAGATCATCCAGTCCAACCATTGACCCTACTCTACCAGGTCTGCCACTAAACCATGTCTCTAAGCACCACATCTACACGACTTTTAAACACATCTAGGGATGGTGACTCAACCACCTCCCTGGGCAGCCTGTTCCAATGTTTGATAACTCTTTCCGTGAAAAATTTTTTCCTAATGTCCAGCCTAAACCTCCCCTGGTGCAACTTGAACCCGTTTCCTCTTGTCCTATTGCTAGTTCCTTGGGAGAAGAGACCAGCACCCATCTCACTACAACCTCCTTTCAGGGAGTTGTAGAGAGCAATAAGGTCTCCCCTCAGCCTTCTCTTCTCCAGACTAAACAATCCTAATTCCTTCAGCTGCTCCTCATCAGCTTTGTTGCCCTTCTCTGGACACGCTCCAGCACCTCAATGTCCCTCCTATCCTGTGGCACCCAAAACTGGACACAGTACTCAAGCTGCGGCCTCACCAGTGCTGAGTACAGGGGCACCATCACTTCCCTACTCCTGCTGGCCACACTATTGCTGATACAGGCCAAGATGCCGTTGGCCTTCTTGGCTACCTGGGCACACTGCTGGCTCATGTTTAGCTGGCTGTCCACCAGGTCCCCCAGATCCTTTTCTGCCTGGCAGCTTTCCAGCCACTCCTCCCCAAGCCTGTAGTGTTGCCTGGGGTTGTTGTGACTGAAGTGCAGGACCCGGCACTTGGCCTTGTTAAACCTCATGCAGTTGGCTTCAGCCCATCGATCCAGTCTGTCCAGATCTCTCTGCAGAGCCTTCCTACCCTCAAGCAGATCAACACTCCTGCTTAATTTGGTGTCATCTGCAAACTTACTGAGGGTGCACTCAATCCCCTTGTCCAGATCATCAATAAAGATGTTAAACAAGGCTGGCCCCAAAACTGAGCCCTGAGGAACACCGCTTGAGACCTGCCGCCAGGTGGATTTAATGCCATTCACCACAACTCTCTGGGCTCGGCCATCCAGCCAGTTTTTAATCCAGCGAAGGGTACACCTGTTTAAGCCACGGGCTGCCAGCTTCTCTAGCAGAATGCTGTGGGAGACTGTGTCAAAGGCCTTACTAAAGTCCAAGTAGACAACATCCACAGCTTTTCCTTCATCCACCAGGTGGGTCACCTGGTCATAGAAGGAGATCAGGTTGGTCAAACATGAACGCATGCTGGCTGGACCTGATCCCATGATTGTCCATGTCTATGAAGAAATTTGTGTTTTTGCTATACCAACATCTGTCACAGTTTTCAGCTGTTGACGTGCCAGTGTGTTGCCTGAGCTCTTTAGACAGGCAGTAATCATTTGTTTGTATGTTTCTTGTAAAGATACGGCCTTGTAATAAGCAAAAAAAAAAAGTATTGTGAATGTAATGGATTAGTTCTTGTCACAACCTTACTCTAAAAATCACAGCCAGCTTGGAATAGCATGTTATAGATGACAGGCCCCAGCTTATTCGGCTGAGCTGTCATAACAGAACCCAGATTTTATAGTGGATGATGCTACTCATTACCTCCTGCTACTCATTACCTCCTGCTGTAAACTGCTGTTTATTACTACCTGCTGCTCCCAGGAGAAATGCAGTACCATAGAGTCAAATAACAAATAGCCGTTACAAACAGATTAACTTACTGTTTCTGATTCTGACTCTTACTTTGGGCTCATCTGTTTCTCCTGACCCTTTCGCTTTTGATATATTATAGCTAACCTAGGCGTGTACAACTGTGTTCTCCTTTCTTGCCTTGCTTTTAATGTCAATTTTGTGTATTCTGTTTGAACAGGCCGAAGATTTGTGTTTTGGGATCTAGAGAGCAGCTTTGCATCAATCCTGAAGTGAAGCGACAGGAGAGCAACCACATGCAGGTGAGAACAGAGCCTTGACAGTATGCACAGTGAGAACATGGAGGCTTTTTGCTTTGGTGTGTAATTCTTAACTCTGATGTTGTTTAACTGCTGGAGGCCGTATGGAAAGATAGTAGTTCTAAATGTGTTTCGAGGAACTTCATAGTTTCTAGTTTTGTGAGTGCGAAATTTAATTCTGAGTTTCTGATAGCATTTTCCATCCAGAGAAGAATGTCGTTGTGTAGAACATGAGAGTTAATAGTTTGCAGTTTACTTTCTGATCTGCCACTTAAGTGTTTTTCAAGAGCAGCAATAATTTCAAAATAGTGCTTCAGTGATTGATTTACCTGTTATTTTCACAAGGAATATCAAAGATTACTATTTTGAAAAGTATTAGCGGCAAAATATAACAGAATTTACTCTGAGCATCTGAGTGTACTGTGCGGCATAAAAGAGAGCCTAACTTTTGAGGTGGACAGAGGGACGCATGATTTTAAAACTGAAGAACTGTGATGAGCATTTATTCATTAGCTGGTGTTACAGAAAACTGATAGCTCTTTACCCCTTCACACGCTTTTTAAAGCTTGACAAACTCTGCTACTCTTGGCTAAAATATACTATATTTTACAGATCTACATGTGCCGAATGAAAGTGATGGCTCGTGCTTGTCATTTCTATAACAATGTGGAAGGTGAGTTTGGCTGTGGAGGTAAAGCCCTGTCTTTTGGAGAGGGAGAGATTTGCTAGGCAGGTAGAGAAGTCTGGAAGAGTTGGCAGAATCTGCCTGCGCATGCGCACGTGTGTGTGTGTTTTGCTCTGTGTTAGTGTCTTTCAAGAATGAAATGTTAGGAAGTGGATGAGCATGACGGTCAGGGTAACAACAAATCTTTGTGTGATACCTTTACCTAATCTTGTGGTTATAATGCAATTTTTCACAGAAAAGAGTACAGAGAAAGAACTGATTGAATCAATCATGGATATCGAAGACTTGGTTAAAAATGGAAACAAGCACAGGTAAATGATCCCCTCTGACCTTCCTCCCCTTTACTAGTGAAGATAGTGAAAACTATTTCTCTGCTCATACGTTGGTATGAACTTGACATACACTAAAGTAGCAGAACAATGATGAGAGCAATGGGGAGTGGCCGAATATGTTGCAGAGACAGCTTCCAACAAACTCATTTACTTCTAGCCTAAAGTTGTGAAATGATAATGCAGTAATGAATGCCACTCTCTCTCCTTTAATTTCTTTTTTCTTCGTTTTGTTGAACTGCACAGCTATTATTTTCTACACTTCTTTTTACTTTTGTTGTGTGAATAGAGCTAACCATCTGCCCTAAAATTAAACATGCCAGTTTCAGCTTCTTAAGTTGATTAGAAACCCTTGAGAGTATGAAATATAGTACATGAATGCACTCTTAATATTTCTGCAAGTATTACTTTATAGTTTGTACGACTTTTTTTTTTTAAACAGAGCTTGTCCTTATTACCTCTCTCGAAGCCTGAAGCAGCAAGCGGATATTATTTTTATGCCTTACAACTATTTACTAGATTCGAAGGTAACATATCTTTTCTGTTAAATGCAATTGTTCTTCTATTTATTGGCTTTTAGTGGATAAGCTGTGAAGAACTGATGCATAGCAAGTGAATGCATTATGTGGTATACTTCAAAACTAATCAAAACGCAGATCAACTTCAGAACCTCTGTTGTGTTTTTCTCTGTAAAGTTCTTCGTTCCCTCAGTTAGGAAATTTTTCATTTTTTCTCTTTTTGTTTGAGGTCTTGCTATTTTTATCAAATTAGCTTTGCAGAAAGTGATGCCCTTGTTGTTCGGTGATATTCGCCTCCTGAATACAATTCTTCAGTGGCATATTATGCAGTATTTTTGTGTGCATTCTGAGACATTTTTGTTTCTGCAGCCAGCTATGTGATATCTAGAATAAGGAAAATTTTTCTGTAGAGATTGGACATCTCTCTTGGAAATAATTGCTGGCTTTGTAAAAAAAGCTGTTGCAATAGGTTGTCCTTATTTCATGGATAGAAACTGAAACCTTTGAAAACTCTGTTGAGGAAACAAAACTGCTGACACCTTTATGCAACTTGGAGTAATTAATGAATTATAGTAAAAGCCAGATTACATTCCACTGCTACAAATGCAAAAAGACCAAATGTTTATAAATTAAAAAATAAAATTAAATTAAATTTAAAAAAAATCTCTGATCACCTTAAGCAAAGAAGCATTGTGAAATGAAGTTATATGATCTGGTACTGTCAGGGATGTTTTCAGAGCATCCACTTCTCGCAAAGGCAACACAAGCATAAATTTGTAAAAACAGGGCAAATCCCCCTGCTTTGCACCCTGCTCCTCCCAGATCCCTGTCTGCAAAGATAGTGACTGAAATTAATTCTGATTAAACTTGGATATCTTAGTATGGTACAACTGTTTGGTTTTTTTCTTTTCTTTATTACAATGTAAGTTGTAACCTCCATAAACTTTTACGTGATGCATTTTTTCACCTTCATTTCCAGTGAAAACAATTCTGTGGTTTATGTATTATGTAGCCACAGCAATTACTTGCTGTTTTCATTAAAAAATAAAATAAAAAAAGTATTCAAAATACATGAAAACCCAAATCTGTCTCATGAGCCAATTTCTCAGTCATTCCAATCTATATTTCTCTGTAACCTTTTTGTCCATTCCCTCATTCTCTTCTTCATCTTTTAGAGCCGGAGAGCGCACAACTTAGACCTGAAGGGGACTGTGGTAATACTTGATGAAGCTCACAATGTGGTAAGTTTTTTCTGGTCTGTTGCCATTTTTCAAACTTCACCCAAATTGAAAAACAGCCCCGTGCCCTATTACAAACGGTCTGTAAAATCTATACTTAGCTATTTCAGTTGTTACTGTTCATTATCATGAATATTTCTTGCTTCTGTGATAGTTGAAGCTTTGTAGTTTAATTAATGGTCCTTTGACGCTACTGTGATTTTCTACAAGGTGATAGTTTCTTCCTGAAGGGTGGATCTCCAAATTTATGAGGGTGCTCATTTTCTTGTTTGGAGAGTTCTCTTCCAGGGTGTAAGGAATCATGAAAGATCCATTCTTGAAGCTCAGCTGCATTGGCTGTCCAAGTGCAGTAGATGGCAAATGTGACTCGTAGTATTTCCAAGTCTTCACTCATGGGGGGGAAAGTGCTGCATTATGAGATCTTCCTCTTAGTTGGCTCGAAACTGCAGCCCTTTGCCTAAATAATGAAATGCAAAGCAACGTTTGAAATATGTCCCTTTTTTTCTACCACATGAGCAACCTCCCAGTGGGACTTCTGCTAAACAGCTGTAAAGTTCATTTTCTGATTGCGTGTTCTTTCAGTAAACAGGCCACTGGAGGGTGTGCTATGTTTCGCTAGAGATAGTTGCCGAGTTGTGTCCAGTATGTGCTGTTTTCAGCAGAATATCTTTTTTCTTCTGTTGAAAAATGGGTGGAAACCAATCATAGTTTGTTTGGATTATGTTGGGGGTTTTTTTCCCCTTTATAGTGTTTAAAAATATTAATTGTAGAAATTAGCCACAACCGCTATTCTAGAACTACTCGTTTTGCAATAGTTCTCCCATGGTACTGTCCTTTCCAGGTTAATATGTGGAAACTTAGTAAATACCCTGAAGTAAAACGGACTTCTTTCTGATTGGATTATTTACAATTTACAATTTAGTTCAACATTTTTTTCTTTGTAACTTATTTCTTCATAGCTATTGCAGTCAAATTTTTGTGTAGGTTAGTCCTTACTATTTCTATTCATTCCTCGGGGAAGGTGATTCCTTTCGTGAAGGAAAAATTTGTGACAAAACAATATGTGACTTATTTTTCAAGGTCATAGAGAGTTTTGTCAAACTTAGCAGTTTGGTGAGTGTTGAAACCATTACCTTTTTTTTATGAGAGAGTTAGTATGTTTCCTTCCTTCTCTATAATAATATTTGTTCTGGCGTACGTTTTGGCCCAGATTTTATGTATGAATAACATGCATTTTACTGCTTTTTTTTCATGGCCCCCCTTCCCTTTTTTTCCTCCATGCTCCCTTCTCTGAGTGCAGGATCATGAGAGGCAAGGACCACGTCTTCATATGAGCGAATATAGGGATATAAGTTTTTCCTATGAGTATGAGAGGGACCGGGAAGTAGCTCTTTCAAAGGACAAACTGATTCTTCAACTAAAAAATTTCGTACTTGAACAATTTGTCTTCAGACAGCAAGCTATTAGGGAACTGCATGGGAGAAATAAAAGAATGTCAGGAAAAATATATTACCAGCAACACTAAGAACACAGAGGAGGTCACACCTATTAAAAACAAAAGGAATTGTAATGATGACAGTGATTTGCTACTAGGTGGGAATGGTAGAATGTTGATAATGTGGAAGAGGAAAAATCGGTTCTACATTTCAGAAAAAAGGATGCCTAGTACTAGTCAAAGTCTTAAGGTGTTTGTAAAATGTCCTCTGGCCTGAGCTGGAGATCAGAAATGAAATCGAGTCTGGTCATGTGGACTTTATCATCTATGAAACTGCCTGAGCAAATAGCACACTGAGCAGCCCAAGTAATGCTTCCATTCCTTATATTTTAGGAGAAGTTGTGTGAGGAGTCGTCATCTTTTGACTTGACACCCTATGATTTGGCTTCTGCAATGGATGCTGTAAATGTTGTACTGGAAGAACAAGCCAAAGTAGTTCAACAGAATGAAATAAATGCTGAATTCAATATGGAGTTGGCCAGTTCAGGTGTGTTGACAACCACAAACCACTGTTTCCCTGGGATTATAGGGTGCTGCTACCAAGAACTGGAAAATAAATTTTCCCAACAGTTTCTGGAAAACTTACTCTCATTAGTAGATACCTTATTGTTAATTAGTAATCACTGTCAGACAAACCTGAGAAGATGTGGCCAAACCAATGTGACATGAGGGGTCACGAAACAGGACAGTGAGTGGGAATACAGATGTATTTCCCTATATGCAGTTCTAGCCTTCATATCCATGACTTCTGAAAAGCCTTAAAGAAACTAGGAGTGAAACAGACATGAAACATCCTCTTTGAAATCTTTCCTTTCTTCAACAGGACTGAACATGGAACTTGAAGATATAGCAAAGATAAAGAGTAAGGTTATTTTTTGTGTTGTTGAAAATTGTTATTGAAACAGTTTCAAAAGGTCAACAACTATAAATCAGGTTCATGTAGCATTTCTGTAGACGTTGCTCATAACTGAGAAATTCATGGACAACCAATTCATGGTTGTCTCTTTTTCTCCAGAGAGTTTTGTGGAATATTTAGTTACATTTTTTTCCCCCCAAAATGAGAGATTTGACAGATGAATGCATCACTTCCTTCTTTGCTAGAAGTTCCCTTATTTTCTAATCAGTGTGCTGGAATTGTATCAGTTGCATCATTCTGCTGTAAGAACATGATGCTACATAAAGTTAATAGCAAGAGCTTGAGATGCCTCATTTTTACAAAGCATTTCCAAGAACAACTTTCCCCATCTATAGAGGAGAGGTTAACATTTAGCTGACAACTTAAGCTTCATCTAAGAATCAAGGTCATAGAAGTTCTTAAAGGTGAATACGAATAATTAGAGATGATATCTAGGAAATTTGTTTTGATCATTCTGATTTGTTTACAGAATCGAGAAAACAGCTAGGTTGCTGCTTTTGGCAACAGCCTTTATAATAAAGTACATTTGAAAAGGAGGCTTAGATGTGTCCCAGAAGTGAGTTTCTGTGAACCCTAACTTTTTCCCCCGTTGATTCTCTTAAAGAAATTCTTCTTCAGCTAGAAAGTGCTATTGATGCAGTGGAGCTGCCACCGAATGATAGTGGAGTCACCAAAGAGGGAAGGTAAATTTCTTGTCGTTAATATGTTTGCATGTTAAAAGTACAGCAGATTCTAGACGCAGGTGAAACTGGGTCAGCTGTTAGGATTGATAGCATCATAGAAATGTCTAGGTTGGAAGGGACCTTTAAAATCATCGAGTGCAATCATAAACCTAACACCGCCAAAACCACCACTAACCCATGTCCCTCAGCACCATGTCTACCCGTCTTTTAAATACCTCCAGGGATGGTGATTCTACCACTTCCCTGGGCAGCCTGTTCCAATGTTCGATAACCCTTTTGGTGAAGAAATTTTTCCCAATATCCAATCTAAACCTCCCTTGGTGCAACTTGAGGCCGTTTCCTCTTGTCCTGTCGCCTGTTACTTGGGAGAAGAGACCGACCCCTCACCTCTCTACAACCTCCTTTCAGGTAGTTGTAGAGAGTGAGAAGGTCTCCCCTCAGCCTCCTCTTCTCCAGGCTAAACAACCCCAGTTCCCTCAGCAGCTCCTCATGGGACTTGTGCTCCAGACCCCTCACCAGCTTCGTTGCTCTTCTCTGGACACGCTCCAGCACCTCCATGTCTTCCTTGGAGTGAGGGGCCCAAAACTGAGCACAGTATTTGAGGTGGGGCCTCACCAGTGTTGAGTACAGGGGGACAATCACTGCCCTGGTCCTGCTGGCCATGCTATTTCTAATATAAGCCAGGATGCCATTGGCCTTCTTGGCTACCTGGGCACACTGCCGGCTCATATTCAGCCGGCTGTCGACCAACATCCCCAGGTCCTTTTCTGCAGGGCAGCTTTCCAGCCACTCTTCCCCAGACCTGTAGCGCTGCATGGGGTTGTTGTGACCCAAGTGCAGGACCCAGCACTTGGCCTTGTTGAACCATCGATCCAGCCTGTCCAGATCCCTCTGTAGGGCCATCCTGCCCTCCAGCAGATCAACACTCTTGCCCAACTTGGTGTTGTCTGCAAACTGACTGAGGGTGCACTCGATCCCCTCGTCCAGGCTGTTGGTAAAGTTATTAAACAGAACGAGCCCCAGTACTGAGCCCTGGGAACACCGCTTGTGACCGGCAGTAGTACCATTCTAGTTTCTAGGAATAGTGTTTATTCAAGGTTTTGGGTTTCCTTAAATGCCCTTCCTGTAGTAATCATTATTTCTGGTGGAAGTCCCTTTTAAAGTGTTTCAAGAGTGGAAAATCCTATGCTGCGTGTATGTATCGGGTATTTTGAACTGGAAGAAGCTCCTCACTGTGCTGCTTTCAGTTTCACGTCGTAATTTAAACAGAGGTACTAGTGCTGCAGTGATTTGCTTTGAGGTATCTCAGAGCTCTGTAAGTCTATTTCTAAGCTAACACATATTGTACATTGTAAAATAAAAATCAGGGAAATTGCATGCAAGTCTGTGTCTAAATTAATGCGTATTGTGAGTTGTAGAGAAATCATGGAAAATGTGAAGGATGTGGTCAGCATGCTTTCTATCATGTCAATATTGTCTGCTGTCCTTATAACCAAATACTTATTTTTATTCCTGTAAATTTTTTTTTCTCATGGAGACAAGAACATGTTTTGCTACTAGATGGTGAAGTTGCTGTTGTTGTACAACAGTAACAGTAATTGTGTCCATGTGGTTATTTACAGTGTTTACCCATTTGTGCTTTTTCTTTGTAAATTGCAGCTACATCTTTGATCTGTTTGCAGAGGCGCAAATAACATTCCAGACCAAATCCTCACTCTTGGAGTCGCTAGAGCAGATTTTACAGTTTCTTTCAGGCCGTAAGTTTACATTTGTTAGTTGTTTCACTCAGACTTTTCTCTGTAATGTAAGTAATTGGAGGTTTGCATTTTTTGGGGAGAGGAGGAGAAAGGCTTCTTTGTTTAGGTTTAAATCCTGAAGCTTTTAAAAGCTAAAATCTGATCCTGAGGACCTGTGTCTTTTTATTAAGACTTGCTGCAAGGTCCTCTGCTGGAAAACAATTTTTATGTATGTTCCTGCGTCAAAACTAGTTTTAGGAACCACTTTGTGTCAAAACCTGAGTATGTACCAATATATGTGCGTATATACATGTGCATACATAGAGGATTTTTGCACACAACCCTCTTTTTCTCCAAACACGGAAGAATTGTGGGGTGGAGCTTGTTGACATTTTGCTGATGGCACTTTTGGTGTTTTGAGTCCTTCCCTGGTCATGGAATTATGAAACAGGAATATTGGGAATCACATAATATGTGTGTTTGGTTTTTTTATTGATTTAGCAAGCTTCTATTCTACTGTCTATCAGCATTTAATTCTCAATTTGCCCTTCTGCAAAGAAAAATCTCCAACTTCTACATGTGCTAAGGAAATGATTTACTTAGTTCTTACTAGCAGACTCTTCAGTAAAAGCATTGAAGAGAGCAAGCCTGCTCCATGGAGACTAGAGTATAGACTGTCAGTTCTGCAAGTGCATCCTTTGAGAACACGTCTGTCCTTCCTTTTTTTTCCCCCGACATCTTTCTCCTTTTAGGCTGTTTACCCTCTGGCTTAACAGGTGCATCTGTTCATCGTTTCCATGGTCGAATTCTCATCATCAGTCTATTTCACATGTTCTTTTAACTGTTCCTCTGTAGTCACTGTTTTAAGTGTACCAGAGGCTCAGATGTGATTGTAAAGGGCTAGTTAGAGCTATAGCAAAGGTTAGTTTTGTCTCTCTCCGCATAACAGGGTAGTCAGTTTTCTGTTCTTTTTTTCATGAGACTAATATTAGTTGTGTGAGCTTTTAAAAAAAGTAACCAAGCAGTTTAAGCATGCTTATCTTTTGTCTTAATTATCTCCTTTCCAATTTTTTAATTGGAAATTTTTTAATTGGTAGAGGAGCCTTAAGAAGTTCATGTAATTGTCTCAGATGACAGCTTCCCAATGCATCAGAGACGTGAAACTTCCTTTGGAATGCCACTTTTATGTTTCTCCTTGTGTCCTGAATAATGGTGAAAAACTTGAAATAATTTATTTGTTTCAGATGATATTTTCAAGCCATTGTATTCACGGTGTTGTGCTATTCAAATAGCATATGGATATATGTACAAATGGATGTATATTTGTGTTGTAAAAGTAATCACGCGTTATTCTCTGTAGGTACTGGGATATTTGTCAATACATCTGGATTGCATAAGCTCTCAGATATTATCCAGGTAAATAATTAACGCTGCTTCTGTATATGTCTGAAGGATAGAGGAGTTGGTTTAAAAAATGTGGAAAGACATTGGATCCATTTTATTCTTGATTGTATGTTCACTTGTGCATTGATGGAAGTCTATGGGTTTTTGAGGAGAAAGCTGCTGGCTAATGGGATGTTCTACTTTGATTTTTACCCAGGTTCTTTTATAGTTTTGATGTCCCTTTTTGGACAAGCTTGATTTAAATTTATCTGGTTTTAGCTCCACCAGGTGGAGCTTGGTTATTGAGTTGTTTCTAGCAGCAGTGTTTGGGAATATGAGACCTTCTAAAGAAATAACAGGACAGGCTAAGGAAAAAAGCAAGCAAAAGATAATTTAACTGTATTTTTTTCATTAAGTTAAGGGATCTGTAAAATAAAAATCTTTTTAGTGCCACAGGAACTGAATGTGACACTGATGGGTATCCATGTGGTGCTGTCAGTTCTATCCCTGTTGTGCACTTGCAGAACATTGATTATGAAAAACCCAGACCCCATAAAAATAGAAGGTACAGTGGACCAGTGTCCTGAAATTCAATTTCTAGCTTCCTTCTGAAGTTGACCAAAGCTCTAATGTTGTTGAGTGATACCCAAAAAGACGGTAATGGTTGGACAGCTTAAAGTTCAAACAAAATAACATCTTAGCTGTAGTGTTACGTATTGGAAAATCTACTGGTGCTTGGGATTAAGTTCAGTATATTCCCAGAATCTGGTGATTTCAGAGCATCGTTTTGGACTGAGTAACTGGGTGTCAGGTTGAATTAGACCTTTTCCTGACAGTGAAATAAGACCTTTACTTCCCAAATACTTGTGGGTTTTTTTGGATCAAAAAGATCTCTTTCCACCCATCTTTAATAGGTGGGTGATAATAGCGATGGCATTTTAATGTGTGTTAATCATTGCTTTTCTGTCTTGATGATTTTTATTTTTTTTTTCTATTAAAAATTGTAATTCAGCTGTTGATGCAAGAAATTCCATGATGTTAAAGTCTGTTGTGGCTGGCAATGTTCAGTCTCTTTGTAGTTCTCTGGTTGGTTTTTTTCTAGTCGCTGGTAGCCTGCTTAATGGATTAGCTGCCAGACATTTTCAGAAACACTTGATGTCATAGATCTTCTGGAAAATGTGCTGCTTACAAGTGTAATCTATGTTTATAGGAAGCACAGGAGTGTCAAAAAAGGTGATAAAATAATGGAAACACGGGCAGGAGGAGAGTAAAATTTATGTAAGAGCAAAAATGAGGAAGAACACAGCAATTTATTTAATCTGAAAAGTGAATTGCTTCTTTGTCCAGCTCCGCATTTGGCAGCGGCAAATGAAATCTTTTTTTCCTTCCTCAATATTCTCGCAAATGAACTCTTTTTTTTCCTTCCTCAATATTCTTGCTTATTTCCAGAACACTTGTTTGAAGATCTGTAGTGAAATTCTTTTCTGTCTGGGTGTGGTACCGACTGTATACTTCAGTTTTCCCTTTTTGCTGAAGGATTGATAACATTCCCACTTACATTTCCCTTTACCTGAGATTATTACTGTTTATAGCTTTTAGTGTCCCATTGAAGTAAACTAGGAGGGATTAAATCAAGTAGATTTGTATTTAGCCATGTTCTCTGAAAGTCCTGTCCCAAGTCTTGGATTTTATTTATTTATTTTGAATGACATGGTTCAGGCTTGTTTTGTCATATTTACCAAAATCTACTGACAACATTCTGGTTGTCTTCCTGCTGATTGCTAGAAAATCTTATGAAGAGGAAGTGCAAATTGTTCAGTATCGTTGCTTTTCACCTAAGAATTTACTTGCTATCTTAGTTTAATTTGGAATCCTCTTCTTCTAGAATTGGAATTTAATAGAAAAGGATAATATTTATAGTTTAAAATTTTCCTAAAAACATTATTAAGTGTTTGTAGGAGAACAGTCAGCTCAAGTTAAGACAGTGATTCCTATAGATGATTCATTTTTCTTACTTAATAAGACTTTCTGTGCTTACGTTGTCCGGTAGTAGTGTCTGAAGTCACGTCGCACCAGTTATGCTGGTTGAGAGCACCATACGTGTCCAAAAGGACACCACAGAATAACACCCTGTGTAAAACTAAAAGGGAAGAAACGTATTCAAAATTTGCAGACCTGCACGATAAAGACAAGTTATCTAGCTGTGTTTTGAACGGTCCCGCTAGGTTTGCAGTACCGAACTCATTGAACGCGTGGATGTTTGCGAGGGTGTATTCGCAGTGGCATACACAGTATGTCATTTTTTGTAGCAGTTGTTCAACAAAACCTGTATGTATGTTCTGATACAGTAGTAGCAATTTGTGTACACCAATCCCAAAATGATTTGTACTGGAAGGTGAGTGTCACTGTTCTTCTGTGGGGAAGGCGATGTATCCTTAATTTAAATGAGTTTCCCAGGGTTTCAAAGCTGAGAGATGAGAAGATTCAGAAGTAGAAGCCAGGTCTCCTGATCCCAGGGCCCGGAGCCCACAGATTAATATGTGCTACAGGACTGGGGATGATTGTGTGTGCTCTTTTAGCCTCTGGATAGATGAAAGGTGATTTGAATTGGAAGAGAACTCGTCTGCTGAAAGCTAAGATCCCTTTTCTGCTCCTACTGAGGACATGCAGGTGGACAGTTATTCCAAATCGTCTGCTACGTGATGGTTCGCTATCTTAAGATATTTTTCAGTAGGACTAGGTCACAGAGTCTTCGCTGGTTGAACATGGTGCTTTTTTGCTACAGAGCCTTGTCTTCAAGACTTAATTTATAACCAGCTTGGTTTTATTAATAATAATTGTTTTTCCCTTCCTTTTAGAGGAACACTTACTAAAATCTTTTTTGTACACCCTATCTTTGGCTATTTTTCAGAAGTTAGTATTTCCAGGAATTGTGCTTTTTTTTTTTTTTTTTTTTTGACTGGTGGAGAACATCTTTCTTGTTGCAACTAGCTAATATTCTTATGAGCTTGGATAATTCCTTTTAAATGTCTGGAGAAATTTTGTTTAGAAAAATTAACAGAAGTTATAAATATTTGAGAACCACAGCTGTTTTCACTGAAGTTGCACTGGAATGCCATGTGTTTGAAAGAGCATCGCCCTTAGTCATAAGACATCACATACAGGAAAGGGGAAGAAGCATAATTGTACAGAAGAGTTGATAGAAGCTTTTAATTTAATATATGAACAACTAGATATGATTACAACTCGTTTTTTCTTTTTCTAAGCAGAGTATTATTAGTGTAGGGTACCATGGCTGAAATTTTAAATTAAGGGAATTCAGAAGGTTCTTTTACACTCAGTTATGACTCTATGATCTCATGAACATGTAGTGTATTTATGTTTATCCACAGCCAGAAGTCATGAACAGTCTGAATAATAATGTCATTTGTATAGTTTGAATATATTTAGATACTGGCTTGCATTTTTTTCAACAATGAGAAAGCCATGTGGTTAGCAGGAATTACCTGTAAAAAATGAATTTATTCAAGATTCTCTGTCTTTATTTAATAACAGGAGCAAGGAGATGTATTTAAGCTTATCACGGCAGTAACTTTTGTGGAGGTACTTCTCAGTGCAAAGATACATTAGGGATTTTGCTGGAAACAGTTGTTAAATCTTTCCATTTGTGTACATCCATTTTCCAGACAGTCTTCAACATCGATCCTCCAGAAGGCACAACAGGTTTCATGCCACATCAGTCAATATCTAAATATTATAAGGTATGAGATGCTTTGTGCTATACATCTTTTCCTTGCTGGCATTTAATGTCTGTGCTTAGTGTATCCAAGACTCAGAAGGATGTGGATAGTATAGCAAGTGATCATGTTGATTACAGGGAGGATATTTAAGTTTTTCAAAAAAAGCCCCATGCACCAAAAAACCAAAAACCACCAAAGGAACTGTGGTTAGTTTAGGTTCCAAGGAAGAAGAGGAGCTACACAGTAATTTTTAAAGAAACTCTAAAATGAAATTACAAAAGTGCAGCAAATGTGAATTATGGAAAACTTTGATACTGCATATTATGCAAGAATTTATGTGTTCTTCCAATAATCTGTTCTCTTGACTTTAGTTTAGCCTATTATCAAGCAAGTACAGTAGAGCCACTGAGCCTCATCCCCTGAAGTCCTTAGAATTTATTTCATGTTTGGGACTTACAGGCTGTGATGCTATAATGAATTTTAGGAACAGATCTTTTTTTAGATAAAAGGTAACTTTCATATTAAGTTTAAGACTTGATGCTATTTTTGTTGCCAAATGAAGCAGGTCTTTCTAACACATAATATTTTTTTTTTTCTAGTTTGTATGTTTTATTCTGATGGACAATACCCAAACAATGGGGTTCTTTGTCTCTGTTCAGGGCAGCCCATGAAAATCTGCTCCCATAAACAGACTCAAAATGGCTGGTTAAATGCTGATATGCTTCTTTGCTCCTTGTTAGATATGTTATGAAAGACTGGAAACAAAATAGGAAAGACAGGAAATAATATGACCCTACCTAACACTATAAAAGTGACACTAATTACGTTAACTACGCTTAATATAGCTTTTTTAAGGGATGAAGTGCAAGTTCATTTCTGTAGCTATCTCTAGAAATGTTTCTGTTATTTTCCTTCAGGTACATATTCATCTGGATAACAGTAATCAGAAGAAGAAACAAAGGACAGATCTCTGGAATTCATCGTCTGCAAAAAAACAAGGTATAGGACGTGGTCTTGGGGAGGCTCATGCAAAAGCTCAACTGCTCCTTTCTAATTCGAATAAGAGAAAACAATTGAAGACATCCCAATTTGCATGACTTCACATTTGTGAACAGGGAGTCCTCTGGCAAATTTTGGAATGTCATTGTAGGATTTTGAGTGAAACACCACCTATGTTATCTCAAATGTTAAAAATGACACTGAGGAATAAAGGGCTGAACAGAATAACCCAATGAGGGCACTGTCTAGGTCTGTCTATATGCAAAACATTTTTTAAACCCACACGACACAGTACTGCTCCCCATAGAGCTGGAAAGCCTTAAGTGTGTGATTAATATGACTTATTGTCATGCTACAAGTTAAAACCATCGGTAAATGTGGGATTGGGAAAGATATTTTTTTTTTTTTTCCCCTCCACTAAGTTAGCAGAGAACTAGTGGGTGGTTTGGTTGTAGGTTTTTTTTTTTGTCATCTTCTGTAAGACGAAGAGACTTGGAGCATTTGTGTTGCCCCAGAGCGCTCTCTAGAACAGGGTAGGTTTTTAAGGCTTTGAGACTCTAAATTTGAAGAATTCTAGGATTGTTTGAGGGTGTTCCTTTGCGGTTTTATATTTCCAAGTACAGCTCCATTGTGGATACAATGAGTTGAGGAGGTGCTTTTCACTTTTATAGTCACTTCTGAAGGGGAGGCGACATCAGCAATCTCAACAGAAAACATTCTTGTACTAGTGCTGCTTTGTGTGCTGCTGGAATAGTTCTAGTGCAATTTTTCCAGTGAAAGAAAATCATCTCTGTTCTGGAATGGTTGCTTGTATCAGTGTAGGGAAAATCTTCAGACCAGCCCAAGAATGGGAAACTCTCCTTCAGGATTGACGTTGAGGCTTATGAAATGTTCTGTTATACCTCATATCAGCTATATTTCTCTGTATAACTGTGTTGTGTTAAACACAAGATTAGTGTTGCTAATGCTGTAACTACCTTTTACAAGAAGGAGATTCATGTATAGATATGATACTGAAAATGTGTGCTGAAGGTATTATAATAGTAAATTCCATGAAAGTTCTTAATTTCTGTTGAAATTACTCGTATATAGTGGAGGAGTTATAATTGGTTGGCTCATTCTGAAGCTCTGTAGTGAAGATTCATGTGATGTGCCAGAGAAATAATGCTTGAGAATGTGAATTCTTAGCCAGAAAATGCCTGCCAGGTAACAGCCTCAGGGCACTGTTACCTTCTCTAAGATGACCTTTTTTTGAGCAGCTTCCTAAGTTCTTCGGGGCACGTTGTCACTTCTTGATAGTTTCAACCTCAACTACACTTTTCAGTCCTCCTTGTTCAACTGAGATTTCTCCCTCTCCTTGTCTCTCTCTCCTCCCACCTATTTTTGTTCCTTATGGTCTGCAGAACTTGGTATCTGGCACTACCTCAATATAACCATGCTTCAAAACAACATATTTGGAAGAAAAGAAGCTTGGCTTCCGAATCAAAGGCTTATCCTAAGGCTCCTATAAAGCAGCACTGAGCTTGGCTTTGTTGGACTTCAACATTCTTTCTTTCTGAAATTTTAGTTTATTTTTAAATAAATACAGTTAGATGGGAAACAAAACATTTTCTGATTCGAGAAGACAGATGCGTATCCCTTTACCTGAGCCTTCTTAATAGAATACTCTCCAAGGATCTTTGTAAATACCTTGCCTCATAACTGTCTACTCAATTACTCAGTTAAACACTCTTGAGAATGAAAGTATTTGTTTCACAGAAGTCCTTTTCTTAAGGACAAAAGTAATGTTTTTCAAAGAATGAGTTTCCACGAATTTAGTGGTTTTGCACATAATGTCCCCTTAAGTGTTTCCACAAAGTGAGTTCTGCTCTGTTTCTGAACAGAAGCATGCTGTTTGGTAATCTGCAAATACTGCTTTCCTGAGATATTGCTCAATGGGAGTTTGAAGTTACAGGAATAATTCTAAGTAGATATTGTTAAATATGTGTGCAGGAAAAGGCTAATAGAAACACTTTAGGTTTATTGCATAATTTGGAGGATTTATACACAAAATCAATACAAGCAATCAGAGAATTCTTCTGTGACTTACTAGACACATACTGATATATTTGCTTTTGAAATAAGAACAGTATTTGCAAGTACCTATGCAACAGACTAGTGATTTGTTGAGACTTGCACTACGTGCAAACCTAGCAGAGGCCGGACAACCCTGATCACGTCTTCAGTATCCTGTAGCGGTATAGCAGATTGTATAGAAATAATGCAAACCTTTTAAGAATAGTAGTTTTCAAAGGATTTTGTGGAAATTATTCACTCAAGCGTAATTCTCTGCAAACTGCAGTTGGTGAGGAAAAGTGGCATAGCTTGGGATAGCTGATGACTGCCCTACCTACCTATTCTGTGCCCAGATGCCACTTATGAGTGCGACAGTGAACCATTGCAGTTTTACATTAAGATAAAATGCTTTTACTCTTGGTTGGCTCGAAATCACCATGTTGTAAACTATTAGCAAACCATTTCTTCATGGATTAGGTGTCCTTGTACCAGGAATGGAAAAAGCTGCTGCAGAGATCTACTGTGTGTAATATCCAACAGGTCCTGCTGGTGAATGAGACCTTTAAAATGGATTTAATATTGTTAAACTTAAAGACATAATTGCAGAACATGAGGCTAAAAATGTTACTAAACTCCAGCTTCTCCAAGAACTGGGCAGCTGGCGCCTGGCAATCATTCTGCAGCGTTACAGAGGAGTGTATTTCAAACGGAGCATTAGCGAGGCAAATATGAGTGGTTGGTGTTCTTCTCTTCTAGGCCATCCCATACCAGCACAGTTTGCTTTTATGCTGGGATTTCTTAGGCTCCTGACGTAAATGACTTTGCTCTTGTCTGTAGATACTTACTGGCCTGCCCATATACAGATCCTCACTGTAATTTGCACCAATTCTTAGTGTGAATTAAAGAGAGAGAGTATTTGCTACGTTCTGGAATGTGATTCTTCTGGAATGTGGACATTATCTGGATAGATTTGCCCAAATGAGATGGAAAGATAAAACTTTAACTTAAAATAAATGTTCTTTTGTAATTCTAAGCACTAAGTGACTCACTGGGCACATATTACAGGGGATTTCCTGAAACTGTCAGCTTTTTTAGAAACATAGTCTTTGAATGATGCGTGAACATTTAAAAGACATGCACATGATTATGTGGATACTAGGTGGTTTTTTTTAACTGAAACTAATCATGCAAACCAGAACCAGAAACAGAAACAAAAGCTAATGTTTTATTTGGCTGCTCTTGTTCTTGACATAGATGATTGTTTCATTCCCTTGTTCCTTTGACTGTCTCTGAAAAGCTGTTGTTAAGTTTTCAGCAAGACCAGCAATGGTACAACTGTAAGCTGAGTAATAACAGAAATGACTAGTGTGATTTATCCATTTTTCTTTATATCCTTTCTGTTGATAATTTATAGTATACCAGATTTTCAGTGTCACGCACGTTGTATATCCACATCCCACAAGAGACTTGAGCAGAAGTTGAAAAGTTTGGCAGTTGACTGTGGGGAAAATGGAAAGTTTAGATGAAGGGTTTATAGCCATTGGAAATTCCTGATGGAGAAGGGGTTCTTCTCTTTCCAAGCAAGAGCAGGGGTGGAGATTTTTTGGGTTTTTTTAGTAACTTCAATCATTTGTCCTTCATCCCAGTATTCTGCAGTTCTACCACGCTTCCCCTCTTCCCCTTCCAGTTGCCCTTGACAGCAGGAATTGAATTAGTGGGTGGAGGAATCAGTAGTTTTATCTGTTGACAAAAGGACTTGATGCTCTGTCTTTTATATAACCCTTTTTTGATTAAAAGTATAGCCTACTTAAGGTGCAAGGGAGCAATGACTTTTTAAACTATATTTTTGAATGGGCATAGTAATTAAATCTGGGAAGGACCAAAGCAGATCATGCCATACATCTGAAATTTTAGCCGGCTGTTTTACTTTCAGAAGTTCAGATGCAATGTGCTGTATGCTAGTCGTATTCTTACAGACTTGCTTCTTGGTGTTTTCTCTTTATTTGATACAGGAAAGACCTTAAGCTATTGGTGTTTCAGCCCTGGATACAGCATGCATGAGCTTGTTCGACAGGGAGTCAGGACAATTATCCTTACTAGTGGGACTCTCTCCCCCCTCTCATCATTTACAATGGAAATGCAGATGTAAGTACCTAGATGTGTGAACAGTACCATTACCGAAAATGCACAATCTGCTCTCGTGATTTTAGGTTTTTATCTCCAGATTTTTGAGTCTTCTGGCCTCGTAGCCAGTGGGGATTCATATAATATGACTAGGATCTTACTTTTGTGTTTCTTTAGCCCGTTTCCTGTTTGCTTGGAGAATCCTCATGTTATTGATAAACACCAGCTCTGGGTTGGGATCATTCCTAAGGGACCTGATGGAGCTGTGCTTACTTCTACCTATGAAAGAAGGTAATGAACTTCCATGTGGAAATCTGCTTTGAAGTCTTGGGTTCTGACATTTTGGGTTCTGCTTACAGGAGGGCGCTAGTGAAATCAGTGGTCCCTGTAGTTCTGTTCTTGGATAAACACTGTGCTGAATAACGACACCCTTTAACTACTACCATTGAAAATTTAGAACTGGAGGGCTGGAAGGGATCAAATGTCAGGGCACTGAGTACACTAATAGTCCTTAAAGGCCCTGACCAGCCTCAGCTGGGACCTGCACCCACAACCATTACCCAGGAGCTCCATTTAAGGTCTGGCATAGGCCTTCAGTCACTCCCCAAACTGTAGAACTGTCTCCAGCTCCATCATAACCCCATTGGCCATGGACCCTGTTGATCTCACCCTGACCTACTGATTGACTTACTGTTTGACCTCGGACCTGCCTGTCACTATGGACCTGCCTCGCCATCCCTGGACTGTGACACTCCTCACTGTCATTGGACCTGCTTCTGGTTTACTGACTTGCATTCCAGGCTTAACCTTGGACCTTGCCCATCACCATGACTTTGCTGGATGATTTGGACTTGTGATAGAGCCTGGCTACTGGATCTGAGTCTTTCCTGCTTGCCTTGCTCTGTTAGTGTGGGTCTGGGCCCTGGCTGGCAAGACCCCATCCCTGCATGCCTTCATATCGTGCTCAAGTACCACCTCGCCATCCCTTACAGAGCAGTCCACCCTCACTGACATGGAGCCCCATCCTAAATTTCTTTGCTGAAGGCCTAATTGATTTGAAACATGACTGGCCTTTGCAACAACTATTTTTATATTTAAAGCTTGTCACCGTGACCAGCTTCTCTTTTACCTCTGCAGTGCCTTCTTAAGGAAAATACATCCAAATATTTGTCAGGCTTTTCATCATAATTTTTCTTGCTTTTCTCAGGTCTTCCATCATTTTGCCTGTGTCTTTCTGTTTTTCGGAGTAGACACTGCTTCTGCTGCAGCTTCTGCTGTCAGAATATACTGCCAGCAAGGAAGGCCAAAACTGGATTTCACTGTGTATTGACTTCCGTTGTGCAGTGTGATAGTCTCATTGGCATCTCTGCGTATAATTTTAAAAAGGCAGTTTCATGCTTTGCTGCACATGGCAGAAGGTTCTGTGCTGGCCAGTTCTCTGAAGTTAGTAAAGAGTGTCATCACGCTGGTGTTAGTACCGTGTTTAGGGAAGTGATCCTTCTGCAGTATTTTGAAATGAGGATCAGTTCCTTGTGTATGATACATGTGTTCTTCCATTTAACTTTCTTCCTGTAGTACGTGTGTTTTTATGTGTTGGCACATTCTTAAATCTATTTCAATTTCAACATTATAGACAAACCTCTGGCTGAGAATTCTGTAACTTAGCCTGCTGCAGGCCTCACTCACTGGTTTTCAGCAATACAGAAAAATAAAAAAACAGATCTCAAAGAGCTTTTACTGAAAAAAAGGGAGAAAATGCCGGATGTTCCACAGAACTGGAAAAAGACTCAGCAACTGTAATTGATTTTTACAGAGAGGAAGTCTGGAAAACCCTCAGACTGGATTTTTCATTTTCAGAAGCTTAGTGTGCCGTTTCAGTGTATTTTTTTGAAGATACTGTCTTTCAAAGGAGGAAGGTTGGGGATCCCCCCCCCAAGGCCTAGAACACCTCTTTTTTTTTTCTTTTTTTCTTTTTTTCTTTTTTTTTTTTTTTTTTTTTTCCCCTTCCCCTGCATATGTAAGTTTCCTGGGAAAACAGTATGCAAAACTAGAGGGCACTAAAAAGAAGGAAACGTAAAGGCATGAGAGAACAGGTGACTTCTCAGTCAGGACTGGAAGAAACAGATAAATATTGCACATTATAGAGCAGTACTTTTTCAGTCAAAGCAAAAGCAATTTACTTGGCTTACACCACACGTAAATAATAACCATAGTAACCAAATTCACCCTTTTTGCCCTGCAGCCTCGCCACACCTAATTCATCAATAATTATTTTAAATAGTTGTAACATTAGTCAGGCTTGGCAGCATCTGCAGACTTTTCTGGCAGAACTTTCTCCCTTAAATTGTTAGTGTTAATCATAAAACTCATATGGCTCCCCATTTCCACTTGTTACATTTTGATAATATTGAAGCTTAGATCATCTTCAGTGCTAATAATAAGAATATTTAATAGTAACAGTAATGTGTAGTCAAGGTATTGCTAATTTTGTGTCCTTGGTATGGGTGCTTGCCACAGGAAGGAGAGCAATTAGGAGTAAGAATATGCTATTTTAGATGAGTATCAAGAGGAAGTCAGTATGTATGAAAAACAGAGAAAAGGAAATACAATGATGTTACGTGATTTTTCTTCTTTGTAGGTTTTCAGAGGATTATTTATCTTCTCTGGGGAAAACAATTGGTAAGTGAAATGTGCATATTTCAGAAATTAGTTTTGCACAGGATTTTTAGAAATCTCCTAGAAGGACAAATACTACAGAAGACGTAATAAGATCAAGGAAGGTAAAAGGTTGCATTGCATATTTAAATGCTGTATGGTTTTGTATGCTTCTGTTTGCTCAGGCAGCTGGCTACTGTAATTGCATACAAAAATGAGTCTGAGTCCTTGGGTTTAATAGTTCCAAGTTAGGAGTTCATTTTTATTGTCAGGTGCCTGTGTTTGGGTCAGAAAACATGACCCAAACATGGTTTCTAAACATGGTCAGAAAGTGGGGCAAATTAGAAAATCAGTGCACAGAGGTGATGCAGTCAAGCATCATTTGCAGAGCAATTAAGGATCACAAGAAGTCAATGCAATTTCTTGTGATATCTTTAAAGGCACTGCGTCAAGCACGCCTTATGTCAGCATTTGTTGTTTTGGTAATGTTTTACAAATACAGTAGACCTACAACATTTTAACACGTGACAACAGAATAAAGAAGAACATTTGTGTAGCTTGACTGAGATGGGATTGAAAAGAATCTGTTAAATCTAGAAATGTTTGAAGGAAAGAGAGGAGAGTGCTCTGAGGTGTTCAGCTGGGCCTAAAAGATGAAATTAAGAAAATGCTTTCACAAAGTATCAGATTAATGGGTTTTTTTAGTGCAGTGTATACTATTTGACTAGAAAAGCATATACTATTTGACTAGAAAACTCTCAAAAGCAATCTTGTGGTACCTCATCCATTGCTTTGTCCACTGCAGTCTAAACATTCAAACAGTGGAGAAGATAATCTAAAAATAGATCCTATTGTCATAAGGGAAAATACAGCAGATGATGTTGTAGCTCTTTCATCTGTAGCGCTTGGTGTAGCTCATAACATCTTTCATCCTGTTGACACTAAACTAAAAGCTACTTAGCTGTATTAAACTTCATACCTTGACAAGAAGATTATTGAAATGATTTTAAAAAATGAAACAACTTCTAATGCACGAACATTAATGTTAAGAAAGCAGAAAAGATTTTGGAAGGTAGCCATGCTGTTAGTTTATTCTTCCGCTGCAGTCTGTGTATTCCACCCCAGGATGAAAACGCCCTCAGCTATACGCTGGCCTATCTCATTGCAGGTAACCTTGTGCGAGTTGTGCCACATGGACTGTTGGTGTTCTTCCCATCGTATCCTGTCATGGATAAGAGCCTGGAATATTGGAGAGTATGTTAATTGCTCTGTCTTTATTAGGTGGTTTGGTTACATAGGTCAAACAGTTTGTACTTATGCTATCTAGCCATCCTCATTAAAAATTCTTTGTTAATAAGTAAATTACAAAATCTGGAAAGTAAAAACCCAGGTCAGGCTTTTATTTTGATTGGAATGCAGTGAAATTCAGTGTTGTAGGAACCAATCCCAAAAGAATCTTAATACATTATCTCATCTGATCTGATCTCAGAGTTCATTTAATTTCACCAGACTTCTCTTTATTAAACCTCCAAATTATAGTTGATCTAAGCATTTCAACTCTTAGGGGAAAAAAAATCCCAATATGAGCATTTATCTTTTTTTTTTAATTTGTAACTGTTGCAGCTGTAACTGCTATGCTCATGACTTGAGTGTCTCTGGTGAGACTTGGTAGAGCAGTTCAGTTTTAAATGCTCCTTCTCCTTAAAAGTGAATGCTGGGACAGAGGTGTCATACTGCGGAGCGGGGCTTTGGGAGGTGGATGTTGGGAACTTGCGAGTTGGTGGGAAAAGAAACGGTTCTCCCATCTGGGTAATGTCTGAGTTGCACCAACTGCAAGAAATCGCCGTTAGTGTTGTTAGGATTGCATGTTTCTTCTTCCATCTCTTCCGATGTTTGGCAAGAGAGGAACAGACTGTGTTGGGGAAGCCTGTGGTGACCACTCCTGAGCATTTCCTTTCTTGTGGGCACTTCTGCTGTGTGCTTACTTTCACATGGCCATTTCTGATACGTTCATTATCTGTTTAACAGGAGCATGATTTCGCTAAAAGAATAGAAGAAGTGAAGCCAATGTTTGTGGAACCCAGGAACAAAGGAAGCTTTGCAGAGGTTATTTGCATTACATACCTGTAACATTTTCAGAAACTGGTTTTATGGTTAAATACCTTCTCTAAGATGTGTTTGGGTATGAAACACCCGAACTTATCCTAGGATAAAATTAAAATTCCCTGAGAGCTTCTTTGAATTATAGTTCTTCTATGCGTCCTTCCTTTACTCTTTTGGCTGGTTGCGCAGGGTCCAGTCTTCATTTGAAACCCAGTGGTGTAACAGTGGCTAACATACATACGTACTGAGTAGTCAAGATGGTAGAAAGCTGTCACTTCAGTAGTCAGCACCGTTTAATGTTCTGTGGGATATTTCCTCCCAGGTTGTCATGCTTTGGGTGTTAAGGAACTGTGCAGTGTCATCTTGTTTATTTGTAGCCACTCTATGCCTATTTGTAGTCACATTTCTTAGACTAAGTAATATCTTTGAATTGCTTTCCTGGTTTGCCTGTTTTCCTCAAGGATCTGCAGAAACACAGGACAGACCATGTTTTACGTTCTCGTCAGAAGTATTTGGTATTGATATTTTATGCTTACTCAGATGTATTCTAGATTTCACAGTAATGCCATTTGCTTAGCAAAAGCCTTACTTCTAACATTTACAATTAGTGAAAGTAAAGAAAATTATACTAAGCCAAATTAATCACATTTAAATCTTAGTATACAAGTCAGATTTAGCTAGTACCTATTTCTATTTATGTGTATGCAAAGGATAATACCATTCTTGCTCTTGCTTACACTAGTTTATCTTTTAGGTAATGGATGCATATTATGATAAAGTTGTCTGTCCAAAGTCCAACGGAGCTGCTTTTTTGGCAGTGTGTCGGGGGAAGGTAATGTAACTGAGAATTTGTTTCACCTGAGACCAGATTATATAGCCGTAGCTTCGCTCAGAGTCTTGCCAAGCTCGCGAAGAGGGCTTTAAACTAGAGTTGCCGGGGGAGGGGAATCTCAATCCAACCTACTCCTACCAGTATGATGCCAATGCCAGGAATGGGTGCCCAGAGCCTGGAGAAGGGTTGCAGGTCAACAGGAGAGCACCTGGAGTGCAGCACAAAGGAATACCAGCCACTCCAGCCAGTAAGTCAGCTTCATCGGGGGCCCAACTTAAATGCCTCTATGCAAACGCACGTAGTGTGGGGAATAAACAGAAGGAGCTAGAGGCATGCGCGTGCCTGCAGGGCTATGATCTTATTGGCGTCACAGAGACATGGTGGGATGGCTCCTATGACTGGAGTTTTGGAATGGAAGGATACAGGCTCTTTAGCAAGGACAGGGAGGGGAGATGAGGAGGGGGTGTCACCCTCTGTGTCAATGACCAGCTGGAGTGCATGGAGCTCTGCCTGTGGATGGATGAGGAGCTGGTATTGGTGGAAATATTTGCAAAATCATAAATTACGGCCTTTTTTTTGCTGTATACTACCTACCAAGAGAAGATTGAGCTTCTTCAGAACCTTTGGTCCCAGTCTCCAAAGTGGCTGTTGGATCAATGAAGAAAAGACATAGGTCTTCTTAGGTGGAACTCTCAGTTGAATATGCCTGTCCTTCTAACAATAGTGTATTACCCTGAGAGGAATGATGTCTGTGGAGAGATCATGCTTTGCAGTAACACACAGTTGAACGATAGCTTGTTTAGTTCATTGTAGTTACAGGGTTAATAGTATGACTGCAAAATTGGAAATATTTGATAAACCAGAAGAGCCATGTTGTCAAAAGCTATAAAACTAGCTCTATTCTCGGCCATCACTTCAAGATTCTTGCTCAGGTTGTTGCTCAGCTTTTACGTTGGTAGTAGATGCTAGCAAGCTTTTTGTGTTCTTTGTTTTCTGAAAGAAAACTAAAAAAACCTGTCCTTTCTATAAAGAGGAGATTGAGTCCCGGTTGCTGTAGTTCTTTTACTAGCTGTATCTAGGCCCAGAGTGTTTTTAAAAGTTCACAGGAATTTTCTCTCCTTTTTTGGGAGAGTGAAAGGCAAGGTTGGTTGTTGGTTTTTGTTTTTTTTTTTTTTTTCTAATTAGGGGTTTGGGGTTTTTTTTTGTCTAAGGTGGTTCTTCTCGTGCTCTTGCTGGTCTGAGGGATTTCCCTTGTACCCAAGAGAAAATGTCCATAAATACAACTTAGGCGATTGCTAGCTCTAGATGGATTATAGTGCATGCTGGGATTGCCCTTAGTGGCAGTGCTTCCTTAAGATGAGTAGAGTTGGTCATTCCACCCACCCATCCATCCCTGATGTCATATTCCATCACAGCTGCTTGTGTGGCATGGTAAATGAGATTGGAGAATGGATTCAGCCAAAAAACAAACCAACTTTTTCTTCCTTTTTTTTTTACCCCTGAATTATTTTTCAGTCTGTTCAACTGTGATTTTGTTCATTTCACAAAGTGATTTGCCAGCACAGCATGGGACGTGAGCACGTACAGGGGAGATGAGCGACAAATACTTGAGCAGCACAGCTGGTGGATATGACACTATGATTCTGAGCAGATTTCTGGTAGCTTTCCATTATTGCTTTGAAATGATTCTGCTCATTTTTAATGTCAGAGAAGGTTTGCTATTTTCTTACCACGTCTTGTTAACAGTTCAGGATATGGAAGGTTTAAACAGAGGTATTGACTGACATTTAAGACATCTTCTGAATACAACTGTTCTGCTTATCCAGGAATAAGACACATGCATTAACGGTCCAGGCTGAGGTTATGCTTTGTCCAGGGCCTCCTAGAGGAAAAATCTAAGTTTAAAGTCCTGGTAGTAAGAGCAAAAAAATCTAATTGAAACTTCATAACATATTCATAAACTACACTTGGCTAGGGATTTAATTTAACGGAGGAAAAAAGACCAATAGCTGCTGAATTGCTCTGAAATGTTACTTCAGATCCTGTTGATAATGAAAAACACTGTCTCTTCAGGCCAGTGAAGGCTTGGACTTTGCAGACATAAATGGACGAGGGGTCATCATTACTGGGCTTCCGTTTCCTCCTCGTATGGAGCCCAGAGTCGTTTTAAAGATGCAGTTCCTCGATGAAATGAGAAGAAGTGGTGCAGGTGCGCAGGTAATACTGGGCAACTTCTCACTGTTGGTTCTTTGGTGTTCGTGTCATTGTTTCTCTCTCTCTTGTCTCAGTGGATTTTAGCCTTTGTTACCCTCCCAGCCTCATGGGACCTTGAATATCAAAAAGTCAAACATCCTTGGGAGTTTGTCACATAGTCACCTTTTTTTTTTAATAATGTTAAGGGTTCCAAATTCTGTCTCCAGTGACACGGTCTCAATCAAATGTAGGCTCAAAATATGGTGTAATTAAAGCTTCAGTCAAAATCTCTGTATGCAAGTGATCCATATCTTTCTGAGGAAATTATTTCATCCAGAGAGAGGGTGGGCAGGAAGAATCGCCTGTGCTGGCTGGTTTGGAGATTTTTATTTTGGTGGTTTGAGGGGTGTAGTGTGTGTGTTTGGGTTTGGGTTTTTGTGTTATGTTTTGCTTTGGGTTTGGGTTTGGTTTTTCTATTGCTTCAGGCATGAGAATGAATGACATTATAAATTTAGTTTATTGTCCTGCAGGATAGCTATTAGGTCTTAAATAATATGGTGAGTCTGTTGTACTACAAAGACTGTCAGTGCATCATGTACTAAATAGCCCCTCAAGTTGGATGTTACTACTTGAGTTTTCTGTGCACCATAATTCAGGTGTGATATTCGAGTCAACCTGTATTTGGTTTTTTCAAGGCTTTTGGAGATTTGTCAGTAGATTTTGTTGGATACATTTTTTTATTTCTTTAGAAAGAAATAGTGACTGTACAGCACGGAGAATAAATTTTGCCTGGTAAATAATGTTAATTCTTTCTCACACCTCTTGCAGTATTTATCGGGACGTGAGTGGTACAGTCAGCAAGCTTCCCGGGCTGTTAATCAGGCTATCGGCAGGGTCATCAGACACCGCCAAGACTATGGTGCTATCTTCCTATGTGACCACAGGTGAAACCTTGGCTCTAGAACATAAACATACATCAACATCTTTATATGCCAGCATGGGTATTGGTATTTTGTATATGAATGTGCTGATGTTACTGCTTCGAGAAGGCTGCAGTTCATAACTAATTAAATTATTTTATATAAGAGGTTATACAAATATTGCATTACTTTAGGAAAGTAAATAGACTTATCTTCTGCTCCCAAAATATACTGTCTTGGACCTGCAGAAAGAGATTAATGGTATTAATGCAAAATAAACCAATTTATTGAATTCATGTTTGTAACGCTGCTGGAAATTATGTGGTAATAACTCATGGTTTTGCATTTTCTCCATGTCTCATTTGAGAAGGCGGTCACCAGCACTGCAGTTTTTTGAGAGAAGGAGGACTAAAATGAGGAAAGATTATATTGCTGAAACGATGTAATCTATACTAATATATTTAATATCAATCAATGTAATATTAATTAATATAATATATATATATAATCGGCAACAAGGGTTTAATTGATAGCCTTCAATGCTGAGGCTCAACTGGGGACAGAGAGCACACCACAGTTCAGTACTACTGTTACTGTTCCACAGTTAAAGATTTTACGGATGAAAGATAAGAATTGGCTGATTGCATGGTACATGGTATCAACAAAGCCCTTTTCTCCTCAGTGAAAACGTCACCCTATTATATTTACTGCACTGTTTCAATCTTTTGTTGTCTTGCTGCTCCTTCCTTGTCCTTTTGGACCCTGATCTAGCATTTGTTTAATTCATGTAGGCCAACCAAGCAAATAATTCTCTCCTTTTCCAATCCTACACAGGTTCACCACTGGTGATGTAAGAGGCAAGCTGCCTTCATGGGTCCGCCCTTATGTGAATGTTTATGACAACTTTGGGCATGCAGTCAGAAGTGTCTCCCTCTTCTTCCGTGTTGCTCAAGAAGTAGTAAGTGTCTTTAAATAGGAAAAATAATAATAAAATAAAATAAAAATAAAAAAAAAATAAAATAAAATTAAAAAAAAACAAAACAAGACCCAACAAATTTTCTTGATAGCATTGGAAACTGGGAATACTAATCCAAGGGAGAGATGTGACGGAGTCACTTGTCTTGTCACTTCTGAACATTGGGAGCTTTACGGGAAAGGAGATATGCCTCATCTTTCTCCAAGGGTGAGCTGGGACAGGATGTGTTGTCATGCTGTGCAACTCATTAGCTTAGATCACAAAAATAACTTCCTTTTCCAGTCTCTTCTAAATAAACAAAGCTTTCATTGGGTGGTATGCAAATAGTGGAACTGGTGTTAGCATCAAAAAGCTTTCTGCCTCACCCTCAAGGAGAGTGTGTACGTGTGCAAGAATCAGTCAAACCCTTAAATTTAAATCTAGGCTGAGTGGTATAAAGAGTGAGACAAACCCATCCGTTATTACTGTTCATCACTGGGTCATCTTTCTTAATATGACTTCTCTCTTAGCATTAACAAGCTCTTTTTCTCAGTTCCTTAATTTAAAAAGTCATATTGTAAAAAGACTTTCTGATTGACTGGGGAAAGTCATAGCAAGAAATGGGCTGGAAGACAGAATGGGGAATTCTTTGTCCCCAAAATGGAGATTAAGATTAAAATAAAAACTTAAAATGTTGCATAGAGACTTGGATGACTTCCTGGAAGATGCTTTAGCCAAATACAAGTTGTTCAAAACAATAAGTTACAGATGGATGATACTGGATGACTTGATGATCTTTTCTGATGATAAATGGGGGTTTCGTGGTAAATACGAACCACAACCCACTGTACTTTGCCAGAAGGAGCTGTGTTGCAGGGACAGTGTTAGGAAGCAATTGTTCTTTATTAGGGTTATGACGCTTTCTCTCTTACACAGGTCACTTCGTGCTAAGCCTGCTTACTACTCTTCATCTATCCGTATTACTTCCTAGTTATTTGATCCTGTCATCAAAAGCACATAAATCCAGAATGCTTAATAATCTCGCTGTCAGGGTTTATTTGGGAAAAAGGAGATGTCTTTGGGTTGTTGCTGGGATTTTTTGGTTGCAAAGGAAGTGGAGTGGAAGAGTAACTTTTGCCTACTGTAACGTTTTGTAAACTGCTTGCAGATGCCCCTTCCACAACGCACTTCTGGCTCTGCTGGTTCCCTAAGTGAAAGCGATACAGCACTATCTACTTCATCTGAGCAGATCCTCTCCCTGAAAAAAGCCAAAAACTTGGACGACCATGTTCCCAGTTTGAAGAGGAAAAGAAAAGGTAGGTTTGGGTTCTCGCAGATATACTTTTTTGTTTTAAGCTGAACCAAAAAAGGAGGAGCAAGAGACTAGAAACTGGAATGGGAGAGAACGCAAGGAGAGTTCGAAGACCAATGTAAAAGTCTGATCAGAAGGGACGTAGCTCAGCATTAGAAAATGGGTGAACCAGCTGCAACTACAGAGCAAAGAGGCAGATGGGGCCTGAAAAGGTGTCCTGCAGAGCAGGAGTTTGGTGGAATATCATAGATAGTTTAAAAAAATAAGAACTGGAAGTCTGTTTCTGACTAGCACTGACTTTCCTATGCCCTTCTTCCATCCTGTTGTATAAATGACTCTTACATAGTAATCTGGCAAGAAAACAAAGAGACATCATTGACCTTGGAAGAAAATAGTATTGTAAAAGTTGTGGTTAGCTAACACCAAAGAATAAAATGTTTCTCACATCAGATATTCTTTCAGAACGTTCCACTCTGGATTGTTTGCTGTTTTGGAACAAAACTATGAAGTTGTTTTTAAAACTGTGGTTCCAAAACAGTTATGACTGAGCATGAGGAAGATTTCACATTACATCTAAGCTGTGTTACTGCTGATTGTCATTGGCCACCACTTCTTTTCCTCCCTCAATTTCCAACCGCGCACTTATGCTCCTTCCCTTGATTTGAATCCATCTATTGTGCAACTGCAGAGCAAGTCAGAGGAGCTTGCCGAACCAATTTACCTTTCATCCATGTGACTGGTAGATCAAAGGAGGGGCTGGAATGTGTGACTGGAGGTAAAGGGAAGAAGCTGCATTGGGTCTTTTGATACAGATTTTCAGTTGCATTGCATTAGCTGTAACATCAAACTGCAACTGTAATCATAGTTCTGCTTAAAGAGTTTCTTGTACTAACTTTTTAATTTATAGCTTAATATACTTCCATTCTTCTCAAAATAGTGACTTTTCTTAGAAACTGACTCTATTGAAGTAATTTCACAAAACAATGAAAATATGTTTCGAAGAGAATGCCTTTTAGAAGTAGCAAACTGGTAATAATTTAACACTACCTACAGCTCTAAATTCTTGTATTTAAACCCAAATATACCTGGATCCTGATGAGTGAGAATATGTATTCTTGAGACCTGAGGGTGACTGTGTCTTATAGGTACTGATACTGTGAGAACTGTAGGCTTTAGAAAAAACCAAAACTTGTTCTGTTTAAAAAATAATGAATCCTATTTCATGCCAGGATATCTTAAAAACAGGAGCTCAGTTTTGGGGAAATCCATAAAGCTAAAGTAGTTAAACACAGACAACTGTTGCAGTAAGACTTTTTTCCACTGATCCTAAGCCATTTTGAGAGGTTAAATATGACCATCACTTAAGGAAAAGTTTGAGAGAAGTCCACCAGGTTGTGGTAACAAACGCTTGAGCAATTTTGGGAGTGATTAACCAAAACAATTTTCTTACTAAGTCATATAATGCAATTTTGCAAGATGTGAAAGATTAAATAAACCAACACATCTTTGTGGATTGCTATGTAAGATTTTGAGGTATTACTAAATCAAAGAAAATGCAAGAGATAATGTGGAATGTTAATTTGTCATCTGTATTATGCTGTGATGCCAGTAAATGCAGATGGAGCATCCAGCCTATGCGTGGAATATGAACAAGAGCTGGTCTCGCCTAGAAGACAATGTATTGGGCTCTTAGATGCATTGGAGCACAATGAGAAGAGCAGTGAAGACGCAGAGGAGGAAAGTGACTTGTCGGGAGAAGAAAAGGTAATGGCAATGGTGTAGCAAAATACTTGCTTGTAGATAAAACGTGTAGGCTCTAAAGCAAAAAGAGTTTGGCATTGATTTAAGAGTGCCAGTTCAACCCTCTTTCAAGAAAACCTCACTGTAATCAGCACATCAGTGAATAGGCTGTGTTCTTCTTGCTTTCCTAAAATCCCTGTTTGCACCCTTACCTGGCTACCATCAGCAGGAATGAAACTGCTGGCTTGCAGACTCAGTTTGGCTGATGACTAGTGTGTGGACTCCAGGAATGCCTATTGCAACACACCTAAGCAGTTTGCTTAGGGGAAGAATGCCTGAGGGGAAAGTGTGGAGGTGTAAGGAGTATCTGGGGAATATCTGAGGAGTCCTAAGGGAGGTGGATGGAGACGTGTACAAAAGAGAGCAAATGTACAAACTTGGAGAAACAAACAGGGATAGGGAATAACTTGTGTGCAGCTGCTTGAGAAATCGGCCCCATCACCCATGGGCCACCACGGCATGGACACCAGAACTTATTCTTTGGAAAGCGTGGCACATCTCCAGGGTCTTGGTAATTCAGCTACAGTGTCTTGTTAACACAGCTGCACTGCTGTTGCATCGTGCAGCATTTCCTTAGGTCAGATAAGCTGATGGTCCTAATGGCTTGGCAGTGAGTCAGCGCGTGTCCGCTTTCTATATTCGGCATTATTACTCATCTGTGGCTTGCAGAGAACTGTGGGGTCATCCTGTGCTACACCTAAACTGATGACCTCCGGCACCAGAAATCTGGGGAGTGTAGTCCTGAGACATGCAGTGCCGCCGAGGGAGCCAGCTTTCACTCTGAGTCTAGTATTGAGCTGATTTTAATAAGCACTGGATTTGGACTGATAATGGGGTTGGTGTGCTTTCCTGTCTTTCTTCAACATCCATCATAGTATCTGTGTTACCATTTTTTCTTTTATCAAGGTTATACTGTACCCTTGTTCCCTAAATAATGGAAATTTGCTGCTGTCATTCTGAAACACGTTGCTTGGGGTGAAAAAGAAGAAAAGAAGCTTTTATCGTCTCCAAAAATCAAAATACAAGAAATGGTCTCTCAATCCATTTAAAAAATTATTTGGCAGTTCCCCTTAATCAGTTTTCCTTGTGAGATATGCCTTATGGAAACTTGTCTTTCAGAAGCCTTATTTCTTCTGGATCATGCTATTCAATGCGGTGCCTTTACATTGTCCAGGATTAAGAAGATGTTTTTGATCATTTTTCTGGCTTATTGCATGTATCATAAATATTTGACTTGCTGATTGTATTCCAGTTCTTCATTCCATTACATGATGCTTAAATAAAAGATATTTAAATGTGCACTTAAATATGGTTAGGCTCGTCTGGAATTCAGTATCCTTGCAGTATTATGAGTGCACTGAAGGTTGTATTTCTGAGTATCAGCAACTGACTCTACAAACTGGCAAATCTGAGGTTATTGGCTTAGGGTTTTGTTTATTTTGAGTGTTGTTGTTTTAGTTGTAGTTAGTTTAATTTGATTCTGAAGCTGTGTGATCTGAATAGACATATTTAGAAGTCACAGGGGTACTGTTATGTTTCACTGGTTCCTCTCACAAATACTATTCTGTAAATGCACTGATAGCCACATACTTGCTATGAAATTCTTTTATTGTGCAAGAGCAAACAAACACATCGCTTCACATACGTGCTTTCTCAACAGGTATGTAGAAACCAACTGGCAATATGGGTCCATCCCACAGTTTCTGCTGTTACTTAGGTGGTTTTTTTTAATGTGGTTGATACTGACTTGATCTAATATTGGAGACTCTGCTATTAAGGAATTCCACTCCTTTTATGCCCAGTCACTTCTCTTTTGGAGCTTTGTGTATACCAGTATTCCCAGTTGCTGCAGTGCAAGCGCAATTCTTAGTTACTGGGAATGGGAAATGCTAAAGAGCTTGTCAAGCCACAAGTGTTTCTGCTACGGTCTTATCCTGTCTGCCCTGATGTTTTCTACGAGACTGCTTAGGCTGCCCTTCTCAGTACCCCAAGAAAAGCCTGATACAGGTTTTCTTCAGAAGAGAAATACTTCCAGGCAGGAAAGCAAAGGGGCATGTGAGGCATCAGTTACAGACAGGTAGGTGTACACTCCCGGGACTACCCTGAAAGAGTTAGCTGTAAGTTCAGCTTTGCTTAAGAGGGAATCTGCACCCTCAAGACCAACTGTGTCTTTAATTTCCTCTGGTTTGGTTTCTCTTTCTGAATTGTCCGGTAAGTGATTACCTTCTAGAAAACACGTATGTGTCCCAGGCTCTGTTGCAATAATTTAGGTTGACTTGTTTCACTTTCTTGAATGGTGTCACAAACAGGGTTAGCAAGCTTTACTGCTGGAAATGGCTAAATTAAATGGACAGTAACTTTGAAAAGCATTTTTTTGGACCGTTCTTCTTTTCTTTTAATCTTCACAGGCACAACGTCTGTCAACGCTTTCCCTTCAGTATGAGAAGAGGTTAACAGATGAACAGAAAGGAGGAAGGAAGAAGATAAAGCTAGTCAGCAATACAGTATGTGTTTTCATGTGTCTGTGCCATCCCTGTGATCTGCAGACTGCTTTAATTTGAATTGAAAATTTCCAGGCACACAGATGACTGATACCAGAACAATTATGTTTTTTCTCCAAATTGTAAATATTCGTCAATGCACATCTGAAATCTATTTCTGTCATGCTCTTTCTCAAATCTCGACATCCCAGACCCCATCAAGCACAGGTCAAGGTAGGGCTAGTAGGTGAAAATAATGGCTTTCTGGCATTGACTACCTTGTGAACATCTTTTCCTGTTGACCAGGTGCGGTGGGTGGTTTCATTCTTTTTGATTAGAATAGAATAGAGTAGTTCCGTTGGAAGGGACCTACACGATCATCTAGTCCGACTGCTGGTAGAGCCTCAAATGGTATAACTGTCCAGGTTTGGGTAAACGATCACATCCTAACTGTTATTGTGGGTCATTATTGTATGTTTGCAGTCGTGCATTACTGTTTTGCACTGTCTCCAAACTCAGTTAACTCATTGTGCAGCTACTGGCTTCAGTGTCACGGCAAATTCATGAGAATTCCCTGGGTGACCGTGTGTGCCAGTAGTTGTCCAAGGTACTGTCCTAGCTGGGTGCTGTCTGTCTGTCAGACTCCCAGTCACCTAGCAAACAAAACTGATCAAAGTAATCGCAGATCCTGAAGCTGATAATATCCAAGGTGTGAGGAAGGGAGCAGGTTCATTGCAGAAGGTTATGTTTGCAGTTTGTTGCTATCTGATGTCATGATGAGTCAGCCTTGCCCTCAAGGTTTGGAGTGAATATCATTTCATTAAGCCTTCTCCTAAGAATAGAATTGCACAATGAGACTTGGCTGCCTTCTCTAGGAATATTTCTCTGAAGCAGTCAGTTTTGTCAGCAGTTAAGGTGAATAGCATCACTGCTCTTCTGTAAAGGAATGAATGCTCACAGATGCTAGAAGGATTAATGTTTTAGAAATAGACATAATCTTCTGGAGAAATTAACAATATACTTGTGCCTCAAGATTGCCCCAGTGACACTCTTTTTTTGTCATGAAGACACGTGACGAGGGTCCAACAGCTGTTATGTTTGAAGTGTGTGAGCACATTGTGATGCACAGTCACTTTCAGAAGGGAGAGGTGGTTCTGAATCTGTTTCACATCCCTGATGCTGTAGAAGAATGTTTCCCAGGAGGGAGTAATCTAGCTTGCTGGTGTATAGTGCCTTCAAGAAATGTCTTAAAGGAACCAAAATGCTCGAACACTTTCTGTTCTTTATATCTGCTGCTTCAGAGATGTGTGTTTTTCAGTTAATTGGACATTTCCAGGAGGTAGGCCAGTTACATTTGTGTTAATTCTGTGGCACTGAAGCTGTTTTTTTGGTTTGTTTTTTTATTTTTTTGGAAATAACACACGGATATGGGGGTGACTACCACAATTGCAGAGGACAGTAAGCTGTTAGTTGAAAGCATTCATTGTTCTGTGTGGTGGTGGAATTGTAAATATATTGCTTCCATCTAAATTTGTGTGAGAGTAACTCCTCAAGTCACACTATTTACTGAAAAGTCTTCCTGTCTTTGCAGCAAGCTGATAAGAGAGCAGACCTGACGGAGCCAAAGAAGGCCCGAGCTACGTTGTACATTGCAACAGTGAAGGACACCCTAAGCCAGCAGAACTATGATCTCTTCTCCAAGGCTCTTCAGCACTACAAGAAGACAGATGACTTCCCTGCTATGTTATCTCAAATGAGCTCCCTCTTTATAGAGGATGAAAAAAAGCATATCTTGTTACGAGGTATGACAGCTTCCCAAGTATATTTATATGACGTGCCCTTTGTCTTTTAAATAAACACGGATATTTCAGAGGTGTTTTAGATTGAAGTACAAATCAATCAGGATGATAATCAGTAACATTCATTGCTTTATATCCCCGGATCACACAGAAAATCTTCTCAATATAATTATCATAAGTTAGTTTGCAGCCTGACAGGCCTGAAAAGAATCACATTCATGGAAGCTTGTGTTATTTTAAACTTTGCCTAAAAGTAGTGTAGCTTATCCCCTGTGATTTAGGAGGTAAGATCAAGATTGTGGTTGTGTGAATTGCGTAGATACATTCATAAGTGTTAAAAGAAGTAAATAAGTAGACAGGATGCCTAGAGAAATTTTCTATTGAAATAGTGGTGAGTATAAAGCAAGTGATCTGGGCAAGCATGGATAGTTTACTGGTTTAGCTGGTATTTTCTTGGCTTTTAACATTGACAGGAACTGGACTCCCACCAACATTTCTTCTAGTTTAACAGAGTGTTTTCTCTGTGAATTTTCATTTCCCTCGTAACTTGTGAGCAAATGGGCAGATTTTTCTGTGACTTTTTTAATCTACTAAAATAAAAAAGCATAGTTATACATCTCGTAAATTGTTTAAGGTTAATTTTAAGGTTAAGGAATGGGAAGCTCAGTATGAGCACTAAGTACTAATAGTAGCGACAGTCTGTTGCCCAATTTGCTGATCTTAGTATATAAATAAGAAAATATTTGATCGCCAAATTAAGGCCTAAGTCTAATTTTCAAAAGTGGCAGGCACCTGAAACCTAAAGTTTGTTTGATGCTAAGGCTTTTGACTGGCAAGCATTTTATGGTAAGTAAGATGAGGTGTAAAATTAACAGTATATCAGTTATTCAAAATATCAGCCTAGCAGATACTTTGACCCCATGGTTTATGTGGTAGCTCATGACTTTTTGCTCCAAGTGCCTGTTTCACCAAGAGGTAAGCTACTTCATGTTTACAGTGAAAAAATTACAGTTGTTACCTACTGGTGGTAATATTTTTGGAAGCTTGCATGATAGCTGGCCTTTGTGTAACTTACAAATGTGCTTATTGCATAAATATGAGATAACGACACTTAGATTTTAAGTTATTTAGCGGCACTCTTTTATCTTCATGTTGCATAACCTAGAAGTCCTGTCACTGTAGGTTTCTGTGGCATTTACTGCACTTATTACCTGTTGCGGACTGATTTTTCTTTCTTCCCCACCCCTCTCTCTAATTTTACTGTGAAGAATTTTACCAATTTGTTCGACCTCAACATAAAAAACAGTTTGATGAAGCCTGTTGCAATCTGACTGGCGTGGGCTGTGGCTACAAACCTGAGCACAGCCTCCTGCGGGAGGAGAGAGAGATACTGGCCAAGAAAATAGGTGAGGAGCTTGTTTGAGCACTGTGCAGGCAGTTGTATCCTCTGATGGACATTGTCCAATCGTAGAGCAAGATGCGTCTAATATATAGAAATGTCAGGGTGGAAAGCAGTTTGGCTCAATGAATATTGAGCAAAGTCTCTGCTCTGCATGATCCTCTTGCCTGCCTCCCCATAAGCAGACACAGATGCCTGAGCATTACTTACTATGTAATTAGTAATGATGCCATTTTATTTCAAAAGGGGAGTTTAGAGATCTATTTAAATCTTGAATCTGGTCTGTGGATTTAAAAACTTTGTATTCCTCTGTCTTCTTTGCTACCCCCATAGTGCCACCAGAACAGTGTGTAGAGGGTAATCATGTTCTCACATTGCTTGTGAAATCTTTGAAACTCTGGAACAATAAAGTCCTAAAAAAAGCAGGGTGT
The DNA here is from genome assembly GCA_008921705.1 of Burhinus oedicnemus. Lineage (NCBI taxonomy): Eukaryota > Metazoa > Chordata > Aves > Charadriiformes > Burhinidae > Burhinus > Burhinus oedicnemus. The sequence goes on from VFFE01007193.1 coordinate 1,160,775, forward strand.
TAGCTCATCCCCTCTTGTCGGAGAAATGCATCTACATCTTCAGGTGTTTTCACCATACAGTGGCATACTTTAAAATGTGCTATTCTATGTTCATTCTTCCCTAAGTTCACTGTTAATGGACTGGTTTGATTTAACAGAAGAAAAACAGAGTCAGCAGAAAACAGCTTTCTCAAAGGACTCGTGTTCTCAGCTAAACCCTGGGCTCCACTTGAACCGGGGAGGATTCCACTTGACAACAGGACTGAATAGTGCAGGTACTCTTCACGTTAAATAAAAAAACAATCCCAAGGTAATACATGTTATGTTTTATTTCATCACTGACTGTAAATTCTCCAGGAGGGAACTAATGTTTTTTGTGTTCGCCTAGCACAGTGGCTCACTATCGGTAGGTAGGAGTGACAGTAATTCAGAATTCTTAGCAAGATTGTACAAAATGGAACACAAAAGCCAATAAATGAGATCAAGGTGGATATGAAAGAAACCAGCTAAAGCCAGAAGTTTGTGCTAGAGACTGACCTGGCATATGTCACTGAGGGAAAGGATGAGTTAAGTACAAGACTGCTGGGCTTCTGTTTGTCTGGGGTTCATGAAAGAGAGCCGTTAAAGGAATGTAATTTTAGATAAGCTCAATATGAACCCGGGTATGAAGAAGACAACAGCTCCTGCTTTGTTACTGGTAGTGTGTACCCTCCTAATGTGGACAGTCTTGTTTTTTCTGCAGAAACTGCCTAGTAAATGTATTCTCACAATTGCACATAGTCTCTGTATGCATCCCTCTAATCTCCTACTGTCCAGTATTTATCTTTGAAGTTAAAGGCTCAGTTATGATTTGATTACAGATCTTCCTGAGAACAGCTGGGAATTTTTGTATTTCTCACAAGGAAATGAGTAGGATAGTTGGACAGCTTAGAAGTCTTTCTTTAGAGGATAAAGAATAGTCAAAGGCTAATCTGTTTTTTGTTTTGGTTTGGTTTGGGTTTGGGTTTTTTTGTGTTTTTTTTTAAATAAATAAAGAGCCACTGTTTCCTGGAAGGCTTTAAAAGCTTTTCATGTATGAAACCACATTGTTTCTTTTGATTTGTTTTCCTTTTTTGTTTTGTATTTTAAGAACATTTGCACAAAACAGAATCTTTGGTAATTATTTTGTACTGAGGTCCGTGAGATTGATTTTTCACAGAAACTTGTTTCCACTAAAACTAATGGAGAAAATAATAGCAATAAATGCATGAGTTATTTCTGTGGCTCACTACCTAAGTAGGGTGTGCTCCCCTGCAAGCGTCAGAAAGCCGTACGATGTGCCGTAGGAGATACTGATTCTATAATTCACACTCATGTTTTTCCCCTTTCAGGAAATTGAGCTAAGCCTGTCTTTTAAAAGTTTATTGTTTTCTTTAATTTCTTTAAAATTTCTGTAGTGCAGAATAAAGACCTAAATACCAAAAGATGTGGCTGGTTAATTTAAATCAGTTTTTTTATAATATACTTCATCCTTATTTGCATTCCTTTAACATGCAAAGCAGAACTTTTTCCTCTAAAACACATCAAAAGCCAAAGACTGGCATTTTGAACAGAAGTCCACTTGGAGTTTAGCAGGATGTTCATAGCTGCTCCTGTCTTCTCTTGTATTCCTGCATTGCTCTGTGCTATCTTGTTGTATTATTTCAGGTCAGTTATTCTCTTTTAGCATTATGCTTTCCTGTTGGCGAGGGGGAACACTGCTCTCAACAGTTCACTTGCCCATGTGTCAGGTCAGCATTGTTGGTTAAGCCTTCCGTTTAAAATGCTTCTGCTCCTTCAAAGCGTAGCACAAAACCTGATTTATTGCTGACCTCCATGCACAGCCTCTTCTGTGTCACCTTTTTCTCATTCCCCAGTGACCATCTGACACATTACTCACTTTAAAAGATCCAAAAAACTCCAGAAGACGCTAAAAGCGATGCCCAGAATTAATTTGCTCAGTTGCCATTTCTAGGAGCAGGTCTTGGCTCTGCCCAAGGCCGTGCCAGAAGGAGCTGTGTGGCTGTGCAGGCAGTGTTGGCTTTTACCACTTTGAAGTAGTCCAGGAACCCCCTTCGGAATGAAAAGAGAAGTTGATAGGAAGGAGTGACCTGTTTGTCTCTGTTCCTCCCCAAGCCTGGCTCATGTGTGTTTTTTGTGTCTCAGGGCAGAACGCCAGCCGAGCTCCGATGAAAGACGCTGAAAAAGCTTCAAGCTCTAGGAGAGATCACCACCAGGTCCTCAGGGCTACCTATCTCAACGATGTGAAACGGGCTTTAAACAAAAGCACTTACAGCCGTTTCTATGAAGCGTTATTAGCTTACAAGAAGACAGATAACTACGATGCTATGATCTCAGTGATAGCAGCCCTCACCACGGAGAGGCCAGAAGACTTTCATCTCCTACAAAGTACGAGTTTTTTTTAAAAACCGTTTTTATTTAGTTGAAAAGAAGATGTAGATGCTGTGATCTTGTTGTCCCAAAGTGGGGTCGTTTACCCAGTGTGCAAGACGTCAGTGTACACACAGAGCAGAGGTATTTATTTAAATCATTTCTGCAGAGGTGGGCACTAGGAGGTAACCCACAGAGCCAGCACGCCGGCCTACAAACTCTTTGGATTATTTCTATGATTCAAAATACAGAAATACACAGCCTTAATTATAATTATTGGTTACTACCTTATCTTAACAATTTCTATGGGTTAGTACAGTCTCTTGCTTTCATTTAAAGCTACGATGTCCTTTAATTGCTGTGCGTATGCTCCAGTACAGTGGGGCGGTGGTTCCATTCAGTCTCTAATTGAGTTGGTGGTCGCACTCTCCCACTGTTGCCTTTACTTTTCCCCCAGTTATTGCAAATCTTTGTTGACTTTGGGCCTCTTCCAGCAGCTGTCCGGTTTTCAGCTGGTTTCATCGCTTTCCATGAAGGGATGTTCCCTTGCTATCAATCTTCTGTTCTTCTTCAAGGGTACTTTCATTAGCCAGGCATGTACTGTTTGTACAGTGTCCTGTTTCACATGGCCTTGCAATGTTTTTAGAGCTTTTTTGCTCTTGCTTAGTGAGAATTCTACCTCCTTAAATACATTCTACCTTTTACAAGTAAATTTTACCTTTTTTAAAGTACATCAATCTTATGCGCGCAATAACCTTTCACTGGTCACTAGTTTGCAAATTCTGCACTTCTGGGATAAATTTTTAGCATTGGTAAAGTTCACCTCTCCCATTTTTTGGTTTAGCAAACCAGATAAATGGAGCAGCAGGAAAGATGTGTTAAATGAATGTCAGTCAGAGAACAAAAACCGTCAAGGTTATAAAATGTTATCTCTGTTTTTCAGTTAGAAATTGTCCATTAAAAGCATTCAATAAGACCTCAGTAATTCCAGTCCTAACCTTCAGTCAAGCTAACTTCAGTCAAATGATTTCATTACCTTTTTTTCCTCCTCAATTACTACAAGTGATTGCTCTTTAGTGCAATAGGCAGCACTGTCTTTTCTGACTTGGTTTTGTTCTCATGACCGTTCATTGCTATAGCGGTGCTGAGCTCTTAGAACACTTCCAGCTTTTGGGATAAGCAATCACACTTTTGAGTCACTATTCTTTTACAGGACTTTACCTGGGAGTAGTTATGGAGCTGTGTCATAATTGAGTATCCTTATCAGTCATAGTAATCTAGAAATTTCAAGCTGATATTTATTTTCTCAGAAGTGGGGTTTTTTTGATTTTGTTCCTTTCATTGGTGTAATGATGAAAGGATTTAGGAAGCTGCAAGCTTTCAGAACTTGAAATTGGGCTTTACAGTTAAAAAAAAGAAAAGGGAATAATAATAATAAAAAAAAGGGATTATATGCTGGTCTTGATTGCCTAGATGGAGACCTCTTGTCTTGTGCTATGTAACACCTCAGTTTCACCTTCTCCCATGTCTCTGGCATGAAGTCCTGCAGGAAATGATGCAGACGGTGTATGCTGGGAAGTGCTGAGGTAGTTTCGTTTGTTGTCTTTAGGAAATAACAATAAATATTCCATTGATTTTGAATAGATGTCAGAGTCTCCAGATTTTTAGAAAATAATTTTTTTTCTGGCGCATTAACTAGTCAGGTTAGTGTTGACACAGTGAAGAGTGGGAGGGAAATGAACTGTGTGGCACTGTGATTCATACTCTCCCCCTGAGCATTCTTTCTCACCGAGAGTCGGCATCTTTACTGAGCAAATCTTTTGACCTCAGAAGTAGAATTGTCTGTGCTTGGCAGTAAGTTGTAATTGGGATTTTTTTGGAATTATGTATGTGTGTTGTGAATCCTTGTCAACCGAACAGTAACAAGAAATTTCCTTTTTGAGAAAATCTTTTCGGATATTGTGTATATACCCAATTTCCCTAGATCAGTTGTCAGGTGAAGGGCTGGATCAGGTATTTATGCTTAGCTGTAGAGAACGGAAGAATTTCAAGGTAAGTTGAGATTATTTGCAATACTAAATACTCATCTGCCTTCTGGCAAGGAAAACCCCATAATTATAAAATCAACAAAAGCATCAAGTGTTCCACCAACCTGAAGATACTCTGAGGAATGTGACTCAGTAATGTTCAGCTTCAGAAGAATTTCTCCCCTCCAAAGCCAGGAGTCTTCCATGGTCAGACATTTATTTTCCTATGCATTTGACTGTATTTTTCTTTTGGACAGGGTTTTACATCTTTGTGCGCCCTCATCACAAAGAGCAGTTCAAACAGATGTGTAAAGATTTGACCGGAATGGTCTGTGGCGAGGGAGAGAAGCACTTGCAGCAGCAGGTGCAAGGTGAAGGGAACCCTCTGAGTTTGGAGAGCTGGTGCACTAAAGGAGAAAACAGCCACGTACAAGGTTGGGAATGAACATCTCTCTGAAGTTTAGAATCTTGTTATTATGATGGGAAGTGTCCAACAGCCTTAGCTGTGGCCTGGGGCCTCCCTGCACTAGAGGTGTAAAGAAGATCAAAGCAATTGATCATGTCCAAATTGTGTTAAAAAAAGAAATGAAACACACAGGTGTAAGATGGAAGGCAATGTGAGAGGGGGAAGTGCAAGGAAACAAGAAAAAAAATTAGTTATAGTGCCATCTTCTTCAAACTATGGAGTGTGTTATGGGTGAAGGCAGAATTTTTGCATCTATGTGGGGTGGGAGCAGGAGTGGGTCAAGATCCACTCTGTCGAGGATGAATTTCCACAGAACTATTTCAGTATAAAGGGTCCCTTTCAGTAACTTCTGTTACCAACCAATATGGCAGAGAAAAATAGTTATGCAAATTGTGTTTTTCTTCTTATACAGTGAGAACTTACTGAACTTACTGCTAGTTGTGTTTTATGGAGTTTGTGTATTGTGTTCTGCATTATACTGTTTTGTATGCTGTCATTTTGGGGTTTTTTTTGTAACCAGGTGCAGCCACTTCTAAGGTTGAGGTGACAGAGAAGGTTCAGAGAAAGATTTCCTCCTTCTGCTTTAACCAGAAGAGCGAACTTGAATTGCCAAAGACCAGTGTAACAAAAGAAACCAGTAACGTGAGAGCATCCACAGGCTCTGGAGCTGTGCCTATCTTTCCCCTAGAGATGGAGCCAGAGTGTGGTAGGTATAAGTGAGATTTTGGATGCAATCCTCTAATACTTGGGAATAAAGATAAGTTATAGAAGTGAGAATTACGCTTATGATCTATTAAATGATGACTGGTTCATGCTGGTATTTGCTCAGGTGCAGTAATGATTAGCGTGGTTTTCAAAGTAGAATTTGTACTTTCTGCCACTTGCATATGTTTTCTCAAAGCACGTCATTGTCGTTATCACAATGATGTAATAGTTTCCTAAGAACTTATGGATTTTTCTTGACAACTTCCTTGTAAAGCGAGGATGTAACCTCAGCTTCTAAATGCAGATCTGAAGCACCAGGAGACTGAGTGAGGTCATATGAAGGAAATAATGTTACAGGGCCAGGTATTGCACTGTTAAGGTAGTTCGTAAAGCCCATGGTCATTGTTTTCTGGACTGCACTGGAAACGTATGCGTGAGAATTTCACAGATGATTACTGGAATTTAGTCATTTCCTCCATCTCTCTCTCCCCCTCTCCCCATCCCCCCTCTGTTCTAGGAAGATTCCAGTGCTCTAACTGCAAATCTGAGGATGATGTGCCTTTTAAATGTCCATTATGTGACTTCACTTGCTGCAAAACATGCTGGGAGCAGTTCTTAAAGGTTATCTTGTTTACTGGTTTCAGTTTTCCTGAAACTACTGGTGAATTTTGTGCTTTTCAGGAGAACCGTGTGGGCAGCCCTGTAAACAGAATTCCTCTGTTTACAGAGAGAACACCTAAATCCTTGTTTCATTACTTTCCATGGTCTGCAATGTGATTGGGGGCAGACCTCTGCCTTGTGCTGTCTTTTTTACACCTTTGCAACTCCTGAGCTTCCTTCAAATGTTTTCCCATCTAGAGCTATGCAGGCAACAAGCTGTGGAGTCAACTTGAAAAAAAATATTTTTTTTCTACATCTGAACCTTTATTTTAATTTTCTTTTCTTGCTTAGTTTCATAATTTTCCCCATTTAAAAACCTACTCTTAAAGCACTATCATGAGATGAGGCAAACTCATGCTCAAATATCTCCTGGATTATCCTGTCCTTTGGTGTTTCTGGCTGAGTAAATTGGGGCTTGAAATTCTTTAGGTAAGAGGATGTAACTGATCCCACAGTGCATGTGTTTGGTAGCATCTTACCCAACATTTGATTTGGCAGCCAGGTATTAATAATCTGTGACCCTGGGTATGGAAGACTACTACAAGAGTTGAATGGTTTCTAAACATTCATAGGTGATGAAGAAGGCTACTGATTAAGGGAGCTCAGGAATCTACAATAAGAGGACAGAAGGAAAAGAAATTTCTTCAAACTGTGAATCTGTAAGCAAGTACAAAATAATCAGTCATTCCAAATTCCAGAGAAAGGTCTTTTTCTCAGGAAGAAGACACTGAATTAAACAGTATACTACCATCCAAACAAAACATAATGACCAAGACAGACTCGGTCCAAGATGAATATAGAATAATGTGCACGCTGATGTTCTCAGACATGTATCTCCTAGAGGGAATTCAGAATAGCTGTTCGACTAAATTTTGTCCTCAGTCGGCTATGCCATATTTCTTTAAAAATGTTAAAATCCAAAAGTATTGGATTGTAAGAAATATATGTAAGAAAGTACAAGAAATCCAAAGGAAGGCATCTCATGTTTGCTGCAGATTGGGCAGTCAAACCAATTGCCTTGAATAGGCATAACCACTGAATACTCAGTTGTTCCTTTTATGCTAAAGTATAACAGGGATCAACATCTGACAGACAACGTGCTCCACTTCAGAAAAGGCTCTAGGAAAGTCACGACAAGAATTTTACTAGCATGTGTTTGTAATCTCTGCTGCTTGAGACTCAAGTTGACTAAGGAGCAGAATGAGCTCCCTGGGGAGTTTTTTTTTTCGGTTAGTCCAACATTTATTATCCCACAGGGAGATCGTGTTATCTCAGCCCATAAATTTTTATGTTATAAACGTCCGGGGAAAATCTCTCTCCTTTTGCCAGTAAGATGTAATTGTTTCATCAGCTTAAGAATCCACAAAATTATAGAACTGTTGTATATTGAGCAATTGTACAGCCCTGTTCTGTGATTTTTGTCTTGAGGTAACTCTGAGGTCTGGTTTTGTCCTTAATCCCCAAGTTAATGTGCATTTTCATAGTTCGTAGATAAATCACAGAACCCACTTAGCCTAAATTTTTTTTTTTTTAATCACTTCTTTATCTGATTGCACATCTCTTAAACTGGGGATTAAAATAGTCTGGTCTACTAGATTAGATTGTATTTCAGATTCAGGTACATGAATGCATCCAGAGGAGGGCAACAAAGCTGGTGGAAGGTCTGGAATGTGTGTCCTGTGAGGAGCGGCTGAGGACTTTGGGTTTGTCTAGTTTGGAGAAAGGAGGCTGAGGGGTGACCGTATTGCTCTCCACAGCTTCCCATGGAGGGGGAGGTGCTGAGCTCTTTTCCCTGGTGGAGAGCGGTTCAAAGCTGTGTCAGGGGTGCTTCAGACTAGATGGTAGGAAACGTTTCTTTACCGAGAGGGTCGAACACCAGAACATGCTTCCTAGAGAGGTGATCGATGCCCCAGTGCCCTTAATAATATGCTTTAACTTTTGTTCAGCCCTGAAGCGGTCAGGAAGTTGGACTAGATGATCATTGTAGGTCATTCTTTCTGTTCTATTCAGATATCCGATACAAAGCCATGTTTGAGGAAATGAGTCATTCCCCATGGGTCATTTGTTATTAATGACTTCCATATTTGCCACTTACCTGAATAATCGTGCTAGTTACAGTGAAACTTCATCCCACGTTGTACCAGGTGATGGCAGGGCAAGAAAATATTGGAGTTTTTCTTAGCAAGGTGAATCAGAGCTTTGCTTTGTGGTAGCATACCACAGCCCTTTGAGGTGTCTTATAATTTGTAAAGATCAGGAAAGACAGATGTAGTCTGAAGTAAATAATTAGAACATAATAGCAGACATACTGACTCAGAGTAAAGGTCCATTCAACCCAGCGTTCTGTCTCTGACAGTGGCCAAAAAAGGGATAGCTAGGAAAGGATAAAAGAACATGGCAGGCACAAGTAATATTCTTGCAGGTGGTGTCTCAGCCCTGAACGTATTTGGAGCACAAGAATTCCCTGAGCCAAAGGTTTATCTATATATTAAGAAATGTCTGATGCATTTCCATCACATCATCCAATTCCCTTTGAACACAAATGAACTCGTCATCCATGTCCTACGGCAGGCAATTCCACAGCTTAGCCAAACGTTATGTGAAGAACCATCTCATTTTTTTGTTGTCATTTTGAACCTGCTTCTAGCTAGTCCAATGTAGTGCCCCACTTGTTTAAAAAGGACAAACAAAATATTCTAACAGTTCTCAAGAAAACACATCATGGATATCCTGTCCTTCATAAGTGCACATTTGGAGTCTTTCTACATACACCAACAGTGTGATCCATTTGCCTTCTCCACAGACAACACACATCAAAGTCCTAATTTCTAAGAATTTTTTTTTTCTTGCTCTGAACAACAAACTACTGGGTGTAGGGGATGTAAGGAGCATCTTCTCACCAGCTGAGACCTTTAGCTCTACTGTTCAAGCACCCCTCAAGGCCCAGCATGACTGACATTCTAGTCCTTTTTAGGGAGAACATGAAAGTACGTGGTCTCGTCACCTTTTCTTACCTTACTTATGGCATACCTTTCTAATGATGAACGGTTCTTAGTATACAGTAATTTTAACTTGCTAATGATATGATTCAAATGTAGTTTGGTTAATGAAAAGTCAAATATCTTGTAGTTTGGGATATTACTTGTGGACTGATGGAGAGGGACACTTCTCCTAGTGATGAGGCAAAACTGTTCTCTGCTAGTCATGCAGATGAGAAAGAAGAACAGTTTGGTTGAGAGCAGAGGACTGCAAACAGGAAGAAGGTTATTCCATGTTTCTCTGAAACCAGTCTCAGAGGACCCATCTCCTAACACTTCCATCCACATTCCTACCCATGCGTTGCTTGGTCGTACAGACAATTGACTCCATTCATGGCGAGGGCTGTGGTTGTGGTAGAGGTACCCTTACCAGCAGGAAGTGAGCAACCACATTTGTTGTGTCTGAGCTCTAAAGTCTCATCAGATGGCATCGGGCTTTGTCACCGCTGACTGGGCTGGGTTTGAAAACTCATCTTTATTTTTTTTCTTTGCTAACAAGTTACTCACTACGTTTCTTCAGCTCAAAAGCACTTTGGTGCATGTTGTCGTATGAGGAAGTGACTAAGAGCCTCTCATTCAAAATGCAATGACTTGGGTTTTGCAAATTGTGATGTCTTTTCCAATTTATTATTTTACTGAAACAACTTAGTGGTGGGGAGAGGCAGTGAATAATTTTGGAATGTTTTGGAAGCTTTTGGAGGAGCAGACAGAATTTGCTGCGGCTGGCGGGGTATTAAAGGGATTAGTGCCAGTGCACGTCGGGTGTTTTTCAATGCGTTAGGGTAAGCCTTGCAGAGACTGGGCCGATACACACTGCCTTTGGCTTTAGTTTTCGGTGCAGAGGTCTATTGCTGCTTTTCAATGTTTAAATGCATCATTTATTCATGCTCTTTTTGCAAGTATTCCAGAGAGACCTGGAATATGTTATTCTCATTTGGACTATCTGTAATGTGGGCAAAATAATGTAAGATTTTACAATTATGTGTTACAGTTAAATTTTTCAGAGCTCTTTGCAAATCACTGTCTACTGGGAGGTAAAGCGAGTTTTCTTCTCCCCTTCCATTTATGGTATTTCAGTTAACGTTTGTAGAATCAAAATACCGGTGCTTGAACCTGCTTTGTGGTCTACATCTTTTGTTACAATGATTGACTTCCACACTGCAGGGAAGCCTGTACAGTGCCACTGATGTAGGTCACCAGCTGGTGATTTTCTCACAAAGATTAATTTTTTAAAAATTTTTTTCACTGTCTCACTTTTGAAATGAGCAGAGCATTTTAGTTTTACGAGTAATTCTCAAGGATATGAAAAGAACAGTTAGGGTTCATCTGCAGGTCAAATGGCTAAAGACCAGACTTTAAAATTTAAGATTGGTGAAGAAACAAACTGAAACCTGGGTGGAGAAATGGTTGCCTCATGTACCCAGTCTTCCGCTTTAAGCGAGAAAGGTGTGTGGTGGTATGGAGAAATAAACGTACTTGGTTCCCCGACAAAGCTCTTGGTCATGACCACGTGTATCACCTCTGTCCTGGTATGCCCAAAATCACTTCCTTCTCATCTGTGCAAGAGGAAGCAGGATTTCAGGGAACTCATCAGCCATCTTACGTGATTTTACTAATAACAAGTAGTTCTGTACTTCACAACAGCTCTTACAGGCTCTGTATTTCCTTGTTCCTGTATTTTAGTCTTCCAGATATGTCATAGCTGTAATTAATCTGAAACAACTGCTGTACAGTTTGTTGCTACTTCACTGGGAGCCTTTCTTCTTCCGCCTTTTATTACTAGCAGTTAAATAACTGACTGCACAGTAACGCTGCATGTAAAAATAGTAGATACAACATGGTAGGGGCTGTCAAATGACTAGCATGGCTTATAGTTCGTGTTGGACAATAACAAACTTGATAGAGAAATTTAATATATTATTTATGTATTTTGTTCATTTATTTATATAGACAGTGAAGAAGTGCCCAGAGTGCCACAGTGATGTGAAGAAGCAGCGATTAATCCAAGTTTTCTTCTGGTCATAATCTCACCGACAGAAAGGGCAAGTACCGCAGTATCAGCAGAAGGAAATGGCTGCACGCTGGCTCTCAACCTGCCCGGAAGGAGGATAAAGGTTCTTTTAAATATCTTTGATCCTTGGCTCTGGATTACACACTGTGAACCAACGTGTATCATTTCTTCCTACAAAGTCTGAAAGGTCTCTCTCCTTCACCACTGGCAGGAGACAAAGCAGGGCATTGTCCTGTGTTGGAGCCAAGAAGGTTAATTTCTTATTTATATTAGCCTGTAAATTCTACTGTGGCCACCCTTAGGCTGAAATTTTATATCCTGGAGGCGGCTGTTGTTCATGGGCCCTTCAGGTAATACCAGATCCTGGAAAAACCCTAGCAATAGTACTACAGTGGAACTGAGCTGGCTAAGCAAGGAGGCCAGATTACCCATCCTCACCACACTGGTGTTCCTGGAAGAAGTGATTCACATTCCCTGTTTGGTGTTTGGCAGCAGCTGCAGTCTCCAATACCAGAAGATACTGAAAAGATGACTTTTTTAAAAGCAAATTCCAGTGGATGGATAGTGAGCAGAAACACTCTTGCATCTGCTGTGCACCCCAAAGCCCGATTCCTTCCATCGTGCTGGGATTTTTTTGGAAACGTGCTACTAAGGAGGCTTTATTTTCTGCTCAGTACTGCTATTTCCATTGTGCCTGTGTTATCTGATGTTTACTTTCCAAGAAGAAAAAGGAACTAATTGATTCAAAACTTTAAAATAAATCAAGTTAGATGGGTTAAAAAAAAAATTTCCTTAATACTTCCACTCTCTGTGAGTAGTGGATATAAATGGCTAACCTGAAAAACTGTATCAATTTTAAATCTTCAGTAGCTGCTATAAATTAAACTACAAATAAAACTATTTTTGTCTTAATTAGGTTTTATTTGATTTAAAAAAAAAAAAATAAAATTACCAGATGTGAAAATGTTAGGTATTGAGTCCCAGTGGCCCTGGTAGGAGGAAGTGGAGAGATTTATATAGTGGGATTTTTGGCACTTGAATATTTTTGTTTGACAAAAATGACCAAAGGATTGTATTCTCACTTGCTAATTAGTTTTGAGGTTCCTATGATGACAGAGAGACTTCATGTAGCATGTTTTCAGAATTTTCCAGGAGAACATATTCTTTAATAATTTTAGGGGTGGTTTTTTTCCTCAGCCCGTAGGTGGATTTCATATCAATGGAATTTTGGAAAGTCTTATGTTAATAATTGATAACTCAAAATTGAAAAGTTTTTTAACAAAAATTTCAAAGGTTCTTATTTCCCCCAGTTATAGAATTCAAAACCGGTGTCACTTCAAATCTCATAGCTGCTGGGATATTGGTCCTCATTGAGAAATTTCTTTTTTCAGTTTGGAATCCACTTTACATAGAAACAACCTAGGAGTGTGTGTGGTATTGTGACTCTTGTGCATTAAAGTGTCAAATAATGTGTTTATTCAAGTCGGGGTTCACTGCGGTCAGACTATCTGAAGGACAAGAAAAGAGGTGTCCTTAAATGGCGGTGAAACGGGAACTTGCCATACGTCATTAACTAATGATTAGAAATAACAAAGATTTAGACAGGAATGAAGGTAATTTTGGGCTTGCATATATTCTGACCTTTAAATCAGTGAATGAATTTTACCTTCTGTCCACGTATCTATTCAGTACACTACCGATAGTGGTTAAGATTCTGAAAGCAAGAATAAATAATGCAGAGAAAGCCCTAGATATTTGAAATGCAAGTGAGAAAAATTACAGAAAAATGTGTGAATATATATATACGTTGTAAAAATGAACAGAAAAAGATTTGGAGCGATGGTGTCAAGAAGGCAGTGGTGTTAAACTCTTGTCCTTCAAAAGGACTCTGAATTTTGTAGTGTGGTGACTGTGTTGTGTTTAATGATGGAAAAGCTACATTTTGCTGGACTGAAATCTTCCCAGAAATATAGAAGACATCTTTGTTTCCCAAAAACAAAGCAACTCTGTACCTGAAATGTGCTTCATTTTATTTGTTGATCAAGGGGTTTTTGTTGAGGTTGCATCTTCACAAGTCGTGCCCTTGAGTGTTCTTTATCAATTTGTAATTATTAATCTTTATCACTTATCTTTATCATTAGTTCTCTTTTGCTTTTTCAAGAAGTATAGCAATAATGATTGCATTACAGAAGTTTAAAAGAAAAGAAAAAAAAAAAAAAGATGATCTCAGGGGAAGCAGGTCAGGCCAGTGCCGATGTTTTGCAGGTGGCAGCTTTGGGGCGATCTGAATTCTCCGTGTGGAGTAAAGCCTCACAGCTGCTTCCGAGCAGCTCCCTGCAACTTCTTTCAGACGCTCAGTTTGAATTCTCGGTGCGTTCTCTTGGCCTGGACAAGCAGCGGAAGGGGAAGTCTAAGAGCTGAGTGAAGGCTGGGAGCAGTGAGCAGTAAAATGTTGGTTAGTGGTAAGATGGTTCAGTGCCCTGTCTGCGCTGTGAAGACCTCTCCCTGGGGAGCACTGCAGCTTGCTGCTTCTGCCACTGGAGGGAAACCACAGCATGGGACAAGAGCTTTGAGCATCTTCAGAGAGGCAGTGAAACGATGGCTTTGTTTAGGTTTGCCTGATGGAAATTATCTCCTATAGACTGCAAAAATGCTGTAAGATCCAGCAAGACTAAGTGAAATACTTAAAAGCTATGTCTGGCTTGCTGGGACAAACATTGTTACACTCTTTTTTTTTCCCCTCAACTAGAATAGTTTTCTAGCTGTGCTTCTTCCTTGCTGCCGGAGTTTTAGTTCTGGAGACTGTTCCTGCCTGGGAATGCTCCATTGTTAGGAAGATGGGACAGAGGGGCTATGGTAAAAATATCTTGGTGCCTTCAAGAGACTCACACATTTCTTCTTTTACTCTTCGGCAGTTAGATCATCTTGCTGAAGAGATTTACTGGTATGTGCCTTCACTAGCTGAACCCAGCCTGACAAGCTCTGAAACGCTTCAGTGTCCCCATCAGTGAATCTGCTGTTCGCAGATGGAATCAATTTGGAATCGGTCTGGTTTCGATGCCGCTCGCGGGTGTAGCGGGGATTGCAGTGCAGCAGGTCTGGAAGTCTGGTTCCCTGCTGTCAGCATCTCTCGGGCAGGACAGTTGGATGCTAACACCTGTACTGGTGATGGGAGAGCATCCAGCTGGCAGGAGATTGTCCTTGTCTGTGGCTTATCTGCTCATCAGCTAGTTTTAGTTTTGATAATGAACAGAACTTAATGATCCTGTCATTCTTGACCTATCTTGGAAAAGCTATGCCCATCAATTAAAAGAAGAGGCAAGCTGCTGCAACTCTGACCAGTGATGAGCAAATAGTCTTTTGTGTGGTATTGTCCTTCACCAGGTTTTACTGTAAACCCAAAGAAGCTCCTCTTGTGGGAGACCACAACTCTGAACTTGAGGGTAGGTCTCAGCGTCTCTGCCCTTGTCGATCACTTGGCGTCACTACATAGCAACTCCATTACTTGTTAGGAGAGTGTTTATGCGGGGGCTTCCAGGGCATCCTTCCCTGGTTTATGGTAGACGCCCAGCAGTGATGTTATCTTGACCTGTGATCAGACCTTTGGCCCTTCCTGTTCCCAGCTTCCCAACCTCTGCCCAGTAACTGAGCGCTGTGTTGACCGCACATTCCCCATGGCAGCCTGCTCAAGAATCACTTCTCACAAAGGACTGCGCACGCATTTCCACTCCCCATCTTCCAAAGAAATGTCCAGAGGTCTATGTGTCACTGCATCTGTCATGACCTCAGTATGGTCCTCCTAAATGTGTTTAGAGTGCTGCTTCCTCCCACCCCTGCCCCAGCAATAAAGCTGCTTCCAATGAAACCTTGAAGAAGAGGGTCTCCAGGAACCAGCTGTCGGGGCGTGCTGCAGATAGTGATCTTTTGTCATCTTGAAAGTAGTTGGATTTACAAGAAGGAGAGACAGAGATAGTACGTTATTTATGAAGACCAGAAAGTAAAAACATGAATTGTTTCAGAAAAATCTACATTGCTGTAAGTGGTTAGAGGAACTGATCCAAACTACTGAGTGCTCAGGGAGAAGGAAATCTATCATGGACACTCCTTGCTGCTTTTGGGAAGCAAATGACACATGAGTTACAGATCATGAAGGAAGTAGATATTGCCCCTGCCTTGCAGGGCTATGACTACACCTGGAATATTGTCTCCAATTTTAGTGGTGCGTCATTGAAAAAATTTTTCCTATTGTTTTTCCCAAATAAAGCTGAAAGGACTTGGGAAAGAGACCAAAAATAATAAAGCAACTGTTTTGTCAGGGAAGAGATGAACTGTGTCTTTGCTTGGAGAAGTGGCTACTGATGGAGAGAGAGGAATTTCTTTGCTTTTCAGATTTTTCTCTGAGTATTAGTGAGAAACCTGATTTTGCAAGATTAGTTTCGAAAAGCGGTGCTGCTGGACACCCTGAAGCTCTCAGAAGTGTGAAATGATGCCCTGTGTGGAGAAGTGGAATCACAGCCATGGGAATATGATGCTGAATTCCTTTTCTAAGCTACCTCTGCAGGTCAGAAAGTCAGCGGTGAGTCGAGTTGTTGCTTTCCAGTGATCAGGCAGTGACCCCATCAACCCACTCTGGGAGGTTCGTTAGGCGAGTAAAAGAACAGAGAGAAAAAGATTAATTGAAGGTCGTTCTACCAGACTCGTACCTCCCTAAAGGTGGAGGTTGCCTGGAGAAGCCCTTTCTGTCCCATTGATGTGGTATTTCACTCTCTAAATATTAATCTGACAAATTTTTGTCATTGTTAAATTCAGAATAAAATTAATTGATGAGACTATATTGCGGCATGGTGAGGAGCTGCGTACTTAAGAGTTTTCTGGCACATTGCGTCCGTCCCAGCGCCCATCGGTTATCGTGAGCAGGGTACAGGGACTGCCATGAGGTGCCATCCAGGATGTGCCACCTACGTTCGCTTCATACATCTTGTGGGTTCCTCCATCCATTAACAGGTGTAAGCAGATGTTCTTTGGTGGTTTTCTTTCCATCTCAGCAGAATACTGAGGGAAACGAGGAATAAATGAAGCCGTTCAGATTACTTTTGAGTAATCCTTTTACAAACGTGGCAGTGTGACTGTTCATCATTACAACCAACTCACAAGTTTGCAAAAGTCTAGATGACCTGATTTCTGTTGCAGCTTCTTGGAAAAGTCTAGATGTGTCAGCAAGAGGGCTGGTAACAGGCTAAAGAACCACATGAAATCCACGGTAGGAAAACTGAGATCAGCTTTCTGCCTACCAGGAAAGGAAACGTGCTGCTGTTGCCCTAAGGCTGCTCTGACATGCCAGCCTGTCCTCGCATGGGGCGAGCTGACAAAAGAGGTCTCGCTTAAACTCCCCAGCCGGGTAAGCCGCAGTGCGGGGCTTCGTGCTTGAGTCAAACTAGTGGCGGTGAGTTTCACCCAAAAGAAATATCCTCGAGAGGACATGCCTCAGTCCCAGAGGAAGTTCCAGGTGTCAAAAGGTGTTCCAAATTGTCAGGATTACTTTGGGGAGCTACAAGTGACTGAGATAATCCAACAGTAGAATTAAAATCTGTTTTAGAGCAGCCTGTGAAAATCAGCCCATCGCCTGTTCGGTGTGGAACGCACATAAACACAGCCCAGGCCCTGCCCTCCGCTTATTCAACAGCGCGCTCAGACCAAAACATCGAACCCCTTCGACTCCAGCTAGAGCCAGAGTTTTTTCTTTAACGGTGACGGGTAGAAACTGATCCTACTGGAAGGAGCTTTGGATTCCTTTTGACCATCGGGGTTTACTTCTCCTTCTGGGTAGCAGAAAACTGGGTTTGATTTTCTGTGTAGATTGTGTGTTTAGGTCTTGTAGGTTGGATCCTTAACAGCGTTAAGAATAAAGTCCAAGAGATTGACCATCTGCAGATCCGGTGACTGGCAGCTGGAGGCGAGAGGCTCGTTCTGGTGCTGCAGAAGGCAAATGCTCAAATGTTAATTCTCTGTAATGATATGCAAAATGATTTGGCTGCTGAGGAGAAAAACCTCCATGTGCTCTCACCTCCTCACGTAGCCAGAGACTTTGCATGTGCTTTTTGAGCGTGTTATCTGGTTTTGACTAGAGAGACTAGAGAATTCGGAGAGTCTCTTTGAGACGGAGATGCTGCCTCCTCCTCAGGGACTGCTGGAGGACGACGGGAGGCTGTTGGGGACGAGCTCTCCATTCCCCCTTCCCCAACCGCGAGTGTCCATGGACATGCTCTAGGTACAGCACACGGCACTCTTCAGGACTCCTCCTAGCTAGTGTCTGCCTGTCGACAAGGTGTTCATGCCTGGGCTGCGTACATGGGATAATATTAATGTAATAGATGTGACTATATGTGGAGGGGACAAGTGTGAAAAGAATATTTGGGAACACTGAGTGTTGAGAGACGAGGACATAAGAATCCCAGTTCTTGCAAAGGAGAGCGATACGGCGCTATAGGGTTGCAGTTCAGACCTACAGCTGAACTCTAAAAAATGTGAAGAATGCCACTTATTGTGGTGTTGGGCCTCTCAACACAAAACAGAGTACAACATTTTCCAAACCAAATGTTTGTGTGATTCTGTATCTGGTGTTTGATGCTCAGAACTGCTCAGCGGCCTGAGCTACCCGACAGAACGAAGGACACGGAGAGGAGTGGGAGATGCTTGAGAAAAATACTAATTGTGACAGCTCCTGGAGACGCTTATTCGTAGGATGTTGTGCAGGCTTATTCCTTGTGGACAGCTGTATTCCTGAGTGGAATTCCCTTCTTGCAGTTCAAACAGTGGTGGGAAGTTAGTTCAGAGCCCCCGTGCGGGCAGGCGAGGGTACCGAGTGCTGCTGGTTTTAGAGGCGGCAGCTGGTGTCCTCTTCATCGGAGGTCGTCAGAGTAGGTGACAAAGCTTGACCTGAGAGCAGCCAGGTTGTAAATGGCAGTTCCAGAGAAAATGACTTGCGGGAGGATATTTTTGACCTTTCAGTGTCCCCACATGGCGATGTTTGAGAAGTTGTGCAGGTTAAGCAAGTGTGTTTATGGCCTGGCTACTGTCTTCAGACTGGTCTCTTACTGGCTTTTGTTCTGAGCAAGCAAGGCTTTGCCGGTTGATGGTCGTTATCGCTATTTTAATATATGATTTGTATTTGTGATTTATATTTATGATTTTAATATATGGGGTTTTTTATTATATGGTGGTCGTTATTTCTTGAGAGGTGGTATGGGCGGTGGTGCTCTACTGGTGTAAAACCTACCAAGTGTTTTTTCCCTAGTTCCACGTGCCAAGCCAGGGATGGCAGAGCCCTGCCTGAGGCCAGGGGGAGGCCGGGGCTCCCGGGAGCTGCGGGCTGTGCTGGTAGGGGAGGCCACGAGGAGCTGGTGACCTCTGAACCAGGGGGTTTGTGTGACAGGCAGCAGCAGCAGCCCAGCATGCAGATGACAGCACGCTCTCTTGCCCTTTTCACAGATAAAGATGACAAATTGCGACATGAACAGGGATGTAGTCAAAGCCCATCAGATTTCCCAGCCGAGTGCTCTGCGCATTAGGATGTGATTTTTTACATAGGTGTGTTTTCTTCTCTTCCATTGATTGGAAAGTTTGAAAACAAGAAAAAAAGCTAAACTTTTTTCTCAGCTAGCTATTTGGAATCGGTTGCAGCTCTCCCCTTCCTCTCTGCCTTGTGGCACCATTCCTGATACGAGCGATGGTGACTGGGAGGAAATGAAAAGGCAGGTTTTCCGGTACAGAGTATGCTGTGCTCTTCATGGGTTCGATAAGGAGCACTCCTGCTTTTACACCAAAGAGTAGGTAAATTCTGTGCTCTTTCTCCTTCCCCCTGTGCTTGCGGTACGGGGGGCACCAGAGCAGGTGAAGCTGGAGTGGAGGAAGGGCAAGTTCTCCAGCGTCTGCCTCTCCAGCACATAAAGCACTTTGCAGAGGTGCCCCTTGGCTTTTCTTGCCTTCAGAGGGAATCTGGTGAGATGGGACAGACGGACAAAGGACAGGAGTCTGATCTATTTAAGCAGGGGCAGCGCAGAGCGAGCAGGCACCGGTAAATGCACTCCTACGTGGCTCTGCTGAGCAGTGTACCTGTCAGGCTAAGTTCAGTTTCCATTGAAATCCTTGGGATCCAAGACTTATGGCAAAGTGTCACCTGTAAGGTATTTAAATGCCAATCTCAGCTGCTGTTATCCCACCATAGGTAACTCTAAGTGTTTTAGTGTTCCAGTTGGAGTTACAGCGTCATCCTCGGTGCTCCTGAAAGGAGAAAGTTGAAGCTCTGAGCCAGCTTCAAGAACGCGTTGTCTAACCACTAAAAATCTGGGGGTTTTTTAGCAGGGTTAGTGCCCTCAGTGTGCGGGAGGCAGGACGGGGTCTCACAGCGGAGCCCCCGGGCGGAGCAGGGGGGTTTGCTCGTGTTCCCAGCTGGAACAGCCCCGCTCTGCCGCTTTCAGCGCTTATGGCCACGGCACATCTGGGCTGTGTTTGAGGGCAAACTGTGCCCCAAAACCAGCGAGAGACAAATGTCGTTACTGGGAAGTTATTTAGCATTTACAGCCAGGGAACAAGAGAGTTTGCAGGGGACTTTCCCCGCCTTTCCCCAGCCAATAAAAAAAAAAAAAAAAAAATCCTCAACATATCACTGTAAAACTTGCGGCTGTTCAAATCCCACCTGCCTCCTCCTCCCCTCCACCCCGTTGCCCTGAGAGCTCCGTTTCTTCTAGGCAAAAGCAAAAACGGGAGCGAAAGCGGCTTTCGGAGCCCAGCGAGCGCCGGGCTGCGGGGCTGGACGGGAAAGCGGAGCCGGTGCCCGCCGCGCCGGGAGCCGGGGAGGGGGTGAGGGGGCCGGGCGGGCCGGGGTGCCGCCGACCGCTTGCGCAAGTGGGGTCTTTCCCGGGGACCCGGGGCTATAAAGGTGCCGCCCGGCGAGGGGAGC
>VFFE01007193.1:1181078-1240391 GCA_008921705.1 Burhinus oedicnemus
GGACCGGGGATGCGGGGAGCGGAGCAGAGCCGCTCCCGGGGATGGGATGGGGAGGGATGGGATGGGATGGGAGGGAGGCCTCGGCTGCTGCCCCGCCACCTCACCCACCTCTGCCCCCTCCTTGGCCGCTGCTGTGGGTCCTGCCTGCTCCCCGGTTGGGGGTGACTTTCCTCCTCCGAGCGCTTACGCACGTCCCGGCGATGAGTGCGTCAGGAGCACGGTCGCAGCCTTCCACCGGCGAACCGGTTCTCCGCCGTGCTATAAGACTCTGTTCAGTCCCCGGGCTGGGGAGAGCCGGCATCTCCCTCGGAGAAAGGACCGGCTGAAAAGCAGACGAGAAAACTCAGCGTTTCCTAACAGTCCTTCCCGTCTCTCTCTCTTTCTGCTTTAAAGCTGGACGGCTGGATCGGCACGGCTGCTAAATAGAGGAGCTCCAACCACTGCCACTGCCAGCCTCTGAGGAACCCTCTCTGTCTCCCCAGGTTTCTGATCGCGGCACTCGGAAGCCCTCGGTGCCATGCTACCCCACCACGTGCCGAGTTTAAGGCATCCATCCAAGGTAACGTACCATCTCCTCTTAAGGTTGGGCGCACGTGCTTTGAAAAGGAAAGGGAGGATAAACAAGACTCTGGGATTCTCCAGTTCTATACCGAGTATCTGGGTTTCAAAAAAAGTTTAGAGTTCCTGTGGAGCACCCTTGTATTTACTGGTTTGGAAAACTTCCCTCCTGCTTCTTGATCTGTGAAGGTCTTACCCCAAATGGTGGGGAACCGAGTGGGGGTGCAAAGAGGAGGAGAATGTGCTGGAGCTGCTTTTAGTACTGAAAGAGGGAAACGGGGTTGTGAAGGCACCACAAAATGGGTTTGGGAAGGATGGGATGGTAAGCAGAGGGTGATGGGGAGGCACACGGGGGACGGTGGCTGGTCCCCGGTATCACTGTTGCTTTACCCCTGGGGCTGGGAAGAGCATGAGGTGGGAGAATAATTTCTTGCATCTACAACAGTAACGCAGTGTGTAACGCAGCAGCCGTGTTCGCTGCTCCTGCCCCTGCGAGAGGACAAGCTAAGGGCTCTTTGCGCTCTCTTTGCTGTAGTGGATGTTTGCCCCTCTCCTCCTTTTCCTGGCTGAGCTCGGCTGCAGCGCCCAACCCACTTACCAATGGAAAGACGCTGTGACAAACGAGAAGCTCACCTGCCAGCAGTGCCCGCCGGGGACCTTTGTGGCACAGCACTGCACCCGGGACAGACAGACGGTGTGCGAACCCTGCCCGGATTTGCACTACACGCAGTACTGGAACTACCTGGAGAAGTGCCGGTACTGTAACGTCATCTGCGAGGAGAAGCAGGTGGAGGTGCAGCAGTGTAATTCCACCCACAACCGCGTCTGTCAGTGCCAGGAGGGCTACTACTCGGAGATGGAGTTCTGCATCAAGCACTCCGAGTGTCCGCTGGGCTTCGGCGTAGAGAAACTGGGTAAGTGCCCTAGCCAGGCAGCTGCGGCAGCGGTGTGCGTGCTTCTGAGGCTCTTGTCACATCCCGAAATCTCCGCTGGAGCTAAAAAT
This sequence comes from Burhinus oedicnemus, assembly GCA_008921705.1. NCBI lineage: Eukaryota > Metazoa > Chordata > Aves > Charadriiformes > Burhinidae > Burhinus > Burhinus oedicnemus. The sequence goes on from VFFE01007193.1 coordinate 1,182,640, forward strand.
CAAGGAGAAATACAGCAGCTGATGACTGCCTATAGCCTGACCTGCTCCCTTTTTGCTCAACCAGCACAGTGGTGTCCTTGCTGCTGTGTGAAACTGCTCCTGGCTTCTTTTCCAAGGAGCGATTTGTTTGTTTGTTTCTCCCGCTTTGGCTTTGAAAGCCTTTGAAATCCCCCAGCACCACGTTTAGCTGGGACGCAGCAATCCTGGTTACCTGCTTCACCTGCCACAACAGGCAGAGCCGGGCCGTGATTCACCCGTCCCCGGAGCAGCAGCTCGCCCTGCCGGGGCTCTCGGCAGGTGGAAAGGTCCAAGCGGCTCCTACTCCTCTGTCAGCTCCCTTCTCCTTGCAGGCAGGTAGCCAGGGAGCTGGGAATGCTAATTATCTGGACTGAAAAGGGCTGCTAATGATGTAAGGGCAGGGCTGGTGCATGTGTGTAGCTCTGGGGCTGGGGTTTGTGGTTTTTATTGAGCAATTTTGAGAGGCTCTATTTAAAACATGAAATGGATACGTGGAGAGGTTCCAAAACCATAAAATCAGCCTAGTTTCAATTCACATCTCAGAGATTCACAAGTCCGAGACTTGGTCCCCTGGTGAGACCTAAGTCATGAGGGATTTTAGGGGGGTTATTTTTCCACCGTTTCCCCAGCACAAATTTGCCTGGTCCCTTAGTTACCCCCATTTGCATACGTTCTAAAAATACAAGTTGCCTACGAGTGTGTTTCCCTCTCACTCTCCCCTGAATCACCAAGAAGCAAGCTCTGGAAACCACAGCTGGGTATAATAAAACAGCGTGGGCAGCGTCAGCAAAACCGGCATTATCTTGCTTCATGCTTTGAAGTGTGGAAGCTTTTGAAGTCCTTCCATGCACAGCACAGGAGAGCTCCAGGCTCCCGGGCGAGAGGAAAAATACCTCCTGTCTTCAGCTCATGCTTACGGTTGAAGTTCAGGGTTTAATTTTTCTATAGAACGTGACTGTTACAAAACCCAGTAATGCAGCAAAAAGGTGCACAAGGTCTCCAAGCAATGCGGGGAACCCTTGGAAATGAAACATCAAATTTGGCTGGAGGGTTGGCTGTAGGACTGAGGAACCATGCCAGCAACTTGAGGCATTTGAGGAGAAGCGAATTTTTTGTCGTTGTTATTTTTTATTTTTTACAAATGGCTTCTTGCGTGGGCAACGATGGCACCCCAGCCATCTGAACCAGCAAGGACTGAGCATCCAGCGTGGGTGGGCAGAGCCCTGGGGCTGTGAGCGCTTGTGTCTGGACGGGGACAATGTGGAGCCCGTGACTACGGCACGGTGGCTGCGGGGCTGTGGGCAGACCTCGCTGGCTTTCGGGTTGGACGGGTGCTTCGACCCATGTGCGGTTCCTCTGGGGACACGGGCTTCTTGTGGATTTCCCGTTTGCAAATACTGACTCAGGTGTTGGGGTCCTCCTGGTAAAGCCAAAGCAATGGCCTGAAGTGGGTTGCGACAAGGTAAAAACTTTGTTCTTAACGAGATAGATGACAAGAAGATGAAAAGGGGTGTGACATTTGCTGCCGTCAGGGCTGTTCCCTCTTCTCCCAAAGAACGTGCAAGACATCCTGATGCAATCTCGCTCGCGTGGCACTGTCCCTGTGAAGCAGCGGCGGGTCTGGCCCGGAGCCCGAGTAGGAAACTGCAGCGCTGCAGAAGCGAGCAGAACTTTCACCTTCTCAACGACTTTTACTTTCACTTGGCCAAGAGCCTCCTGACTCTGCTGTGAATCAAAGGGCTGGTTTGGTACTTGGCTTACCCATCGTCCCAGCTGGCATCTCCTACCCTGGAGGTGGCCCTTTTCAGTAGCAGATGAGTTGTCCTCTTGCGTCTGGAGGCTGGTGACAATTTATCAGCATGTGCCGAATGCTTTGGCTTGGGAAAGGACTGGGGAAAGCGTTGCTGTTTGCCCTACAAATGGATGCTTCCTAGGGGAGTTGCAGGCAGTCATCATTTCCAAAACATCACCCACGTGCTCGAATGGTGTCTGGCACTCTTTGCCAGCATCAGCCCCAGCTCCTCCCTTGCCACCTCGTCACCCCTGGCTGATGGTCCCCTTGCCTCCCCATGTGCAGGTACCCCCTTTGAGGACACCCAATGCCGTGCCTGCCCCCGTGGCTTCTTCTCTTCCTCCAACTCCAGCACCAAGCCGTGCCAGCCGCACCAGGACTGTGAGCAGCAGGGGAAGGTGACCAACGTGCCGGGCAACCAGTACCACGACACCCTCTGCACCTCCTGCAGGCTGGGAAGAAGCAACAGCACGCAGGGCCCAGGTGAGCTGCAGGCAGAGGAGGGGGGATGCCGGGACCTTAACACTGCCGGGGCGAGAGAACTTTCTGGTGACTTTTTCCTATTTAGATGCAAAATGAGGTGAAATAGCTTGTAAAAGTATGGAGTGATCCATAATTAATAGTCACTATGGATAAAATATAGACTTCCTCCGGGGCTGGTCACGTAGGGCAGGGACAGGGTACAGGGCTTAAGCAATGGTCACTGCTCAGCCAAAGCCCGTGCAGGCTCCTTGCTCGGCGAGAACACAGAGCTGGCAGTGAAATCTTACCAGGGACTGGTATAACTGGGGATGCTGGGACACGAGAACAGTTTTGGCAGCCATTCAGCTGTAACTGATAGCTCGTACTGATAGTCGAGGGCTGGTGGTCATGTAAACAGGCGCGGTGTGAAGGGCTGAGCCTCCCAGCTCAGCTCCTGGCGCGTCTCCTGCGCTCACTTCTCCCAGGCTTTCAGCCCGTTTACCAGGAAGCTTTTGTTGGGGCCACAACCTTGTCTCATGCAGGTTGAATGGAGCAGAGTCCAAGGCACATCAGAGGCTCAATGCAGGGTGAATTTTGACCTCTTAGGTGAAGAAGTAGAGCCACGGTGTCAGCTGTGTCACCCTGACAGTGCAAACATAGCACTGAGCCTCGGTGGAGGCTGAAGGTTGGGCAGGGATAAGGCAAAGGAGTCGGGGAGAGCGGTGGGCTGGCTCTGGGGTGCTTCATAACGTGCACCCCAACAAGTTAGGGGATGAGAAGGGGACTGAAAACCATCCCAAGGGCCTGTTGTCAGTTGAGATGAAGCAGGCAGGTGTTTCGAACCGCCTGCTCTGCTCCGAACATCCAGCCAAGGTACACAGGGGACAAATCCAACGTGACTGATCTGAGTGCCAGTGAACCTGCACCCTTGGACTTCCAAAAAAAAATCAATTATAGAGCCATAGAATAGCCCAGGCTGGAAGAGACTTTGCAAGTTCATTGGTCCAACCTTTCCTGGGAAAGGCAGCCTGGATGAGATTGTCCAGTGCCCTGTCCAGCCATGTCCTAAAAACCTCCAGCAATGGGGACTCTGCCATGTCCCTGGGGAGGCTGTCCCAGTGACTGACTCCTCGCTGTAAAAAAATTACTTTCTTCCCTCAAGATGAAGCTTGCGCTTCAACAAGAGCTTCTCCTCTGTGGTGACGCAGCAAGGAGGCTCTTCCCCCCAGCAGCGTGCGAGAGGAGCTCTTGCCTTTCCATCCTCTCCTGGCACGGCCAACGCGGGGCATTTCTGCTTACGAAGCCTGAGTCACGCCACGAGCTCCTTGCCAGGAGCGTGATCACACCAGAGAGAGGAGATGGGAAGCTCTGTCATCAGCAGGACGTGGTCCCGGGGAGGGGAAGGCGGTCAGGTGAAGGCTGCGTCAGCAGCACGTGCGCTGCCGCTCATTAGGAAACAGCACCCGCGGCCAGACCGGCCTCTCAGCTATTTATAGAGTGAGAGGAGACCCGTGAGCAGTGGGAGCTGAGGGGTATTTTTAACTCCGGTTCATCATGATTTCACTCGGGAGGCATGCGGGCACCTGCCTGCCTCCCGGCTGCAACGGCAATTGCAGGAGCAGTGAAATATAAACCCCGAGTTTGCAGGAGACGCAGAGTCTGGGCAAGGGAGCCTGACCCACCCCACTCTAACCAGTGAAACCGTTCCCAGTTTACAATGGCATGAAACTGGGCCAGTCTCTCCCTGACTGAGTAATCGTTTGGCCTTGATCTCTTGAAAATTCTTTGTGATTTAATTCCTTACGCTGGACGCACTCCAGCAGCACTTGAACCAGCTGGGACGGGGTCTGTCCAAAAACCCTGACGTGGGCTGCGCCGGGGGCTTGTCCTGCCCCGCGATGCAAAAGTCTGCATGGGAAAATAGAAACTTTCAGGAAAAATAACATGCGTAAATAGTTTCTGCGATTACTTCACTTTTTCTGGAGTTTCCCTTTCCCTAATCCCCAGCAGAGAGGAGCATGGAAAAGGTATATTTACTTTTTTCAAAATTACAGGAACTTTTACACTTTGTTTTCTACCTGCCCCATACAGAATGGGCCACTGCTGGGAAATCCAGCCTGTGGCGAGGGCTGGACCCAGCCTTCCAGGGCAGTTACCTGGCGGAGATGGGCCTCAGCCAGTTAACGATCCCACATTCGGTGCTTTCCTCCTTCCTTCCGACCTCATTTTTTCCACTTGCAAAATGCTTATTCTGACCTGCCTGTTCCACCGCAGACCTGCCAGCAGCACGAACCGGCAGCCCTCCCTCTTCCCCCTTGACTTAGGTAAAGGATGAGCTGCTGTGAGCCAGATGCTGCCGCATCCTCGGACAGGGACTCACCTGGGCACCTGCGTGTGCGGGCAGAGCTGGGCAGGGAGCCCCCAGCTCGTGTTCATGCATGTGTGTGGCCATGTGAGCTAAAATACCCCCCTGAATCTGGAAGATGGGCTATGAGCGGCAGGTTTCCTGGCAGGGCTCACTGGGCTGGGACCCCTGGTCCGGGCTGCAACTGGAGAGCAGCGCACAAGCGAGGACAATGTCATAGAATCATAGAATAGTCTGGGTTGGAAGGGACCTTTAAAGGTCATGGAGTCCACCCACCCTGCAATGAGCAGGGACATCGTGCCAACATGCTGGAAGGAAGGGATGCCATCCAGAGGGATCTGGACAGGCTTGAGAGGTGTGCCTGTGTGAACCTCATGAAGTTCAACAAGGCCAATTGCAGGGTCCTGCATGTGGGTCAGGGCAATCCCAAGCACAAATAAAGGCTGGGCAGAGAATGGATTGAGAGCAGCCCTGAGGAGAAGGACTTGGGAGTCTTGGTAGATGAGAAGCCCAACATGAGCTGGCAATGTGCACTTGCAGCCCGGAAAGCCAATCACATCCTGGGCTGCATCAAAAGCAGTGTGGCCAGCAGGACGAGGGAGGTGATTCTGCCCCCCTACTCTGCTCTTGTGAGACCCCACCTGCAGTGCTGTGTCCAGCTCTGGAGCCCCCAGCATAAGAAGGACATGGACCTGTTGGAGCGGGTCCAGAGGAGGCCACAAAGATGATCCAAGGGCTGGAGCCCCTCTGCTGTGAGGCCAGGCTGAGAGAGTTGGGGTTGTTCAGCCTGGAGAAGAGAAGGCTCCGGGGAGACCTTAGAGCCCCTTCCAGTCCCTAAGGGGACTACAGGAAAGCTGGGGAGGGACTCTTGGTCAGGGAGTGGAGCCACAGGACAAGGGGGAACGGTAACCGAAAGAGGGGAGATTTAGATTAGATATTGGGAAGGCATTCCTTGCTCTGAGGGTGGTGAGACACTGGCCCAAGTTGCCCAGAGAAGCTGTGGCTGCCCCATCTCTGGAGGTGTTCAAGGCCAGGTTGGACGGGGCTTTGAGCAATCTGGTCTAGTGGGACGTGTCCCTGCTCATGGCAGGTCCCTTCCAATTCTAACCATTCTATGATTCTATGAAGATCAGGTTGCTCAGAGCCCCATCCAATCTGATGTTGAATGTTTCCAGGGATGGGGCATCTGTGCCTCTGGGCAGATGTCCAATGGATAGCCTCAGTAGGGCTGTGAGCTGCTCACCTGGTGTCCCACGGTCACCTTCCCTCTAACCTCCAGGTGGTTTTCTCCCACCAGCTCTAGGAGATGACGACTGTAAGCAAGCCATGATAGACTTTGTGGTGTACCAGAATATCCCTGTCAGAAAGCTGAAGCGCCTGCAGCAAATCCTGGAGCGCTCACCAAGGAAGCAGGCGCCGGAGACCAGGGCCGCCATCCAGGAGAAGTTCAGGGCTTTCCTCATCCACCTCAAAGAGGGGCATGACGAGGTCACCAAGGAGCTGCTGGACGCGCTGCGAGTTGCCAAGCTGCACTCCATCGAGGAGAAGGTCCGCGAGCGCTTCCTCTTGTACTGAGAACACGAACTGAACTTTTTGGGTGGTTTTGGTTTTTTTTTTTCTTCTGTGGCTTCATTAATTTATTAATCTTTCCAAACCTAACTTGAAATGCAGCGTAGAGATGAGTGATGGGTCAGAGTTAAACCGTGCTGTGGCAGCTGCGATGGGTCCCCCTCTGCGTGTGGGTGTTTCGCTGCCTCCGGGATGGGATACTGTGAGCAGCAGCATCCCTGCACCAGTGGCCGGTGCAGCTTCTGGGAGGTCCCTGGCTGCTGGCCCCTGATTTTCCAGTGCTCAGCAATGGTCGATATTTTATCAGAAGAGAAACATGCAGCCAGAGTCATTTTTTCTGGGGAAGAATGCAGCTACCCCTTTTTAGACAACTGTCTGGCTTTGTGTTCAACTGTGCGGTTTTGGTTTTGTTGTGGTTTTTTGTAGTTATTTAACAGTATTTCCCGCAGAGGATTCACTCGTGTTTGTCACGCTTTGTTTAGAGAAAGGAGTTTACTGCTGAGACGTGTTGGGTGTAGGATGTCCCTGAAGTCACTGGTACAGCTGGCTTTAAATTTATTTCTAAACTACCTGTTTTTATACCATGTGTGGGAGATGTTTTCTAAAGAAAGAAACCAAAGAAGTTATTTTATTATACAATTCTGTCACCAGAGTCCTTTTCTAGTCTCATTTGGAGGTGAGAGGTGGTGTTGCGAGTCCCAGACCATCATCTTCTGACTCCGCTTACCCTTGCCCGCTTTTTGCACGTGCTTCACCCCATGCTCACACAACATCAGCCACCCACGACACAACTGCCCACCGAAACCAGCCTCCGTGAGCCACAGCAAGGCTGAATGCGAGCGGGACGTAGCCTCTCTGCCTCGGCATTTGCTGCCGGTGCGGCCAGGGTGAAGCTCACATCTCTTGGGTCAACCCAAGAGTGTCACCCTGAGCCTCAGGTCTGTCCCCAGACCGGACCAGACGCCGTAGCAAGAGAAGAGGTGCTTAGTCAGCCAAGAGCCATGCCTTGGGGCACTTTGCTGACTGCAGGAGGGTTTTTTTAAGCCTTGCAGATGTCACTTAGGGAAGTCGACAAGGGTGACCCTCACGGGCATTTTCCAGCCTGTAGCAATGATGACACAGAGACTACATCTTCTGCCTTGAATGACTGACTTTTTTATAGCTCTTTTTTAGCTGACTAGTTGCCAGGAATAGTTTGTGGTTCAAAAGCGGAATATTTTTCCCCAGCTAGGAGCTGTTACAAGCACTCTGAAACATGTGCTATGTGGAAGTGCCCCCCCACTTCCGCCGTGCGAGGAAGGCTGACGTAATGGAGTACAGAGAGGATTTTAACCTCCCCTTGCTGCCCACAGACTCATTCCAGGCTTTTCCTGCTGCAACGTTCATCCATGGCGGGCTGGATGGATGGGCCTGATCCTGGGGGCAGCGCTTGCGTTTTTGCTGCTCCTTGCTGCTCCAGAGCTCTGGAGTCCCTGGATATCTGCTCACAGCTGCCTGGCTCTGCAGCCTTGCAGCTGGGGACCCCAGGCTTGCAACCGTCTTACCCCGGTTTTGGGCTCTGGGGATGAAGCAGTTCGGTGATCCTGACATTGCCCTGGGTCAGTTCAGACAGGGACAAAGAGAAGCAAATGGCTGAAAAGCAGCGGAGGGGACCCCTTGCTCGCACCTCTGCTCTGAGCCAGGACTGATCCTGGCAATCCCCTCGCAGTTTTGTCAAGCCTGGCCTTGAAATCCTACAAAGGAGGAGGCTGCACAAGGGCCAAATCTCCCCTTTCCAGTGCTCAGTTATCACCACACCTAATCTCTGCCCCGCTGAGCTGCTTTATTCCAGTGGGCTGCAGCTCAGTCCCCAAGCGTGACTTCCTCTGAGTCCCTTGGCAGTAGGGAAGTGCCGATGGCGCGGTCCAAGAGCAGCTGGGCAGGAGACGAGGAGGGTTTCCATCGGAGTGTTGTGAGGAACAAAATACTGCTGCAGTGCAGTGCTTTTCCCCGAGGCAGAGGGGAAGGCAGGACACCCAGGGCTGACGGGTCGAAGGCTGGAGCAGCCGGAGGCTCCGGCATTGACTGCGGCTCCTCACGGGATTGCTGTCCTGCTGCATTGCAGTTAGTCCTGACTCAGCACTAAGGATTCGGTGTCCTTGGTCTAAAGGAGAACAGGAATGGAGGGTTGTTATTGCAGGAACTGCCTCCTGTTCTTTGTCCACACCACTCTGGCTTCTTCAAATATGTATTTACCATGAGAGTTGCGGGGCGGGAAAATGAGAATATTATTGGCAAGAAGCTGGAAATCATTATCTCGGATGCCGTTTTAGTTGGGTGATTTTTCCAGAGAAAGAGGTGCCCTTTCTGCGTAATTTTTGTGATACAAGACCTCAGTCCTGAGATGGAAGTGCCCATGGGACACCGTGGCTGAGCTTGGGCTCTTGGGAGACAGTTGCCCTTCTCACCAGCAAGGCAAAATCTGGGATGAGGACTGGAGGTCTCCATCAGCTGTGCAGCGAGCCAGAAGGCAGCCAGCTCCGGTCCCTGGGCTCCCGGCTGAGCTGTGGCTGCTCACCAGCAGCTTCTTGCGGCTGTGACGTGGCTGGGGGCTCCACACGAGCCCAGGCACTGGCAGAGGTTAAAGCAGAATGGCTGCGGTTCAGCCGTGCTCAGTCCTGTGCTCATCTCCCCGCAACAACACGCTGAGCGAGGCCAGAGCCCAGCGGCCCATAAACACAGACTGGGCAGCAATTCCCCCGCTCTCCCAGCACACATCCTCCCAGCTGGGCTTGCCCTGGCCTGGAGAAGAGCCCAGGAAACATCTTTCCTGTTGAATGTTGATGTTCAGGTTTTTTTGTTTGAGTTTTGGGGGGTTTTATTTGACATTGTGAGTGCTCTGTCCCATCTGGATGTCAGTCTGCACAGGTCCTTTGTCCATTCAGATAAAGCAAATGCAGCAGCAGCCGCTTTTGTAGGCTTGCTCCCACCCAGATGTTTGCAAGAACTTAGGTCCCACTGCTGTGACTCCGAGGGGTCAAACACGTGTAGGTGGTGCAGGCATGAGGAGAGCCACCCGGCTCCTTCCCATCCTCCACTCCTGAGAAGTGTTGCCTTGCTGAGTCCCCGTGGTCCTCCCAGCACTGAGCATGGGTTGACCATGTCTGAACCCTCCTGGGAGGGGAGACGATGGGTGTCTGCCACCCGTGTGCCATGGCAGATTGCAATGGGGGCCACAGACCTCAGCTCGCTGGAGAAGGAGAGGATGGTTAAATAACTGGGGATCGCCCAGCCTGTGTCAGACGAGCTCTGCGCCGCCAGTCTCTCCCCCGCTGTCGGCCAGTGCAACCAGGACTGAGGGTCTGGGCAAGGCAGCCGGTGCCCTGCGCCACCCGGCAGCTCCCCAGCTGGGTGCTATCAGCATGAGTCACTCTTTCAGGATGTCTCATGAGCACCCATGTGTCATTATCTCGCTCTGCCGAGGTGGTTTTGACCCGCCGGTGGCTCGGTGTGTGTTTGGATGTTGGTGCGTTACAACCCAGTGCAGGGCAGGTTGGAGCATCCCTTTGGGAGCTTTCCAGGCAGGCGACATTTCGGGCCCCAGTGCCGTTTGCAGGCTGTTTATCGGCAGCGCTAACCTCTGCCCAGCTCTCCCTGCTGCCATAATCCACAGTCTCCCCCTGACCTGGGTCCCCTCATGCCGAGTTAGTTGGAATTTCTGCACAGCAAAGTTTCTCCTCCTGTGGGTTCACGAATAATGTGACAGCAGGGGATCTTTCTGGTTAACACTGGCCTTACTAACAGCGTCCAAACACCCCAGCGTGTGAGTCCTGCTCGGTTTCCAGGAAATGGGCTTTGCTGGAAAAGCCTGCATAAGCACCGTGCGGTGCTGACCCCAGCTCTCCCCGCCAGCCTCCCCTGCTCCGCTCCCACCGTCTCACACCCAGACCGCGGCAGGCGGTCACAGACCAACCTCGCACTGATCGCCGAGTTTTATTAGTTAAAAAGGTGAAATAACTTAAGAGGATAAAAACCCCTTTTGGTTTTCACTGAAGTTTCCAAAGCCCGGAGAGAGAAGAGGAACAGTCGGCAGCGTGAGCTTCTTCCTGATAATTTAAATGACCGCTTTCCTTACAAGCTGTGGCTAAGGACAAGTACATGGTAACATTTAAATGTGGATGTAGCTCTCTCCCGGCAATGACTCAGATATTTAGTACACAGAAGATAATTTCCCCAAATGCTATGACACTACATAAAAAGCCCAAGCCCACGCTGCTCTGAGTCGGGCTTCCCTGTCACCCTGTGCTGTTAAATGCTTACAACGGGGGAAAAAAAAACAACCATAAACCCACGAGTTTCTTTAAACTGCTGAGGCATGGCCACGTGTTATCTCTGTGCCACGGGCTGACTCTGACACCTCTTGCTGCAGCCAGGTGTGGCAATGACTCAAGGTGGCAGCGGGTCCTTAAACCCACGAAACCGCCGTCGGCAGGAGCCGACTTGCTCATCGCGAGAGCAGTTGGGACACGTTACGCTTTAACGCAAGGAGAACACCGCATGTGCTGGCCCAACACCAGAGGGTTTGAAACGGGGTTAGGTAAATGATCAATGTTTGTTTAAGGAGTCAGTGTGAGTTTTTGCGGTGAGGTCATACGTACCTGGTTTATGCCTCGACGTCACAAACGAGGAGAGCCAGGATTGCTAGAGGAAACCGAGGGGGGATTTTTCGAGGCGTGCAGAGGGATGCAGAGGGGATGTGACCAGTGCAGGCGCATAATCCTGCTTGTCCAAAGAGACTCCAGCTACCCTTGGCCCTGGGGTTTCAACCTAGTCACAAGACAGGTAAATTCACTCTTCTGCTTGCACATTTCCCCACGTTTTTGTTTTGCTAGAGGCAGTTCTTCGCCCCCCGCCCTGCCCTCCCATGTTACTCAGCGGTTGATGGTGGGCTGAGCCCTCCAGACACTGTGGGAGAGGACTCAAGGAATGCTAACACACACCGAACTTGTTTGAATTCGCCCATCACTATTCCAGAGGCGCCGATTTTATCTTCTATTGAAGCATCCATCTTTTTTCTTCTGATCGTAGGTTTTTTTTCTTCTGATTGTAATCCCCTGCGTTGCACGCCCAGGCTTTCCCTGCTGAGACTCGTCCCTCGCTGTTGCACGTGTTATTTCTGCAGAGACCTGACGATGGGACTGAGCTCCTCCGGTGCCAGTGCTGCAGGTGGAGAGTGCCGAGGAAGCCGAGGTGAGACTGAGGAATTCGGCCATGTCCAAGAGCAGGAGCAGAGAGACAGCTGAAGGGTGTAGGGCAAACCAACCTGTGCTCAGGTACCAGTATCTGAACTGGGGTGCCAGAGAACGTGACCTGAGAAAGAATCCCTGACACAGGCAGGGAAACAGGTGCCGTGATGCTCAGGACAAAGCCATTGCCACAACCCCTACCTGGTATCGCAGCACTGGTGACGCTGCCGAGCCAGACCCAGACCTCCTGCGATTGTAGCACCAGCTTTCACTCACCCTGCTGTTATTTTACAGTCCTCTTTTGCTGCAGGTCTTCGTACACATTGGTTTCTGTCTGAGCCTCCCACGGCTTTCAGGGGGTGAAGTCTGAAAACAAGGAGAAGCAGCACAAGTTACAAAGGAGAGGAGGCGCAGCAGATGTGACCCGTTCCCAGCCTGGGGCGGTCGGACACAGGGCAACTGAGAGGTGAGGACAAGGCAGCCCCATGGTGAGTTGGTGTCGGTTCGGCACGGCAGGTGAGGAGATGGACCAAGTGCTCTTGGGCTGAGCGTGGCTCATAACCATTGACCTGCACCTGGCCAGAGGTGGGTGAAACTCTGCCTCCTAATCACTTTTCCTCATATTTCTTTTCATGAAATGGGAATTTTTGCCTTGTATCAACCAAAACCAAAATTTGACTGATAAATCCTTTTAATGAAAATGTAAATACCTTAATGAAAAGGAAACAGTTTGGTTTGTCGATATGATTCCTATGAATGAAACTCAAATGCTTTGGCACCCTAATGACCCTACACGTGCTGCCGAAGGGTCCCCACTTCAGAGCCACGTCTCGCCTCGGGGAGCAGTGTGGGCTGGGGGGGGTCGCTCCCCCCGCCCCTTCCCTTGCTGCCCAGCTGCCTGCGTTGGTCCCCAAAGGCCCCTTCTTTCCCCCTTGTAAAATGCAATGAGCATTCTAGGTTCCACATTTCGAAGGTGTTCGGAGGTCTTTGCAGTAAGCAAGTTCCAACAAAGCAAATTATTGCTGCCTGCCGCTGAGAAAGGCCAGAACGGATGACAGGACCTTTCATCCATGGCTCCTTAAGCAGATTCAGTTATTTGGGAGTATTTAGTACCCAGCAGACTTGTTCAGACAGTGCTGTAGCACTGACTTAATGTTAAAATGGGAGCTAAAGAAACACTAGCATGAAATTGTCTTTTTTAACAATACCTTGGATCCAGTTTCTTATGGTGGTTACAGAGCACAACGGTGTAGTTTTCACTTATTTTCAGCATTTGCTTCCAAGCAAGTGTTGGGAGGACAGTTGTCCTTTACAGAAAAGCTTGCGTTTGCCCTGAGAGGCTTAAAAGGTCACTTACAGGAATTCGTCCAGTAAACAGGGTCACATCTGAAGCACATTTCTTCTATTTGCTCAGCCATTGTTTGGCTCCCCTGAATTTGCTGGGAAGTTATTTAGCCTATAATGCTCAGGTCTGGGTACTGCCAGCTCTTAGCTGGATTAAAATACAATACATTAGTAAAACCTTCTGATGCCCTTTAGCTTACATCAGTTTTCTGGGAAACATGGTCAGGACGCTTGGAATGACTACAGCTACGATACCCTTACACAACACCCTCACTGTTTAGAACCACAAGCACTTCATGTATTATTATCTGGGTCAACAGAAAATAGGAGTCTTCCCAAAACAACTGTTTGCTTACCCTTTAAAAACAATGGCATTTTCCATCTTACACAATGTTTAGGGAGAGGGCTAGAACAGCCTGCTGTGCCTAAATGACTAAGCAGTATTGGAAATCAGAGACCTCGTATTGCCACACGTACGTGGGGGAGACTCAAGGCCCCGGCTGTTGCGTGTGCTGTCCCTTATCACCGCTCCCCCAGGAAGAGCACAAGGCATCCAACGCACCAGGTGCCAGCAGTGTCCCAGACTCGGTTTGGAGCTTTCCCAGCTGCTCTGAACATAGCGGAGCTCCAGCTGTGCTGTGACTTAGCTGTAACAGTGAGGAGTGAAGCGGGGAGACTTGATCATTTTTCTATGGAAGTGCGGGGAATGACGACTTCCCAGCTATCGCTATGAGAACATGAGCTCAGCAAGGATGTGTGTTGGGTGATGTGGGTGCTGCTGCCGAGTCTCAGGCATGTGGAATGAATTTTCCACTATGAAGTGTAAGGGACTAGATGAGGGTTTGGAGAGTTCAGATCGGCTTCAGGGACACACTCCAATGTGCTTGTTCAGCCTCAGCCACACCATACAGATTCCCTGATGCTGGTTTCTGTTTCTGTCTCTGTACTTCCTCCTGTGATACTGGAGGTTGGCAGGTGATTTATTGGACTTCTCTTGGCCTTCCCAGAAGTTAAGACAAGGCTTCTTTAGTTGGGAAACTTGGAAGATAAGAATAGGAGTGTACATTCCCCACTTCATGACTCTGAATCTGAAAGAACAGATCAGCTCTGACAAGATCAAACCCAAGTTCTTCTTTCACCCAGTTTCATGTGTCGTGCGCTGCCATGATGTCATGCAGCAATAACCTCGCCGGTGATTCAGCACCTCTTGTTTACAGAGATCCCCTGCCCTTTGGTACAACAGTTGTACTCACGGGGCATTTACTAGGTCTTTCAGCCTGTGGCATACACTATCCTGTGATCCTGCCTCTTCTCACGGCATGGAGATGAGCTGTCAGAATTTCCACCACGCTGAGGATGTGGGTGCAGACTTGAGAGAGCATAGTCCTTCCAGGGGACAGGGCTGCACGGGATCAGTTGCTTTTGGTTCAGTGGTTGTTCTTCCCCCTTCCACAGGTGGTCAGCCGCCTTTGCTCCCACTGCTTTCCTCGCCAGGGCGAAGATCTTCTGTTAAAAGCACCCTATGCAATATATGTGGGTGTTATGCATAACTGCAAATATCTCACGTAAAGCTAAGCCTTGTTTGTGTCACAGGAGCGAAAGCTTTCAACAGGACAAGATAATCCTTGGCATCACACAGGTCATCTTGTTCCCCGGCAGAAACGCACATCTGAGCGAGCAGTGGGCTTCGGTCACAAAACAGGGACACCCAGCAAAATCTCAGCGTGAAATACAGGGGCTGCCTGTGTATTCATTTGACGGTCACTGTTTAAAGGGGTAAGCAGTGAGGAGATGCTATATTAACACCAGCTTCTGGGAACAACATATTCCTTATTCCTCTTTATGACGATCTTATAAAACCCTTTTTTTTTTTTTGTGGCAGTGTGACTCAAAAGAATATTGCTAAAGGAAATCTACAGATGAGATGGTATCAGGTTATTTGACTTCTGAGAACCAGCAGAGGAGTTCCTGGCTATGAATTGAACTGGAAGACAAGTAGGAACACAACAGAAACAACTCTGTGAGTTTCTGTTTCAGGAAAGAATTTAAGGATATACTTAATCTTACAGTGAATTTAGTTTATCCTCAGAGCAGTATATACTGAATACCAGTCTTAAGGCTGCACTGGATCAAAGGTCTGAATTAGTTCCTCCAAACATTTAGCACATCCATTCAGCAGAAGGATGTACACTTCAAATGATGAAGCTTTTACTAAATACTGCTGTCCCTGTATGCCGGCAGCTGCCTCCCCCAGCTGCTGGGCAATTCCCGAGCAGAGCAGCAGGGAGTACAACAGCTGTGTGTAGCTGCTTGCTTGTGCTTCACATCGCGGGCACAGCTGGCAGCAGATGATTCTGTCTGCGAGGAACACGGGTTTAAGCAGGTGGGTTTAAGCACCAGAGTCCTCCGTGGTGTGTGCTTGCGCCCGTCACGGCCACAATGGCAAGGAGCGGCTGTTAAGAGATGACTGGATGGAGGAAGTGTAAGTAGTGCCTTTGTGGCTGGTAGAAAGACAGTACCATCTATGGACATGCACCAAAAGAAGTATTTACTCATGAGTTAGTAGTGTTAGTAAAGATTACTATGTACTCATCCAGCAAGGATTTTGTTTCAAGGAAAGGATGCTTCATCCTGCGAGTTCCTAAGCAAATATATCTACTGCCTCATCTTCACAACTACTTTTGATAGCATGTGACAACATGACTGTGGGAAAGGTGAGGCTGCTGCGAAGACATCCTCAAAAAAGGATGTGAGGAATGTGGTATTCAACTGAGGACACTGCTAACAAAAATCAAAATTTGGAAACTCGTTTGGAATTGGCAGCTTTAAGGAAAGACAGTGCAACCGAGGAGGAATGAGGAGATTCCTGCCTCCAGAAAGTCATTTTATGTGTTTAAATAAACATCAGGCAGAATTCCATGACTGAGTAATTCACTGCAAATGTTCCTCCTCTTCTTCTTTCCACTCGATGAGCACCTAGTTTACGGAAGACATTTAGGTCATTTTTTCCCCAGTCATGTTGCACACTGAGCTGTCCAAGTTTTCTGCGCCAGTCCTCAGCCGTTTTCCGACATGAGGTTCTGACTGCTTTTAATACCAATTTGTTTCTTTCTTTCATCAGAAAATTTAATCAGCGCTCCCTTCCGAGGTAATGAGTGTCATGGGTGAAGGCTTGTGATCAGATTTAAGTTGTGCAGATGAGGTTGTATGAGAGCAGGCACCGCTGACAGCTAGGACTATATCCTTGTGAAGTGGTTTTGGATATAAAAAACCCTAAGCGCGCGTAGAGAAACTAATGGAAAGCCCCCAAAAGTTGTCATGGAAGCTGGTTTTACCAGAGGAGCAGAAAAACAACTCTTTAAGGGGTTTCAGAAGCACAAGAAACAAAACCAAAGGGCAACGCTGCAGGAAATGCCTGAGGTCCAGCAAACAAGATATTGTGTGTTATACACCAGGAATGTTTCATGTGGGATTTCCAACTTGCATAAAATTCCAGTGTGAAAAAGCACCTGCTCTAGTTTCTCTGGCGTCCTTTGTCCTGGTGAGAGCTTGGCAGAGGACAAAGGCTCTTCCCACCTCTCCACTGCTTCTTATCTCCCTGGAGATGGATTCAAGCCAACTTTTAATAGAAAACTGCCAAAAGGGATTTTTGAGAGGGCATCCAGCCTATAACCTGTCTCCTTGGTGGGTTTTCAGCCCGTTTTTCTTGATTGTCTAAATTGCTTTCGGGAAACCTATAGATAAACAAACACGTTGGTGTAATTTCTTTCAGTCTCTGAAAATGGACCCAAGATTGAAGGCAAACTCAGTCTGCGGTGCTTCTTTTGGTAAAAGCTGAGGAGCATAAGCAGAGCTGCAAGCAGAGGCAGAACCCATTTTCCTTTACGTGTGAACACTGCTGTCTGTGGCTGCCAGTCAGTTACCATCTACATTAATTAGATTTTTTTTTTAATTTAAAGGGATAATGGTCAAGAGCAGTGAAGTACCACTCTTTACCTTTCTTAGCAGATCCCTCTAGAAGTTCTCTCCTTGAACTAATACCACTTGCCAGCAGAGAAGTCGCAGGATACTGTTTCAAAAAACAATCATAGAATCATCTAGGTTGGAAGGGACCTTTAAGATCATCGAGTGCAACCATCGACCTAACACTGCCAAAACCACCACTAACCCATGTCCCTCAGCACCACCTCTACCCGTCTTTTAAATACCTCCAGGGATGGCGATTCCACCACTGTCCTGGGCAGCCTGTTCCAATGCTTGATAACCCTTTCTGTGAAAAATTTTTTCCCAATATCCACCTCCCCTGGTGCAACTTGAGGCCGTTTCCTCTTGTCCTGTCGCCTGTTACTTGGGAGAAGAGACGGACCCCCACCTCCCTACAACCTCCTTTCAGGTAGTTGTAGAGAGTGAGAAGGTCTCCCCTCAGCCTCCTCTTCTCCAGGCTAAACAACCCCAGTTCCCTCAGCTGCTCCTCATGGGACTTGTGCTCCAGACCCCTCACCAGCTGCGTTGCTCTTCTCTGGACACGCTCCAGCACCTCCATGTCTTCCTTGGAGTGAGGGGCCCAAAACTGAGCACAGTATTTGAGGTGGGGCCTCACCAGTGTTGAGTACAGAGGGACAATCACTGCCCTGGTCCTGCTGGCCACGCTATTTCTAATATAAGCCAGGATGCCGTTGGCTGCCTTGGCCATCTGGGCACACTGCCGGCTCATATTCAGCCGGCTGTCAACCAACACCCCCAGGTCCTTTTCTGCAGGGCAGCTTTCCAGCCACTCTTCCCCAGACCTGTAGCGCTGCATGGGGTTGTTGTGACCCAAGTGCAGGACCCGGCACTTGGCCTTGTTGAACCATCGATCCAGCCTGTCCAGATCCCTCTGTAGGGCCATCCTGCCCTCCAGCAGATCAACACTCTTGCCCAGCTTGGTGTTGTCTGCAAACTGACTGAGGGCGCACTCGATCCCCCCATCCAGGTCGCTGATAAAGATATTAAACAGAACCAGCCCCAGTACCGAGCCCTGGGGAACACCGCTTGTGACGGGCCACCAACTGGATTTAACTCCATTCACCACCACTCTTTCAGCCTGGCCATCCAGCCAGTTTTTTACCCAGCGAAGAGCACACCCATCCAAGCCACGAGCAGCCAGTTTCTCCAGGAGAACGCTGTGGGAAATGGTGTCAAAGGCTTTACTAAAGTCCAGGTAAACAACATCCACAGCCTTTCCCTCATCCACTAAGTGGGTCACCTTGTCATAGAAGGACATCACGTTTGTCACGCAGGGACTGCCTTTCATGAACCCATGCTGACTGGGCCTGATCACCTGGTTGTCCTGCATGTGCTGTGTAATGGCACTCAGGATGATCTATTCATGAAATATAGAATCATAGAATGGTTTAGGTTGGAAGGGACCTTAAAAATCATCTAGTTACAAGCTCCCTGCCATGGGCAGGGACACCTCCCACTAGACCTTGTTGCTCAAAGGCCCATCCAGCCTGGTCTTGGACACTTCCAGGGATGGGGAATCCACAGCTTCCATGGGCAACCTGTTCCAGTGCCTCACCACCCTCATAGTGAAAAATTTCTTCCTGATATCTAATCTGAATCTACCTTCTTCCAGTTTGAAGCCATTACCCCTCGTCATGTCACTACATGCCCTTGTAAAAAAATCCCTCTCCAGCTTTCTTGTAGGCCCCCTACAGATACTGGAAGGGGCTCTAAGGTCTCCCCAGAGTCTTCTCTTCTCCAGGCTGAACAACCCCAACTCTCTCAGACCTGGCCTCCCAGCAGAGGTGCTCCAGCCCTCGGATCATCTTCACAGCCCTCCTCTGGACTCATTCCAACAGGTCCCTGTCCTTCTTATTTTGGGGGCTCCAGAGCTGGATGCAGTATTCCAGGTGGGGTCTCACGAGAGCAGAGCAGAGGGACAGAATCCCCTCCCTTGCCCTGCTGGCCACGCTGCTTTTGATGCAGCCCAGGATGTGGTTGGCTTTCTGGGCTGCGAGAGCACAATGCTGGCGCATGTTGAGCTTCTCATCAACCAACACCCCCAAGTCCCTCTCCTCAGGGCTGCTCTCAAATGAAATATAATGAAATGCCTAAATCAATTCAGAAACCTTCAAGTGCTTTAATCCAGGTTTTTAGCTGAGGACTGTTGTAACTTTACATTTTCCAAACCCACAGTGGTATCTCATAGTTAGTTATTCATGAGCACACGCTTCTGGAAATCATGACTAACCCAACAATCTCATGCCCAGTGAAAACATCATCACTGAGGACAAGCAAACTTCCAGACTTGCAGTATAGTGCCCTTTCACTTGAGATTGCTATCTGTACTGTGTAAAGGCAGATCCTTACCTTAAATGAACTAATGGACGTACTGGACATGTTGGTGTCCAAATGATGTTATAGGATGTGTCAGCAGTACAGAAGTAGGATCATAAGGAAGAAGAGACTAAAAATAGCTCGATTAGGAATAAAACAACTCTGCAGCATGGGAAAGGATATTAAGTCCACTTCTCTGTTAGAGGCTGACTTCAGTTCAGCAGAAAGCAGGATATCTTCTGCTTGCTTCTTCACCTTGCTCTGAAACAGACAGTACTGGCCAGAGCCTTAAATAAGACATTGGAATTAGTGCGAAGCTGTGTCTGATTTGTCCTGGTATTTCTCCTGGTTCTGTGGGATGGGATGTCATGGCAGGTGGGATAAGACCGAACATCAGCATCACTGAGAAGCAGACCATCAGGCCATTGCAGCAAGGATAACACATCACTGTTGCCTTGCACAAGGACGGGATAGGATTAGGTAGTACCAGCAAAAAGTGCTGTAACTCAGTTATTGTGTGTCTTTCCATAGTTCCAAATGAAGATGAAATTGCCACCATGTGGACAGCACTGTGATTCATACAGTACTCAAAAGCATTAGCATTAGAAGTGTTTTTTTTAAGGAACGCTCTTGCCTCCCGCTGCTAACAGCTAATAAATGTTTGCATAGCAGAGAAATTCCAGACTGGTGAGAGAAAGTTAATCTTCTGCCAATGTTCAAATAAGGCAAGTAGAGTAACTACCATGATTATTAGAAACTTAGCTTTATCTCAGTGTAAAGCATGCTGAGGGAAAAAGTGATTACTAAGTACAGATGATGAATCTGTTTTACTGTGGGAAGATGAAGCACCTCTTCAGAGAAATATATTGCTGTAAATGGGCATGGGCAAAACAGGTCCATCTCAAACGTATCAAAAATATGAAAAACTGATTGCATTTGAACTACTCAGAAATGTCCTCACTTTGGCTGAAGGTCTTGCAGGGCGGTCATTTGCACTGCACAAGCATTTTAAATAAGAGTCTGTGCTTCCTGTAAGAACTTAAATAAAGCACAAGACTAAAATATGATAAATTATTAATTAAACTACTGAACAAAATATAAAATAGTTACCAGCTACTAGCACATCATTTTAGACTATCCCAGTGGGATTTGGGTTTTTTTTAGTGGAGCTTATGCATTGACTACCACCCCCTTTCAGAATGCTTTTCCATGCCAATTCAGTCCTATTCCATTCATCTGTACTGAGGCATCACTAGCACAATAGACCTGCTTATAGAGACTGAAGATGCAATAAAATCAACTGAAGGAGGAAGTTGTCAGTGTCCTTGTGTAGTCATTTATGACCATATAGAGCAGATGCAACCAAAAACCCCAGCTGACTTAGCAGCACTCCATTGTTTCTGTGCTTCACGTAAAGTAACTGCACATGGTACATGATCAGTGAGCTCCAAGTCCAGGTTGTGCTAGCACAGCAAGATCTTTATCTTGCACCTGTCAGCTGATGAAGCCGAATTCCTTCATCGCAGTCATGCTGCAGCACGGAGAACACATCAAAGCAATTTAACGATTGGCTTGACTATTTACCTGCTGGGCTTCCCCAGCACTCAGGAAATTTTTAAACACTATCAGGTAGGCGCACTTTATCTGTAATGGTGGAAAAACCTGACTGCGAAGCTCTTTCCTAAAACAGACTTTGGGAGCCAAGCAGCTGCATCAGTGTGCCCCATCAAGTAACTGCTGTTGCTGCTCCAGAAGCTAACTTTGAATGATACCAACCTTTTCACTGCCGGTTTCAGAGAAATCCTCCCTGATTTTTTGTGGACATCAGAGCGTGCTCATACTTATGTATCACAGCTGATGCATTTTTCTGCGTGAAAGACTCTCCCACTCTTCAGAACTTGGGATTCTGAAGTCAAAACATTTGCTTTAATTTAGACCTCCTGCTGATATGTGCCACAAAGCAGCCTTTGTGTCTAGAAACTTGTGAGAACAGCTATGGCCTCGAGCTCAAAACTGTTTTTCCCTCCCTGGTCTCCTAGGTAATAGGGGGAGGAAGAGATCTGAGAAGATTATGTGGAAAGCTTGGAAAACCCCTGGTGTCCCATTAAACAGACATTTCTAGTTACTTGACTAAAGTGTTTTGTCTCTCAGCAAGGCACTTTTGTCCATCAGTCACTATTTTACATCTTCAGTTTAATTGTTAGCACCAACCCTGCCAACCAAAACAAGAGCCAGGACCGCAAAGACCACAAAGGTGAGTGATCTTCAAGGGATCCTCTACACTCGCAGAGCATGTAAGAAACCTGAGATGGGTCACTGGGTCTAAAGGAGCCTAATGAAATCTCTGGTGTCTGAGTTAGATCTACTGCAGCTTAATTCTTCTGGGATATGGCGCAGATATTGGCACCATTCAAATTCAGACCCAGGTACTGTGTTATACCACCTGTTCTAACAAGAGCAAGTAATTGAAAGGGATTTGATATCTTATCTGAAAGTTTGCCCAGCTTTCTCCTACCCTAGTGTTACTGAGAAGTATGATTCTGCTTTCCAGTGCGCAATTATTTCCACTGACTCCATGTGTTTAATGACATGGTCCAGCTGCCCTCACACTTTGACCCAAATGTGAGGGGATGAAATATGTTCTCTCACAAAAAAAAAAAAATAAATCTGCAGAGTTACATGCAGGAAATTTATCAGAAAGTTCTTTGACAGATGCCAAATGACATCTCTTTAAACAAATAATAGTGTCTAACTTGCTCAAGTACAGCTTGAATAATGTCCCCTTAGCAGAGAACGGTCACCAGTGCCAGGAGTAACTAAAACATGTGAAGACCAACACCCACTGCCAAATCACTCTAAAGTACATGTAAAAAAGAGACATTTTGCGAAATGTTAGTGATACATCAGCAGAATTACTAGCTGGGTAAGCTACATAAGTGAGCACTATTTGACTTTGAGAGCTGCCTTTCTGTTCGTTCTTGTTTTTCTCAAAAAACTAGAGGGCTAAGTACCACTATTTCCAAACATCAGTTGTTTCAGCAAGAGATGTTCAAAGTAGTAGGAAGCTTTATTGCATACTGATTTCTCCCTGCCTAGAGGTTCAGCTTTTATCCTAGAATGATCACAGAGAGGGCCTCAATTCATTCCAGTTACAGAAGACACCAATTATTCTTACGATTAAAGAGAATGCACAACAGAGAGATTGGCAGTCGAAGCAAGGCAGTGCTTCTGGAGTTCATGTCCTATTAAGAATATCCATTTTAAACAGTGTACCATTGTGCCATTGCTGGCTTCCGTATCTGCATTTACCACAGGTAAAAGTTATGAATCAACACGCTGACTGAAAATTGAGTTATAATCAACATTGTCTCTCATTATACAAACAGCAGCATAACAGGGCCAGTAACACCACCTATAGTAACCATGGAGCTGGAGCAGCAAGGTATCTTCTCAGTTAGCAGGGACAGCCGTTCCCCAGGCTCTCCCTCCCCTTTCATGTTCACCTACACAGTTCCTTCAGGAGTTCCTTCATGTCACTGGCCTCTAGTCTGTCAGACTAACAAATCAAGAATCACAAAGTAATACAGTAGAAAATTAAGTCCTTTGCATCTGCAACAATGTGTAAATTCCCACTTGGTCTATGCTCTCAGGCCAACGACTTAATACTTAATGTAAGAGATTCCCACCCCCACCCAGTTGGAATCCTTTGCTCAAGTTTTTTAGACACAGAAAAAGAATGTTTGCCTCCAAACGCAGGAAAGAATCAGGTGTAATAGGAATCCAGTGGACCACCTTCTTTAAAGAGAACACAAAACTGTGTGGAAAAGACTGTCCATTCCTTGGCTGACTTGGAATTTCTTACGTGATGTCCTTCTTTCTTGGGGGCCGGTGAATATTCCTCACCACACACTTCACCATCCATTCAATTCCCTCGTTCACTCCTTTGCTAAGGAAATAAATAAGTAGACAAAATTAACAAAAAAACCAACCCCCACAACCACAACAAACAATCAAGAGCAAAAACATGGCTCATGTAAACCCTAATTGAGCCCTTACAAGAGCAAGTGAAGGCTTCTTGCTCTTGAAGGATTGCCCTGCTGTTATTTACTGGCATTGCTGTGTGTGTTTATCATACACACAAACAAGGGGGGAACTGATTTCTTTTAACTCGTTATGTAAACTCCATCCTTTATTTTTCTGGTGTGTGTGAAAGTCGACATCCAATTTAGTTAGTCATCAACTCTGTGGAAACTTTGGGATGAACAAGTATCAAACCACCTGACAGTCAGCTGGTTTGAGGTTATTTTGCTACAAGCCTCAGGCTAGTTGTATCAGATCTTCCAATCCTGGCCCCAACTTTCCGTAACTGCCAAGCAAGTCACCAGCTCCCTGGTCTGCACAGCTTCCCAACCAGGACTTCCACAATTTTGTTCTTCTTAGTGCAAACTCAAACTGAAATTTTGAAAGAAAATTCCACACAGATCAAAACTAGAAGTGTTTGTACACACCCCACAACAATTGAAAAGGTTGCATTTCATAAGATTATTATCTAATACTTCTCTTCCAGTCAGTGCTTAACCATTGTTCTTGTGGTCATTCATCTACTTAATGCCATTTGATTCTTAGCAATGCAGACAACAGAGATTTTTCTCATGGTTTAAGAAGCTTTTCTTATCCTTTGCAGTAGCTTGTGTAATAATACAGCTTTCTTGCTAGATTAAAAGCAAAAAAAAAAAAAAAAAAAAAAAAAAAAAAAAAAAAAAAAAAAAAAAGAGCTCTCAAAGCTCTGGATTCAGCACAGGCAGTAATTCAGACGGGAGTATTTCCAGCCATCTGGAACAGTACTTTTGACTTATGCCAAATAGCACTTTTCACTCAAAGAACTGAAAGTGTAACCGAAGTATTGCGAGACTCAACATACAATAGTGACACTAAGACATCAAGAATCTAGCGGGCTGGTCAAGGTCATGGCGTGCAGCTGTGTGGTGTGCAGCTGTGCAGGCCTGAAGAAGAATCAGTTTCCCAAATTTTGGTCTGTTCTAGTCATTGTATCTTAAACCACAGGCGTCCCCAGTGTAAGAACACTCTTGGAGATTATTAAATTATCTACATAACAAAGCTTATCTGCATGCCAAGAAATATGAAAGCAAGAGCATAATTAAGCCACCAACAATGGAACACCACTCATTTCTCTGGCAGGGTCATAAACAGCTGTATTTTCAACTGACTTCTTACATAAAAGCCAGGAGCTGCAGCAAGCCAACGACTGCAAAGATTACTGTGTACGGAGAATGGATAATAAAGGCCAAGAATCAACAGCTCCATATGCCTCCAAGTCCCGTTGCTCTCACTAGCAGTACATTTCCATTGTGTTTCATAGGCAGGATTTACAGATGAAGTTACTGACCTGGTGCAAGTCCAAAGTTCACAAGCAAGTATCTGTCACTGCTGGGAAGGAAGCGCAGCTCCCTTTCAGGGGTTATTAAATCCTATACTACTGCTCTGCTTGTGTGACACCCTGCAGCTGTTCGGTTAACCACACCACCATCCATTCTCAGACTTACCCAGTAAGTGCAGAGCAGGCCTGTGTCAGGCAGTCTCTCTTCCCAATTTTGTTAATGCAGTCACTAAATGCTGTCTTGATGTCAGGTATTGACAGACAAGTCTGCAAGGGAAACGAAAGAAGAGCTTGCTTTCTACGCTACGAGAGACGATGACCTTCTTCCAAAATTAATCCTACCACATCCACAGTTCTGCTTCAGTCAGGATGGCACAACGCTGTTAGGTTAAACCTCCACGCCCGCTACCGCAGCAAATTCACTTCTTTACATTCCAAAAAAAAAAAAAAAATGAACACATTCTTTTTTCACCAAAGAGAATGCCACTTTCAGACAGTATATACACACTACTACACCTCCCTTGATCCTCAAGATGTACACTTCTAAGCAAATAGTCATGGAAATGAGCACAACCTGCATACCCTCAGGATACTCCTTCCAACCTGCCCCAACCATCACCCGCAAGTTCCACCTACCAGAACACTACAAGAGGCTATCTATTTACAAAGCCTTTTCAAACAGTGTACCTGCCACAATCCCAGACAAGTCAGCTCCTGTAGCTGACTCTGTCAATGGCCTGGATCGTGTCTCCCTACAGGCGTGCTCCCAGAAAATGGCCTGGATGCGATTTTGCCTAAGTTCTCAGCATGTTTCTTGAATTTAAAGGCATGGCTACCCTGGACTTGTTTGTCTGTATTTTGCATGCAGGAGAAAATGCTGACAGCACTAAATGCAGCACGTTTTCTGATGCCTGGTATCACTTTGTTCTTGATCACCATGAGGTCTTGCACTCCTGTAAGGTTGCTAGGATGTAGTTTTAAAATACACAAAGGCATAACCCCCCGCAATAAACCAGTGGACTACTTCCCTGACATAAATCAGTGTTACCAAAAAAACTTTATTCTTCAAGTTAAAAACACAACAAAAGCAAACCTGTCCTACTGAAGTCTAGACTTGCATCTTCCTCCCTGAACACAGGAAGCAGGTACAAGAAAAATCACCATCCTTTAAATCCTTTTCTCATCTCAGTGCTCACTTTTTCCTCAGAAGCCTTGGACAAGCCATTTAAGCTGGTCACAAGCCCAGCTTTCTTCCTCTCTCTGCAGACATTTGTATCAAATACATGTTTTGGGCAAGCATTTACTCAAATGCCAAATTGGACCCTTGTGAGTCTTGGGGATTAGTCCAAGTGGATGTACACTTTGAAAGAACAGACCACCTGCAAACAGGAATTCAGTCTTCTACAAGTCTGGGCTTTAACTTAGCAGAAAGATGGAAATTAATGATACCAGCTATTCGTTTTCCAAAATACTGGTTCTGGAAAATTAAATACAGGAAGCTACTGTAGGCATGACCAAGTGACAAATAAGCAGGTTTCAGTGCTTATTTATATGAAGGATTCTTAAGAAATGGCTTGAGGGGAGTTTAATGACACCCAATTCATCCAGTGCCCTTGAATCCAGACTTGTGATTTTCCACTGTGAAGGGCCTAGAATCCATTAGTTGTGCAACTTTTGATGACTGTACTTTCTTATGACCTAAGCTGCATTTCAAACTTGCAGTTTTAATCAATGAGCTGGAAACTGTATCCAGAAATGTTACTTAATTAGATTCATAGAATGGTTAAAGTTGGAAGAGACCTTAAAAATGATCTAGTTCAAATCCTCCTGCCATGGGCAGAGACACCTTCCACTAGACCAGGTTGCTCAAGCCTGGCCTTGAACACCTCCAGGGATGGGATCCACGGCTTCTCTGGCAACCTGGGCCAGTGTCTCACCACTGTCAGAGTAAGGAATGACTTCCTAATATCTAATCTAAATCTACCCTCTTTCAGTTTAAAACCGTTACCCCTTGTCCTATGGCTCCACTCCCTGACCAAGAGTCCCTCCCCACCTTTCCTGGAGCCCCTTTAGGGACTGGAAGGGGCTCTAAGGTCTCCCCGGAGCCTTCTCTTCTCCAGGCTGAACAACCCCAACTCTCTCAGCCTGGCCTCATAGCAGAGGGGCTCCAGCCCTTGGATCATCCTTCATGGCCCTCCTCTGGACTCGTTCCAACAGGTCCATGTCCTTATGTTGGGAGCTCCAGAGCTGGACACAGTACTGGGGTGGGGTGGGGAGTGTCTCACCAGAGCAGAGTGGAGGGGTAGAATCCCCTCCCTCGCCCTGCTGGCCACACAGTCTTTGATGCAGCCCAGGATGTGGTTGCCTTTCTGGGCTGGGAGCGCATGTGGCCGGCTCCTGTTGAGTTTCTCATCCACAGCCTCCCCCAAGTCCTTCTCCTCAGGGCTGCTCTCAATCCATTCTCTGCGCAGCCTGTATTTGTGCTTGGGATTGCCCCAACCCATGGGCAGGACCTTGCACTTGGCCTTGTTGAACTTCATGACGTTGGCATGGGCCCACCTCTCGAGCCTGTCAAGGTCTCCATGGATGGTAGCCCTTCCCTCCACAACGTCGACCACACCACACAGCTTGGTGTCATCAGCAAACTTGCTGTGGGTGCACTCAATCCCATTGTCCATGTTGCCCACAAACATGTTAAACAGCATCAGTCCCAGTAGAGACTCCTGAGGAGCGACACTCATCACCGGTCACCACTTGGACATGGAGCTGTTGACCGCAACTCTTTGAGTGTGACCACCCAGACAATTCCTTATCCATTAAGTGGTCCATCTGTCACATCCACGTCTCTCCAGTTTAGAGACAAGGATCTCATGCAGGACAGTGTCAAATGCCTTGCACTAGTCCAGGTAGATGACATCAGTTGATCTTCCCTTATGCACTAACAGTGTAACACCATAGCAGAAGGCCACCAAATTTGTCAGGCACGATTTGCCTTTAGTGAAGGCATGTTGGCTGTTTCCAGGAGGATCTGCTCCATGATCTCACCGGGCACAGAGGTGAGACTGACCAGCCTGTAGCTCCCCAGCTTTTCCTTTTCTCTCTTTTTAAAAATGGGGATTATGTTTCCCCTTTTCCAGTCAGCAGGAACTTCACCAGATGGCGGTGACTTCTCAAATATGATGGATAGTAGTGTAGCAACTTCATTTGCCAGTTCTTTCAGGACCCACGGATGCATCTCATCAGGTCCCATGGACTTGTGCACCTTCAGGTTCCTCAGAGGGTCTCGAACCTGGTCTTCTCCTACCGTGGATGGTTCCTCTTCTCCCGGTCCCTGCCTTTGCCTTTTGCGACTTGGGCAGCGTGGCTAGGACACTTGCTAGTGAAGACCGAGGCCAAAAAGTCATTGAGCACCTCAGCCTTCTCCATATCCTGGGTAAGCAGGTCTGCCGTTTCCCTCCAGACAGGGCCCACATTTTCCCTAGTCTTCCTTTTATCACCAACATACCTATAGAAGCTTTTCTTGTTGCCCTTGACATCCCTGGCCAGATTTAACTCTATCAGGGCTTTAGCTTTCCTAACCTGATCCCTGGCTGCTTGCACAATTTCTCTGTATTCCTCCCAGGCTACCTGTCCTTGCTTCCACCCTCTGTAGGCTTCCTTTTTGAGTTTGAGTTTGTCCAGGAGCTCCTCATTCATCCATACTCTGCATTGCACCAAAGCCCTTAGAACTTACTTCAGGATTTCTGCCAAATGAAAAGTCCGCAACTCAAAGATGAGCTGTCATCCACAGGATCAATAGTTAAATAATTTTTTTTTAAAAAAAAATCAAGTCCTAACTTTAGAGGGAGTCAGACTGGACATGGGAGTTAGAATTTATACCAATAGGTCTGGAAAATGGGCAAGAGATTACTACCAAACAACCACTCTCTGCAGGTTTGTAAAAGATGCTACTTTAGTTTTGGTATGACGTTCACTGCCAAATAAGAAAAGTAAGTCCAACCGCCTCTTGATTTAAGCCAAAGCTCTAGACAAGTCAATCACCCAACAACTGGGAAGGAAGAAGAGCTGCATTACAGTAACCTGTGCTATTTTTCACATCATTAGTCTTTTTTCAGTAAATGAGCCTTGGTGGCAGGAAGGTTAAATCCCAAAGCAGCTGAAACTGAGCAAAAGTTTCTTGAAATATACTTTAAGCTTATCACAGTTTAATTAATCATAGTATAACAAATTCTCCTTTTCTGAATGATGATATATTTTAGAATATTTTTTAAATAAATCCAAGAGAAATTGTTCAAGGTAGGAAACAACAGTGCAGAGCATAGTCTTTCTGTCCTTTATTTCTACTTGCACAGGCCTGTGCAAAGCGATCAGTCAACGGACTTGCCAAAAACCATCAGCAAACCAGTACACCTGCATATACCCTGAGGCACACAGAATCCATCTCCTTCATCTTGTCCATCTTTGAGGCCTTTGAGAAGTCCAGATTTCCCAGTGCCGCTTACAACTGCTGTAGCCATTTTTTTCCCCCCAGCTTAATCCATTACAATCACTTCCCTTTCTCTCTCTCTGGTATAAACATGGCCTGCCCTAACTTCCACAAAGCTGCCTAGCTATCGCTCTCCATAGAAATCTGCATCAGAAAGACTTTTGCTTCTGAGGAGACTTTGCACTGTTTACATTGTTTATAGTAGGATGTCACTGCATCACAACACTACACCTGTTTTTGAGGAATGTCTTCTTTCCCTTGGGCTGAAGTACCATAACAGAGCAGAGGGGACAGCACCACTGAACTCTCAGTTCAGAGAAGCCTTGTTTTAGTGTTCAATGGGAAGCCATGAACTGGAAATACTGTCTTACAGCAGAGGATAAGGCAGATTACCCATCACTTCGTCTAGGAGAATTTGAGCTCCTCATGCTTGGCAGAAAATGTCAGCTGCGGCTTCCAAGTTCCCCTCTTTTCCACCTCCCTATCGACATTACAAAATATTTGTTTACCGATGTGTTTTGTTTCTCAACTGAAACCACATAAACCAAGAGCAAACTAAGGAAGCTGGATTTGTGATCACATAAACAGCGTACAATTACAATAATAAAATCCACAGATGACCTTTCTGGAGTGATGTTATCTACCATACATTTCAGAGGAAACTCACACAACGTGACAAATCATATTTCTATCTCAACTTCCCCAAAAGAACCATCATTTCATGAAGGCTCTTCAAGGCATAGTCTAGCCAGGACTGACCTGCCTGCACAACCAAATTCCTTTTCTGAAGGGTTCAGAATAGCATTACCCAAATTAAGACTCAGGAATGGTACACCTAGATATATACGAAGTAAGCAAGGCTCCATTTCTGGCGTCATCTGCAGAAAAATATGAGTGGCTGTTTTAGGCAAGAAAAGTTGGATTGTAGAGTCTTTATCCATTTGCCAAATCCACTGCAGGAAAGACAATGCTGCTGCTTGGTCTCATATCAGAATGAAACCTGAAGTATAGACTCTTCAGCCATCTCAAGAGTAATCGATTGGCAGAATGGAACTAAAATAGAAACAACAAAGGTGGATAGCCTAAGTAAAACTATTTAATAAAAAGTTTCACCAACCTGGCTTATGTTCTGTGGTTTGTTTTTTTTTTTTAACAAGCTTATTTTAAATTAGAACTTAAGCTTGTTTAAATTAAAACAAGTTTATTTAAATTAAAACTAACTTTACAGGGAAGCTGTGGTATTTCTTAAGTTGGAAATTAGAATGGCTGTCATGCAGAAAGCCTATTTTGTAACAGCTGTGTGGAAAATAGATAACACTATGAGTCTTCAAATATATGCTGCTACTCACCATGACTCCTCTCATTTTCCAAGGACACAAGGAGGATTTCCAACATTCTGAAGATTTCAAATTAAATTTCCAAAATTTATCTTAAGATTAGGAAGGCAAGACTTCCTCCCAAAGACATCATACAACACCCTATTATTTTCACATGCTATTTTTTCAGCTCAGTTTTTCCAGTATTTTTAATAGTGTTGCAAAACAAGCCATTCTATCCTCAAGTTTTAACAGTTCATTGTACACCTCAGAAACATATAGCTTTTATAAGCATTTCGACAGCTGCATTCACATCAAAATGACAAATATAAATTCCTATTTTGCAGCTTTTTCTGCAGTAGACAGCAGGTAAGCAAAACTGCCTAATATTTTCAAAAGTGGCATTCTGATTTCAAAGGGAATCTGCATGAATTGTTATATATTAGATGTTTAATTCCCCTACAAAGCAATAATTCCTTTAAAAAACAAAAAAACCTCCCTCCCACAACACACATTTGACCCAGTCTTCTAATTACAAAATGATCCAGTTTTGAAAGCCCTGCTAAACACACAGCACTCTCCTGGTACAAAAAAATTCATATACAGTATTGTCACCATATCAGAATTGGTATTTTGCAGTCTATGACTGTATTTCATCTCCTGATACAGCCAAACAGCACTCATGCTTGGCAGTGCTGAGTAGATGCAATTTACCCTAGAGTAATGGTGCTGTTAACAGCAGAATTCTTTTCTACAAGGAATTTAGCATCAGGGCCAAAAAATTCTTACACTTTATGTAATTTCAGGCATTGAATGAGAACTTTTATTAGCTTATTGTGAGGAACGTGAACTTTAAAAAAAAAAAAATCTGTCAGCCGTACTGCTTCTGATATATTTCACCACAAGTCTCCTGCTGGCCTTTAGAGATATAATCATCATGAATCATCTTTCATCCGCAAATACCAACAAGGTTAAGATACCACTTATCCTCCCGTATCATGATCCACGTTAACGACAGAGGGATGCTGGTGAGAATTCCCCACTACAATTATATGTCTGGGGATCCACAGCAGAAAAACCTCTACCAATAACAGTCCTGTAACATTCAATCTTCTTCCAGATGTCTTCAATTCTGCTAGATCAGTGGAAGAGACCTTGCTTAATGGAGCCTGAAAATGACTGAAAAATAAGCTATCGTATCTTTAATGTTTTATTAATAGCATTGATGTATCTCTGCTCTATGTCCATATCCAAGATCATACTCTAGGAATAAACCTCTGAATATACAATTTAGGTATTTCTTAAAAATAGGTATACCTCCAGTTGGTAGCTTTGCTAATCTCTTGTCACAGTTCTATGACTGCATGAGACACTGAATCCATGGGCTGGTCTTGGACTCTCCAGAAGGGGCAAGAAGTCATTCATGGTTTTTATCTTGAGACCTTGTTCCAAATGCCTCTTTCTAGTTGAATAAAGAAGTCCACGTGTTCAATCATTTTTCTTTAGTCTGGCTAGGGTGTCAGAAGAGCTGGCTTTTGCAGTATGACCGTAACAAAATATGCATATACACCCATAAGGAAAATTGGAACAGCTTTCCAGGTCACTGCACATTGTTTAATTCTCAACAGCTAAAGGCAAGAGTGTAGACTGCTCCCTGCTGTAAAGCTGTAGTGTTGCATGGAAATATGAGAGTTAATATTCTGGTTTCCACACAGAAAAGACAAGTCAATTTCCGCACATACCAGGGCTCACAGCAAAGTCAGGACCAAAAAAAAAAAATCAGGAGTTCTGTCTCTTAATCTCATGCTGTCTTTAAAGTGGAACTACATTTCTTTTATTTCTGTGACTAGATAATCTTATGATCATCCAAAAAAAATCTGTTGTGTTGTACATGAAGTGTAACCAAATCCTCCTTTAAAGCCAAAGAGATTTCCATGTAAGTCTCAAGTATTTCTCACAAGTACGCTCACTGAGATAGGTGTAAAGTCCAGGGGAAGAAGCTGGGAAGTATTAGCATACTTTGAAACTGATACTGACCACAGCTGCCAGGGCTGGTACTCAAAATTCTACTGAAAGTCTCTGGCTCCATCTAGAGATTAATCACTCGAACTGCAGTACTGGAATTCCACGAACAATGCGTGGAAAGGAGGAAAACACGGAAATACCACGACCACTTCAGGGACTCCCTTCCCTTTTTTCCATGCCAGGGGAGATGAAGACTGGCCTGGATGCATCACCTAAACAGTCACATTGTAGCACCTGCTAACTTGTCCAATATAAAACAAGAGTTTTGCAATTCTGGATATCAAAGAATCATAGAGTGGTTTAGGTTGGAAGGAACCTTAAAAATCATCTAGTTTCAACCCCCTGCCACAGGCAGGGACACTTCCCACTAGACCAGGTTCCTCAAAGCCCCTTCCAGCCTGGCCTTGGACACCTCCAGGGATGGGGAATCCACAACTTTCCGGAGCAACCTGGGCCAATGTCTCACCACCCTCAGAGTAAAGAATTTCTTCCTAATTTCTAATCTAAAACTCCCCTCTTTCAGTTTAAAACTGTTACCCCTTGTCCTATGGCTCCACTCCCTGACTAAGAGTCCCTCCCACCTTTTCTGGAGCCCCTTTAGGGACTGGAAGGGGCTCTAAGGTCTCCCCAGAGCCGATGCCTTCTCCAGGCTGAACCACCCCAACTCTCTCAGCCTGGCTTCACAGCCAAGGTGCTCCAGCCCTCTGATCACCTTCATGGCCTCCTCTGGACCTGCTCCAACAGGTCCATGTCCTTCTTGTGCTGAGGACCCCAGAGCTGGAGGCAGCACTGCAGGGGCGGGGGGTCTCACCAGAGCAGAGGGGCAGAATCCCCTCCCTCGTCCTGCTGGCCACACTGCTTTTGACGCAGGCCAGGATGTGGTCGGCTTTCTGGGCTGCAAGCGCACATTGCCAGCTCACGTTGAGCTTCTCATCAACCAACACCCCCAAGTCCTTCTCATGCTACAAAGATTTTAAATTATACTATCAAGAAAAAGCATTCTTTGCCATTCACTGCTGTCATCAATGGAATGCTCTAGGACAAACAGAGTGTTTAACTGAGCAGATCTTATCTGGTTATGGGAAAAGGATGATATTGCTTCACATACATTTGTTGTGCTGTTCCCAGGTCATAGTAGAGCAGCATAAACAAAGTGCACTAAACATTTTTTTGCTGAATAAACAGGAAAAAACAGTATCAAGATACCAAGTCACGGTACAAGAAAGACCCACCATAGCCACGTAGTCTGTTCTGCTCATATAAAAGGTTCAAAAGAGCCGAGATGGACAGGCCTGTAGTAAGCTCACTTATGCCACTAGAAAAGGGTTGGATGAAAAAGGAAAAAAAAATAGAACTAAATTCAATGCAATTATTTCCAGCAGCGGGAAAGTGCCATAGGATCAGTCCAAGAACATGAAATATATTTAACATGAATGCAGAGTTCACCTTTCCAAGACCAATTTGCTCACTTAAAAAGTAAATCTGCAATAATCTTACCTCTACATCCTGCTTGTTAGCTAACACCAGAATGGGAACTCCTTCCAGAGCTTCGCTGGTAATCATCTTCTCTATAAAACACAGACACAAAACCAGAGGTTTAGCTATTCTGGAAGATAAAGTTGTGCAAATGCCTGACAGAGTATCTCGGCATAGGGATGAAGCAAGAGGCTCCTTCTTACATTATAGGTTAATTTGATCCAACCTTTCAGGCCACACAGCTTACTTCCAGGGCACAGGAACAGACATTATAGCAATGAGAGAACTGTGCCACAATACATCATGAAATCACAGTACAGGTAAAACACGATGTACTCACCAAAAGCTCTTTTAGATTCTGAGAGCCTCTCTTCATCAGTGGAGTCAATAACATAGATCACTCCATGAGATTCAGCGTAATACTGAAAGGATAACACAGGTATTAGTGTATCCATCCACTAGGACCATTTGTTCCTCTTCCTGATTTATTTTTTTTAATTTTGTAAAATTTTGCTACACATGGAAGAGATCAACCAGTTAGAGTCAACTGTTTCCACAGTATATGTCTGGAGAGAAGAATGGTGGCACACAAAAGGCATTGTCTATTTTGTTTGCAAGTCTTAACAAAGCAGCTGAAAAAGCTTATCCATCCCCCAAAAAGTTAATATCTACCTGCACAGCCCTCAGTTAAGGGTTTGTAATTGCTGTCTCTAAACAATAATGCAAATACTAACCATTATCTTCACTAATCTTGCACAGATATAGTTGAATCTCTGGAAAAGTGTTGATGCTAAATACTAGGGTTACCAATAAGCCTGTATGATTACTAGATGATCACACTGCTTCAATTCTAAAAGAGACAAAAACGTTTCTAAAAGGAAAAAAATACATCTCCAACCTTGTCCCAAAGAGACTGTAGTTCCTCCTGTCCACCAAGATCCCAGAACATAAGCCGAGTTTTGCCAACATCAATAGTACCAACTAGAGGCAAAGAAAAAAAAACAATCCAGTGAAAACTAAAGGTGTTCTCTAAAGCACAAACACCTGCACACCCCCTTAAGAAATCTGGAGTAGAACAGTCTTCCCGAGGAAGAAATCACATACAGTAGCTACTTTCAACAACAGAATGATACCTTCGCAAAGATTGACCACTAATATCCGATAGAGTCGTATCAGTGCAAATAGTATCAGAATCAGGCCAACGAATGAACTCCAGTGAAATTAAGCTTAACCTCTGAGCATAGCATTGAAATGGGATACTTGGTTTTTTAAGACTTCAGGGGGTTTTTTCCTCATAAGCTGAGCAAGCCTATTTTACCCTCTTAGAAAAAGACATGGGGAATTGGGATACATGATCCCCACTTCCAGGAACTATTTTGCCCTTGTCAATTCTTAAATATTTCAAACAAGAACCAGCTGTTGTCTAATTGTGCAGGAAAGCTGAGAAAATTCCAAACAGATTTACTTACTGTTTAAGCCTACAGTGGTTGTGATTTTGGACAAACTCATGCCTTTGTAGTTTTTGTTAAATCGAGTTTTAGTTTGTTCAAGGAAAGTCTGAAAAGGAACAAGAAAAACTATTTACTCTCAGATATTTTACTGGCTGGGGTAATCCTAACCCAAACCTGCCTTTTCATTTCTGCAGAATCCTGCTCCAACAGACACTGCCCTACCTAACCTTAGAACAAACCACTCTTCTTGTTCCCTATTTTAGCAAGGAAAGAAGGGATCACAGGTGATTACGGGATTACCAAAGCCTCAGCTACAGCCCTGAAAGCTTATGCTAAATTTAAGTAAGAGGGAAAAATTGATTCTTTGGTGTCACATCACTAAAATAACTCACAATACAGCTGAAGAAAGATTGACCTGTCTGTTGGAAGTTTTATCTTTCAAAGACGTTTAGAATTGCGTGTGCCCTTCACACAATTGGTAATCAACAGCACTTACGGTTTTACCAGCATTGTCCAAACCAAGGATCAAGATGCAGTATTCATCCCTCTGGAACATGTATTTATAGAGTCCAGACAGCAGAGTATACATCCTGCTCCTGCAACAAGTACCAGGATATGATTAACAAACAGGTCGTTTCCGAAAGTCTCTCATTTCACAATGCAAGTTTCTCCCAACACCAGATAAATAAGTGACGTTATTTTTTTATCAGTAACTCTCATATTTAGGCAATCCCATAACAAATCACAGATCCAAGAGAGATCATGCAAAAAGCTCAAAATCAAATTTTCAAATGCATATAAGTGAGGGATTATCTTCCAAAGAGCTTAACCTCTGTTTCTGTACATGCTGCTCAGCATCCACTGCAAACTCAACCCTCAGTTGAAAACTACACTGCCTGCTTTGGGGCTTAAAGGAGAGCTAAAGAAGAGTTTGAATATGTTTTATGGTACATATAAGACCCACAGAAAATGAAACCAACTTCATACAAATACACAGAATAGGTATTTCGAGCAAGAATGTACAGGCCAGTCCCTCCATCCTTGTTCCTGATCCCACATCATAGGATCTTTAATGGTTGAACTGAGTGCAGCATATCTTAAGGGCACATAAAACCCTCTATCTATCTTAATTTAAGCCTTATCTAGCAACAATCTTCTATTACGGTATCCACCATACAAGTATTTTGTCATTTTACAATGCCACGAAGACAAGACAGGTAAGTTAACGAACCAAAAGCACAAGACTCGGAATCAGGCAAAGCAACACTAACAGCTGCAGAATCCCACTCATTTTTTACTGTTGGATTTGCACAAACAAGGCCAAAAAGATTTCCTAAGGTGCAGGAAGTATTGGTACCAAGTGCTACAGCTGACTCACAGAACATTACAACTCTTCTGTTTAAATGCAGACAAAGAGAACCTCAAGGCAAAGACTTTGAGAAGCAACTGTCTTTGAGCAAGTGTGCAGATAAATAATCACTTTGAAGCCAAACAACATTGCCAAAAGGGAAAGAAAAGAGGGGAGGGGAAAGGGTTCCAGACTAGAAGGAAGGGACTTCTCAGGCTGAGGCACAGCCAGCCTGAGGACAGGGCACCTCAGGGCGCAGGGACTTTACCCCCGAGTGAGTGGGGACCCTTCGCCTCCAGCCGTGCGAGAGGCGCAGGCTCACACCGTCCCCCGGGAAGGCATCGAGGCCGCGGGCCGGGGACGAACCCGCCCGGGCCGCTCCCTTTTCGGTCCGGCAAGCGATCCGAGACGTGCCCAGCCACCGGCCCGCTCCCCCTAGGTCCGGGAGACCTTCCCCTGCCACAGCCTGACGGGGGAAAACCGACCCTCCCCGCCATTTCCCCCTCACGGCCCGGGGCCAGTTCCCGGGCCGGGCCGGCGGCGCCTCGCAGGCCCGCCCCAAGCCCAGCCGCGCCCTGCGGGGCCCCGCCGCGGCCCTTGCCGTCCCCTGAGCGCGGAAGGCGGCGGACAGAGCCCGAAGCCCGCAGCCCCTCACCAGGTACCGGAGACACCTCCCGTCGCACAGCGCCTCAACGATCCCCTTCGGCACCGGCCGCCGGCACCGTCCCTCACGCGGTGCTCTGGGAAATGTAGTTCCCGCGCCGCTGCGGGGGCGGTACGGGGAGGCCCGGATGGACTACAGCTCCCAGAATGCTCAGCGCCAGAGACTGCCAGAGGGCATGCGCAGTAGAGGGGGGCGGCTCGCCGCCGAAGTGGCCTAACGCGTTGGCTAGAGAAGGCGGAAGTGGGTGTGCTGGTGGGCCGGAAGTTGGCGGGGTGTCATGGCGGCGGCACAGTAGGGGAAGGGGGAGCTGAGGGGTTAGCGGGGCAGCCGAGGCGGGGTCAGACCAAGGGGTTGCTGCCGGCCCTGTGGCGCAGGGATCGCGCTGCGAGAGCCCAGGCTGCGCGGGGAGCGGTGCCGTGCGTCGGCCCGGTGGGCTCGAGCGGGCGCCGTGGCGGGGAAGGGCAGGGCCCGGCCTCCCCTCGGACTCTCATCGCCTTTCGCCGCCTGATCGCTGCAGGAGCATCACCTGGTTATTTCCAAGGGAAGAAGCGGGACGGCGGGGTAGATGGTAGCTTCAGCGGATAAGGTCTTGTTATCCAAAAAGTTGCTCATCTTAAGTAAACTCTTTGATTATGTTCTGAGTTCGCGGAGAGGACACAGTTAAACACACCTTTATTTTGCCGATAATGGATGAAGAGAGTCTGGAAGCAGCTATTCAGACCTACAATGCCCAGCTGCAGCAAGTGGAGCTGGCTTTAGGGGCAGGCCTGGACCCATCGCAGCAGTCCGACTTGATTCAGTTGCAGGAAGATTTAAAGCAGCTGATAGAACTGACTGAATCCAGCCTGGTGTCTGTTAAAAAGAGCAAACTTCTGGCTACTTTAGATACAAATGCCTCCTCCTCCTCCTCTCCAGTAGGTCTCCTGGAGCAGGACGCCAATGCAGACAGTTCTGCCCAAGATAAGGAATACGCTGCTTTTAAGGAAGCCATTGCTGAGCTTGGAACCAACGAGAAGCCCTCAGCTAATAACAATGAGATATCATCAAAGAGAGATGAAGAAACTGATGACAAAAATGAATCAAAGTACAGTGAAGAGGAAGAGGAGTCTGACAGAGAGGAGGAAGAGTTGAGTGGGATGAAGGTTAAAGCCCCCTACTACAGTTCTTGGGGGACCCTGGAGTACCATAATGCCATGATTGTGGGGACAGAGGACTTAGAAGACGGCAGTGCAGGAGTCAGAGTGCTGTATCTCTATCCAACTCACAAGTCTCTGAAGCCGTGCCCGTTCTTCTTGGATGACAAATGCAGATTTAAAGAGAACTGTCGGTAAAAAAGAAAAAGGGGTGGGAGGGGGCTTATGTCCTTCCTGTAGCTAAAGGCCTTGTCCTTCAGAGGGGTAAACCTCCTCTGAAAGTACCATGTTCAGCTTTTATATCCAATGAAATGTTGCCTTTTTGTTTACGTTTTTAAAATTTGTTATGGTAAGCAGTGGCATCAGTTTGGCTGTTTTCTTTAGCTAATGCAGAGATTAAATGGAAAATCCCATGGGAAGGTTGCAGAGGTTTTACATAATCAATCGAGTGACTAAATTAATAACTGATTAGGTATTTTAAAATAAAACACCGAAGCTGTTTGTTGATAGTACTTACATTCCAGTTGCGTGAAGAGGTTGTAGAGTCTCCATCTTTAGAGATCTTCAGAACTGAGCTAGATAAGGCCTTGAGCAACCTGATCAGTCTTTGAAGTTGGTTGTGCTTTGAGCAGGAGGTTGAACTATTTTATCTCAAAGGATCTGTGAAATTTTTTACTGGATGTGTCACTAGCAAGGAAAGCTTAATTCTGTGGGGTGGGATGCCGCCTTTGTTACAAGGCCTAAATGATACTTTTAAGATGAAAAGCGAGTAACTTGTGTAATTGAAATAATGCACAATAAAACTTCCGTGATTACTGGTGAAGATTCATCACCACTGACAACGTGTTTGCATTTCCTTTAAGGAGAGAAGGAATTATTATTTAAAACCTGCTCAAATGAGGTAGAGATAATTCCTCTTCTGCCTTCTCTGGCAGGTTTTCGCATGGTCAGGTGGTCCCTGTGGAAGAGCTTCAGCCGTTTCAGGAGCCCAATCTGAGTGCGCTGGAGGTGGGCTCAGCCTGCCTGGCGAAACACAGTGATGGAATATGGTACACTGCAAAAATAACCGGTGAGTCGTGAGTGAGTGTGCTTTGCTAGGATTCTGTGTGGAAGATGAAGGCTGATGCTTAAGTGAATGTAAAACTTGACTATTTTGGTTGACGACAGAAAATGTTAGCTATGTAGCTGCGTCCGTAAACTGAAAATCTTGACGTAGCTGAGAAAACGGTCTGAATTTTGTCAGGCTTGGGAACGGAATAGGTTAGAAAACAGGAGGGCGTTAGACAGAAAGGAGACATAAAGAGCAGGAATGTGGAAGGGAAATGACTACGTGGTCATTAACTGCACCAAAACGGAAGAGGTAGGTATTGCAGGAATTTGCATGCATATTAGGTTAGAATTGCAATAATCTGTTCTTGTTTAAACAAAAGCCCTGCCCATCATCTGCTGATACAGGCTTCCCCATGTCCTGGGAAGGGTGAGGGTTTATTCTCTCTTTCCATCTGTGACTATTACTAGGTCAGAGGGGAGCATGGCTAACTTCTCTTTAATTCCATTTCTCAGCAGCCCATCTTTCTTCACTTTTAGAAATAAACCTTGAAGTAACAAAACAGGCATTGTGGAAATAGCTGTTCATTGCAGTGGGTGCTGCTTCCTCCCAGACAGAAATCTAAAGCACAAAGAAACCCCAGAATTTTTTAAAACAGGTGTTCCTTGGGCCATCCCCCTCTCGCATGTCATTCCACTGGAGCTAACTCTGTTTTAGAATGCCCTCTGCCACTTGCACATTGGAGACTTCCTTGAACTCTTGTTCCTTGCTTTTCCTTCTGTAGACATCGACAGTGGTTACTACACTGTGAAGTTTGATTCCCTGCTGCTCAAGGAAGCTGTTGTGGAAGGAGATAGTGTCATTCCCCCACTGCGAAGTGAAGATGGTGCTGAATCTGCCGAGTCTGATGAAGACAGTGTTGATGATTCTGGTTACGCTAAAGGTAAGAGAGTGGGGATGGTGTGAGTGAAAGCGACTTGTGATCTAGGTCTGTCTTTCTCTGGGACCTACTGAATTACTCTGCTGGAGCTTTCATTATAAGTGTCTCACCTCTGATAAAAGAGTAGCTAATCTCTTTATATGTTGCCGAAAGATAGAGAACAGTAATTACCTATTATGTTACGATTGCAAACTCAAATATTTGGTTTATGCAGATTACTGGGCTAATGATGGTTGGAGGTTTCCATGGGAACTTCTAACACGTGAAAGAAGAGGGTGTGATATTTGAGAGCCGAGTTCCAAGCTCTGAGTCTGTTTCTTATATGGCTGGCTGAGTTGAGCTAATAAGTGAATCACGAGACTTCCTCACCTCTGGGAGCTCCATGTAGCTCCATGACACACAAGTATGAGACTGCAGTAATTGTGAGTGTTTGGTCCTTCCAGTGCCTCGATGAGGTTGCAGGAAGAGCCATGCCCTCTTTTACTACTGAAAGCTGACACAGAGAGCCCAAGTGAGTTCTTTGAGATTGCATGGACAGCACTGTCCCTGCGCTAGTGCCACAGTTATGTCACTGGGACAAAGTTGTGTCCTAGAGCTCTTTACATTTAGCCTAATAGAGATTATTGGATCCTAATTAACACAAAATTAACGTTGTGGCCTAGAGGAGCCTCATACCAGAGACATGAGCAGGAGGCACAGAATAAGTATTACATGCCACTGTGCCAAATTTTACTGTGATGGTATACGTCAGTCTGTATCACCATCCTAGAAGGAAGGAAAGGAAGCATAAAAACTTCTGGTTGATTCTGCCTGGAACTATGAGATGGTATGTGCATTAAATCAAGTGAGATCTCTCATTTAAGTGACTCGCTAAGCAGTGTTCATAAAAGGTCACAGCTCAGTAGGAACTAAGTAAGGCTGGAGGAGCAGCGAATGATTCTAGGGTGGGAGAAGTATATTGTTCTGCCTCCAGAGGGGCATTTGTGCTGCGTGGGTGCCCCAGATGAAGGTTTTGCATAGCAGCTTTGTTTCTGTGTTTCATTGATTCTCCTTTTCTGTGCCTCAGTGATAGATTCGGGAGTTCCAGAGAATGGGGAATGGACTCCTGCATGCAGTTCCTCTTTTGCTGGCTGGGAAGCCCATACTCGTGGTATCGGCTCCAAACTGCTTGTTCAGATGGGATACCAGTTTGGAAAAGGTAAGAGGAGAAGGCAGTCCTGGTGGTGTGGGGGTCTGACTGCCTTGTCATCTCAGTCTTGTGATGGATCCTGAAGCTAGTTAGGAAAAACAAGATTTTTGGATGAAGCTAAAACTTTTCTTTGTTGAAAAGCCTGTTAGATAAGGCTCAAGCCATGTGATGAATCACATCTATGTGGAAGTGTTAGAAGGAAAGAAGAAATAGCTATTTAATCGAAGTACAGACATATGTGTGCACCGGCCCCTGTATGGTAATAGCAAAAATTGGAGGCATTTGGAACCATGGTCAAGTTAATGATTAAAGCCGTGAGAACTATTGTATGAGATGTTCAAAGGCTTTAGGTAGAAGGGAACCGATCTATGAAGCTTCTGATGTCTGTGTTAAAGCATCTGCTGGCTCTAGACGCAGACTTCAAAGCCTGCTGAACTAGCTTCTCACTACACAAATTGTATTGAGCCTTGGGGGCTTTAGGAGGCCAGTCTGCTGCTTGCATTTGTCTCTAGCTCTCCCAGAGGAACCGGACCAGTTTTAAGAAGAACCTGGCTTGTGAAGCTGAGAATGTGAGGCTGAACCTAGTTTCACAGAAACCGGCCTGACGGATGGCCTCAGGCTTTTTATCGCGTATCTTCTGCTATAGAGGGCTCCTGTCTTAGCATCTGCATCCACCGTGCTGTGGCCTTTGTTGCTCCCCTTGACTTGGGTAGTAGTTACGGCTTTTTGTACCTCAAAAGCCTGTTTGCTTGTTCTAAGCTTGTGACTGTCAGTGTGAGCTTGTGGTGGGAGGTGACTCGGAGAGGGGATGTCCTCACTTGCAGTAATTGCTTGGTGTCTCTCCTCAGGGTTAGGGAAGAATTCTGAGGGCCGAGTGGAGCCAGTGCAGGCTGTGGTACTTCCTCGAGGGAAGTCCCTTGACCAGTGTGCTGAGGTGCTTCAGAAAAAGAAACAGGGGAAGCTGGACCCAGGTAAATCGAGGAAATGCCGAGCAAAGGGAAACAGCTCTGGACAGTCCCCTGCGGGCAGCCGTAAGCCTCCCCGCAATGTGTTTGACTTTTTGAATGAGAAACTTCGAGGCAAGAGCACTGGGGAGAAGGCTGGAGGGATGGCAGTGCCAGAGAGGAACAGCAAGGAGATCTACCATGCTAGCAAGAGCACCAAGAAAGCCCTGAGTGTCCGCCTTTTCCAGACAATGGAGAAGATTGAACAAACACAGAAGGATATCAGAGGAATCCAGCAGGCCCTGGCACGCAACGTTGGACGGTAGGAAAACATTCTCTTTGGGACTGCAGGATGAACTGAGAATTCTTGGTGGGAATTCTGGGAAGGGGTGGGCTTGAAATGAGGTATAGGAGGAACAAGTGAAACATATCTGGATAAGACCTAAGGGGAAGTGGAGGAGAGAGACTTGAGCATGTGCTTCAGATCAGCTTGGACACTGGCAAATATGTCTGGGGTCCTTTGGCTGGAATTCAGGCTGTGATGAAGAGAGGAGCTCTCTGAGGAAAGGTACCGGAGTCCTTTCCTTCTCATGCCCATCTCGGCAGCTTTGCTGTTGAGCATCACAGGAGGACATTTTCTAGCCCAGATTGTGCTGAGCATCAGGTTCTTCCTGGCTTTCAGCAGGTCACTTGCGCTAATCCCACAGGAAAAGGCAGACCCTCCTGGGACGGTGACAAGCCTTTAATCTTATCATGCAGGATGACATTGCTGTAATGCTTTTTGCTTTCAGGCACAGCATTGCTATAGCGCAGCTGGAGGAGAAGCTGGCTAATGCGCACAAACAGCTGGGGCAGCTGCAGGCCCAGGAAGCCAGTCTGCAGCGGGAGCAGAAGAAAGCAGACACGCATAAGAAGATGACTGAGTTCTAGTCTCTGAGGAAGGCGTTTGACTGCAGTGATTGTCCTTCTAGCCCGTCCCAGTGCTTGTGGCCTCAGAGCCTGGGGGAGCCATCCTGCTCCTCTGGTCCTCAGGCTGCCCAGCCTGAAAACTGGGCTGAAAAGGAGCAGTTTCTAAAACTAGATGCTTCTGAGCTCTGCTGGGAGGGGGAGGAGTACACATCCGTCCAGCCCTGAAAGCATTCAGTAAGCCTGAGCCTTGTATAAGGACTTAACTACAAGAAATACGATTCTCTGCTCTCTTGCACACTTCTTTCCTCTTATCACTGCGGTAGCACCTCCATCCAGAGCCTGTAGCTACTCGGGTGATAACATTGCTGGCTACGAACCAGCTGAGGAGGGGCTTTGAAAGCCCCACATCCTGCCATCAACTGTGGCTTGTGTTTGCAGCCAACTGACAAATACAAGTGGAGGCAGGGTCCCGAGCGCATTCCGGCAAAGCAGAAAAGGCTTGTGCTGGGTGAAAACAACAAAGGCAAATTGCTTCAGTTGCTCTCTACCTTCTGGTTTTTGATACGGGATTTATCTGAGAACTCATTTTTTGGGGGAGCAGTTCCTTATAGCCCTAGGGTAATGAATAGACAGAAAACTGGCAGCTTGGACGTGGGTACTAATGGCCTCAAGCATCAGATTTCATCAGTTTGACTGTAAGAGTATCCCTAGGACATGCTGTAGCCTAACTCATTGACTTGGCATGGGAAGCTGCGTGGTTCCACAAGTAGAGTGCCAAAGCTGGGGGAGTAAGATAGCAGAGTAACAAATTCTCAAATCTCCTAGCTAGGAACAACTCCACAGGGAACCTTGAGATTTTTGCCAACATTAC
The DNA here is from genome assembly GCA_008921705.1 of Burhinus oedicnemus. Lineage (NCBI taxonomy): Eukaryota > Metazoa > Chordata > Aves > Charadriiformes > Burhinidae > Burhinus > Burhinus oedicnemus. The sequence continues at coordinate 1,226,934 of VFFE01007193.1, forward strand.
TTGAGTTTTTCTGTCCTAGGTGGCTCACTGAACACAGATCCTTTTATTAAAAAACCTCAGGGCCCAGATCCAGGTCAGACTGGGCCCCGGATGAGCACAAAGGTCAGGAGGTCTTTGCGTGCCCGGCATGCAGCCCTGTCTGTGCGAGAGCTTCGGGCTATGCTGGAAGCAGGCCAAGCAAGCAAAGTGCCCTTCCCTGCAGTGTGGACAGTCTTCAGTCAGGAAGGATGTCTTCTCCCCTAGATTATATTCTGTGTTGGCGGCAGCCAGTCCTTGCCCCAGAGGAGACGGTGGTTTCATCAGACTCTGTTTCTGGTGGGACTTGTGCACTGTAATTGCTTTTTAAAAAAAAAAAAAAAATTTGTTTGTAATTTCATGGCAGTATCTTAAGGACGCATTTTTTTCTTAATTTAAGAAATTGATTTCCTCTTATTCTGTGAGTCATTTTTCTAATGAAAAGTTTTGCTCATTTAATACCACCTATTTTATCTGTTCCTAAGAAAACTTATAAAACTGTCAACCTGGGCAGGGCTGCACCTACTTGTAGGGTCAGGCCGCCAAACTAACCAGAAAATCTAAGGTTGAAGGAGATACAATCTGAGTTGGTCAAGTCATGTGGGATTTAGCATTGCTGCAGACACACCTCAGAAAACACAGAGCAAAAGTAAACAAGGTGAACGTCTTCAGGAAAACCTTTAGAGTGACTCTCTCCTCCTGGAAAGCACTTGGATCCTGCTATGATGGGCACCATGTAGATGCAAAAGGTGGTGTGGGCCGCGTAGAGCACTTCAGCATCCATCCGTTTCTAACTAAATTGGCCGCAGTATCTTCATTGTTCTGAATTTGTGTTCTCCATGCACTGGGCTTAACTCGAGGGTTTGACAATGGTTGCTCAGTGCCCTTTCCTCACAAATGACTGGTTGTTTCCCTCACTTAAGTATTGAGTGGTGACAAGGATTAATGTGCCCAGCTTAGTATGGAAGCTCGCTGAATTGGCCCGTGACTGGTGAGCCAAGCTGGGCAGAGAAATTTCTTGGGTTTGTTTTGTGCTGTGACGCTAGTTAACATCATCATCTCTTTAAGAATTGGGTGTGTTAGCCCTGTGTCTCAGCTAAGTTGTATTTTGACCCTTCCTTGGGATTTCCATAGCCTTACTTGTCAGACTCCTATTCAAATGGGTGCTGCCTCCCACCCAAGACGACAGTTCACGCCCCTGGTGAATAAAGTTGGTTTTTATTTTTTCCCTCTGTCCTTGTAAGGCGTTGTTCATTTGCAAGGTAATGATGATCTGTGGCGACCCATTCTTTCCATACATTCCCCTGCGGCTAGAGAGCTGGCACTAAAACCAGCTCGGTGGGAAGCGGAGCGCGGCAGAGGGTGCTCGTGTGTGCTGGGTGCCTGCAGCACCCGTCTGCAGCGCTGCTCGCAGCCAAGGCGGGGAGAAACCCAGCCTACCACTGGGTGAAGCAACCACCTCCGCAGGCCAGGAAGCAAGCTGTGGTGTGCGCTGCATGGTATCTGCTCAGAGCTGTCTGCTCTAGAAGGAGCTTAAAGAGGAGCGGGAGAGCTCAGATCAAGATGTTTGAAATGTTTGGGAACGCCTAATTAGGAGTAACTCTGCGGGATGAAAGAAATGAAATTCTCCAGATTGGCTGGCAAGGAAGGGAGCGCGATCGGATTCCTGCTCTTCGCGCTCATCAGCGTTTGAGTTTCTGCAAAGTAAGTGGTGTTTGCTTTCTTGCCTGGCAAATTTGGGTATCTGCAACTAAACCAGGGATTGAAAAATACTTTAACAAATCCCGATCTATATAGAAATTGCAGCCTTGTTGGAGATGCTGTTGCAGCTAGCTAGACTGGACAGGCAGGATTCCTACTCGTAAGGCTGCAGTGGAGCAGCATCGGCTGCGAGCCTCGTGCCACTTAATGCTTTGTTGCTCTGGCAGCGGCTGGGCTTAAAAAGGAAGAAAAGGTGCTTGAGCTTGTCAGCGCTGCTGGGGTCCCATGGCTTGAATCCAGAGGTTGGGTGGGAACCGATCACTTTCGTGGTGAATGAATTGATGAGTTCAGAGGTGTGGGGCGTTGTTTTTTTTCAACAGAAAGATTTCCAGTTGTCTTGTGGGGAGGGGGACCAGATTTTTTTGCTTGTGTACGGAACAGCTTTTAGGGAACTGCTGAGCTCCTGGCTGCAGGTGAGGAGGCTTCAGAGAGTGTGGTCATTGAAGCACTGGCTTCTGTAAACCTGAAATTCTGTAAAACTACTGAATTTGTGACAAGAAAACCACTGCAATAGGCAGGTAATTTTGGAGAAAGCACGCATCTCCTTAATACCCCTGTCCTGTATTTTGGAATCTGGCTTCCCATAACTGCAGCACCGAGGTCTCCACTGCTGCTCAGCTCTGCAGAAAATCTCTCTAACAAGTTCTCAGCTCTGCTGAGAAATGCATTTCTCTGCCCAAGTGAGCGCATCTCCAGCAGTCACGGAAGGGCGGGAAGAAAGAAAAATGCTGAAACAATGTCAGCCTCAACCAAAGCCACACGGTGTGAGCAGGCGGGTCACTTACCTTAAGGTTTTAAGACTATATTTTCACAAAAGCCACTCCAGCGTGTGAGTAGCAATCAGGACTGTAATTACAAGCATGCATCCAAGTTTTGTGACGTTTGGGTCTGGCGTTTAGAAACATAGTTGGCCCTTTCTAAATGAAACGCTGCCAGAGGAGTTTGACCATGAAATCTTTCCCTCCTGCTGAAGAAACGCCAGTGAAGTGGGTGAGATCTTGTGCCTGCTCCGTGTTTGAAACAGTCTTAAAATTTACTAGTTGCATCCCATGGTCTAGGGCAGATTGAGTGTTGTTGACTGGCTGTTACGGGGCTTTCACTTTTCATAATTGAAAAGAATAAAAAGACCTACTTCTGCTTCTTGGGACTTTTTTTTCAGTACATCTCCCCAGGGTACCGAGCTGTGTTTGCTGCAGCCCTGTTCGCAATCACTGATGGAAATCAGCTTGCAATGTTTGCCCTGGTTTCTTGCAAATACGCTTTTAGTAGTTTCATAGACTTTCTTCTTGTCGCCCTGCGCTGAACACTGCGTGCGGTTTTATCTGGGTGGATGAATCAGAGGCCAGGAAAAATCGTCAGCAGCAGCACTTAATTTTACAGTAAATTTAACCTTGTTTTCATGAAGCCCAGCTGAGAAACTTGCGCTTTTTGTAGGAGTCACAAAAAGCTCCTACATGCTGGAGTAACGACCCAACTGCCTTTCTCCTGTTTGTGCTCAGGTGTCACAAAAGGGAGTTATCTCCCTCCTCGGTGGCTGTGGGTGTGCGTCGCACCTACGCAGCGGCTGTCACCGCTCTCATCTTCAAAGCCATCTTGGCTTGCGAAGCCGGCGCGTTACAAAATGCCGTCTGCTGAGTCTCCTGCCCCGGAGAATAGCCCCGGGACCGGGAGATTAACAACTTTATTGGCAGGAAATTCAGGTGCGCGTTTCGGAAGGTCTGTTTGAGACTTTGCCTTGCAAACTTGCTCAGACCTACCTGAGCGACTTCAGTTACACACTGGGTTTTCCTCTCAAATTGGTGATTCTGGAAGAACCAACGTGTCGTCCCAGAAGTGGTTTGTCCCAGTGACTGCTGAGCCTGAAAGAGCGTGCACCGGGCACTTCTGTAGGTCAGACATCCAGGAGCAGCCACCGACCCCCTGCGCAAGAGAAAGTAGGTCAGAAGAATTTCTCTGTATTAATTTTCAACTTAGGATACCTCTCCATTCGCTCTTCGATCTTAAAAATTCAGGGATGGAAAATCCACCCGCTGCTGGATAAGCTGCCCTGTGCGTACCTGCCTCGGTGCGCTAAAAGCTCGCGCGTCGATTCCCGCGTAACACCGGCTCCCAGCCATGGTACCTCGTTAGGATTTTGTCTGCTAAACCTCAGAGCTTGCTCAGTGCTGCCCTGAACAGAGTCACTTCTGCAGCCTGAGATCCTGTCGCTCTAATGAGCTAAACGAGTTCAGCGAGGACTGTCTAAAGCGACTGCCCGTGTTGCAGGTAATCCGTATAATTAATATATGCTCAGACAGAAAAGCAGTGTTGTCTAATTAAACCGTCGTTGGAGAGGGAACAGCCTTCCCTTCCCAGCTCTGATCTAAGCCAGTCTGTCCAGCCCGGTTACTCCCTAAAACCTCTCTGTCTCAGTTTCCACGTTGAAATAATTGCTCTCCAGGGGTTAAGGCTTCAGCCAGGGAAGTTTCCAGAAGCGTGGGAAGTTCTCAGATAAAAGGGTGCCACAAGCGGGCAGAGACTTGCTGGTTATTGGGGTAAAGATGCGCCGAAGATGCTGCTGCGTGACACGGGGTGCAGGGGAGAGGGGAGCGAGATCGGTGGGGTGGCTTCTCGCCGGAGCTCGTCTGATCTTTCTCAGCCGGATTAAGACATGTAAGAGGGCGAGGAAGAGGCGCGCAGCGTGCCCCACGGGCTCTGCATCCCCAGCCGTGCCGGTGGAAGCCATCCTGCTTGGCCGTGCCAGCTCCGTCCCACCTGGGGGCTCTGTGGCCAGCCCTGTCTGGATCAGTTACCGTGGCTTCTTCAAGCCATGCTTTACTCCGGCACCGGGAAACTGCCTCGGTCTCCCTTTGGCGCAGGCATTTCCCAGGCGCTGGCACGCACATCTCCAGCAGCAGGCCAGCCTTTTTGGGAAGCGTGCACGGAGCTGGGCTTGCACGGAGCTGGGAGCAACAGCCGCCGTCTGGGCATCGGCGCAGGTGAAGTGGTGTCGGCTTCTGCTTTGGGCTTTGCGGCACGCTGACGGCTGAGCGGGGACAGGGACGATGAAAGGGGGTGTCACCAAGAGCCCCCCCTGGGAAAGGTGGGGAACTCTGATGGGCTGGGGAGCATCTGCTCTTTGTGTCGGACCCTTTTCCTTGAATAAGGCGCAGGGAAGAGGGCTGGGTTTGGGCGAGGAATGGCTTTTTCCTTTAGTCAGAGGAAAGTGGTCAAAAGGTTGGGCATTTTCTGCTCTTGTGTCACAGCACAGAGCGGCTGCGGAACAGGGGTTGTGGTGGCGGAGGAGGTGTGGGGTCCGCGCTGCCTGTGCCAAAGAGCCGGCCCGGCTGGGCTGGTGCTTGGATGCGATCCCGCAGCTCCTGGCCCAAGTGTGGAGCGTTCTGGGATGCTGCAGGGAGCGACTCGGGTTCCCACGAGAGCAGAAACATTGCAGTGGGGTTTGCAGGGCTGGGCTGGGCTCAGCCTCCCAGGAGCTCGCCGTGCAAATGGAGGGGACACCGGTGACACCGGCAGCACCGTCACTCCCACCTGGGATTTTCTACCCGGTGACTCCGCAGGTCTCATGGCATGGGTGGATGGGGCCAAATCCCACGGGGCTCGGAGGCGGAGGGGGTGAGACCCGCTGTGGAAGGAGGGTGTCCCGGTGTGTGCCACCAAGCCCAGGGTGCGAGGAGGGAGAGGCGGCTGCGAGGCTGAAGCTCGCCCCATTTCCAGGAAGCTGAGTCATCTGTTTGCCTGTCCCGTCTGGGTCACCCCAGACCTGCACTGGGGAGCAGTGTCACCCCTGTCCCACAGCCTGGACGTGTGTCCCGGTGTCCCCAGAAAGCACACTGGCACTTTTGGGATGTCTCCAGAGAGTTTTCAGGGCCCCTGGGCAGCTCCTTTCCAACATCTTGGTGGCAGCTTGGGAGCTCGAATCCTGTTGGGTTTCTTGGGTTGTTTTTTTCTTGAAAAGGAACCAAAATCTGAAGTTTTTCCAGGGAGTGGCAGAGCACCCGCTTCAGGGAGTCTGCACCAGGCTGGGCAGAGCAGTGGAGGTGTCCTGGTGACCCCAGGGAGGGCAGCAGCTGGCCAGAAAATGGGACTTTCAGTGCACGTTCCCTACTGGAGCATCCGGAGAGACCCCTGCCCAGGCGGGGTCCCGGCAAACCCTGGGGACCGGGGAGCACCATCTCATGCCGTGGTGAGCCCAGCAGAGCCCAGCTACACCCCAGCTCATGTTTTCTGTCCCCAGAGCTTGGCCCCACAGCGGTGTCGGAAGCGGCTCCCCCATGGCTGCAGCCGGTGGCGAGGGGCTGGCACGGACCCCGCTCCTGCCGGCCGGTGCTGCCCTGGCCCTGCTCGGCGTCCTGGTCTACCTGGGTGCCCTGTGCACTGCCTGCAGACGGTACGCACTGCCCGCAGCCCCTCTGCTTTCCCTCCTGGTGCTGGGGATGGGACTGGGGACCCCTCGGTGGCATTTGGTGGCTACACACGGAGACCCCGCGTGTGCCTGTCCTGAGCTGGGACCTCTGGGATCTGCTGCTCTGCTCGCCCCGAACCCCCAGCCGCAGCCCCAGTGCGACTCTGCCTGGCCTGATCCTGCACCCCTGTGCCTCGCTGCCCCCCCCATCGCACCCACTGCACCCAAAGGAGCCGGTCCCAGCTGGGGATGGGGGATGTGGCATCGCAGGAGGAGCCCTGCGGGATGGGCAGGATGGGGGATGGCAGGGGGGATGCTGGGGATGCCCAACACGGCTCAGCAGGCTGCAGGATGCAATGGAGCCCCCAGCCAGCATGGACCCTGCTGTGGGGCTGGTGAAGGAGCAGGGTTGTGGGTTTGGGGGTGCTGCTGCTCCAGCGATACCTGTCGTGGCCAGATCGGGGTCCTGGGGCACCCGCTCTTCACCCCCGGCTTGGCCACCCGCCTCGGGCTCATCCCACTTCTCCCCGCAGCAAGGGCAGGAAGAAGAAGGTCCCTCCGGATGGGGTGAAGCTGGTGGATGAGGTAAGCGCGTGCTGGGGGGGGGGGCAGGATCGGCCCCAGGGGAGCTCTGGGCACCCCAGCGCCCGGCCACGAGCCTGACGTGCGTTCCCCCTCTTGCAGTCCCTGCTCAGACAGACGCAGCTGCGGTCACTCAGCAAGTCTGACACGAAGCTGCACGAGCTGTACCGGGTGAAGCCCAGGGATGACAGTGAGTGGCCATCGAGCCGGGGGAGCTGATGGGGGCCAGTGGCCCTTGGAGGGTGTCTGCAGTCCCCGCACTGCCCAGCGAGCGTGTCACGGCACGCACACACGTGCCACGGTGCCCGGGCGGTGCTGGCGCAGGGGTTGGTGCTTGCTGCATCCCCGGCGTCCCCCCATCTCCTCTCCTCTCCCCGCAGCCCAGCGGCCGGCCAGCCTGGATTTCCCCTCTGCCATGTCCCCCCCAGCCGCTGCTGACTCCCTGCACAGCTCCAGCATCAGCGTCCTCCTGCACCGTGAGCTGCCCCAGATCCCCGTCCCCGAGCCCCCGGCCGCCTCCCCGGCCCCCGACCAGACCTACTCCAACCTGCTCTTCACCCCGCTGCGGAAGCCGGTGCCGGACACTGTCTATGAGTGCCTGGCGGTGGGGGGGGAGGATGCCCCAGTGGCCCCCGCACCTACAAGCACCCAGGTGTCCCCTCCACGTGCCGGGCACGGGGCGGCCGACTACGCCTGTGTCCGCAAGGTGAAGAAGACGGTGCCTGTGGAGGTGCAGGATGGGGCCACGGCAGGGTCCCCCGCAGCCCCGCAGTGCTGGGACGGCGCAGGCAATGCCCCCCGGGCGAAGGTACGGCTCTGGGGGGGTGGCAGGGATGGGGCATGGGGCTGGTGCTGCGCTCGCTGGATGGGGCACACGGGGGGCTGTGTAACACCCGTGTTCGGAGCAGGGTGTAAAATAGATTACTGCATTTCCAGTGGAGCTTCTACAGGGCGGGCAGGATGAAGCCGAGCCCCCGAGGGCAGGTGATGGCCATGATGATGGTCTCTGTGCCCTGCTAAAGGCTCCCTGGGTTGTGCAAAAAATGGGATCCCCAACGGGTAATCCACTGCTGGGATCCTGCTGGGGGCTGTGGGAAGGTGAGGTGGGGGCGTTGGGAATATCCTGTGGTGGGCAGGGATTGCCCCTAAACCCCCCACCTTCCTTTTGCAGCTGGAAGAGATGTACTCGACGGTGTGCAAAGCCACCAAGAAGAAAACTGAGGTTCCTGCATCATCCCCGAGGACCGCGAGGGACACGGGTGCTGGGTGGCCACCCCCCCGCCGGGAGGAGGGTGCCCCAGCTGGGTGCTGGTCCCCAGCAGCCCAAGACCCCCCAGACCCCTGCTACGAGTCCATCAACGACAGAGCCTGGACTGCTCAGGGCCGCGGCCCCAACCCAGACTACGAGGCTGTAGACATTAACTGGAAGAAGGTGGCCAAACGGGACAAGCCGGGGAAGTCCTGTGCCCCCGAGAACCTGTACGAAAGCGTCGGTGACATTTGGGCAGGGGAGTCCCGGCGAGCCTCCGCCAGGACGGCAGCCAACGGGCTGGAGGTGTACATCACCAACCTATAGCATCCCCCCAGGAGCGGGGTCCTCACCACAGGGTGGTCCCACCCCAGCTGGCTTTCCAGGGGGTTGAGCCCTCCGGGGATGGGCACACACGAGCCCGGTGCCCACCGGGTGGCTGCATCCCTGCAAGCGCTTTTTGTATATATTTTAGGTTACTTTTCTTTAAGCGTTCTTGTCCCGTCCCCACCCGGTGCCAGCAGGTGGACATCGGGGTGCCCTGAGGTGGGCAGTTCACGGGTGCTGGGTGCCGCGCAGGAGCACAGTGGGACAGGGCTGGTGCTGTCACCAAGATGGGAACTGGGTTGGGACCGGTCCTGTTTTGGGGTGGGTGGTGGCAGGGCTGTGGGCCAGCACCATGGTCCTGGGCTGCAGGATCAGGCCCATCGTCAGCGGGGTTATGCCATGAGCGAGGAAATCCATCCTCCTCCCTCTGCCTGGGGAAGAGCAGGGCCCCATCCAGCCCCCGGGAAGCCCCGAGCAGCTTCGCTCCCATGACTGAATGTCCCTGGTTATGGGGACCAGGGACCAGCCCTGTGCCTCCATGCAAGGGACAGCGGGCCGTGGGCTCTGCTCTGTCCCCCATCACCCCCTCCCACCTTTTGGACACGTACAAGGGTGCTTCTACGAGCACTTATCTCCCAAACACCATTAAAAGGCCGAGAGGGGGTTATCCTTGTCAGGAGAAAACACTCTTAAACCGGATCTCAAACTCTTCAACTGGATCTGGAACGCAGCGGCGCCAGTGCTGGGAGAGCACCTTTGGGCGCTGTGTAACGGTGAGCGGGTGCACCCACCCGCACGGACGGTTTTGCACCTCCGCAGTGGGGATGTGCAGCCACCAAGAGCTGCCGAAATGAGGTGGCCATCCCAGAGCAGGGACTCGCTCCGGGGCTTTGCACGGGGTTGGGGTTGGAGCCGGGGAGCGTTTGCACAGCGCTTCTGCCCACTCCCCTCCATGTCACTCCCACGGGTGCTGCAGCCTCAACAGATGCCAAAAATGCTCGGGAGAGCTGGACGTGCATCCGGAGCCCTCGGACCCTCAGGGCTCAACCTTCCCTCCTCTCCTCCCCACGGGGAGTTTGGCATCCCTGCCCCAAGGGATGCCCAGTGTCCCCCAGACGATGCACCGATGGTGGTCCTGGTCCCATCGCCCACCCCCGCGTGTAGCCCAGCCACCTTACAGCCATCCGGCCGGGGGCTGCCTGACCTCACGGCACGGTGGCCTGGTGCTTGCCGGCGCTGGCCGGGACCTGCGGCAGCAGAGCTGCCGTGCCGTGCAGCAGGCAGGCAGGCAGGAAGCCGCGTGCCTTCCTTCGGCAGCTTTGCCCCGACATCGCAGCAGGCGAAGAGATTAAAAAAACAAAAACAAGGCGCTCAGCAAAACCCGCTGCAGGCTGAAGACGTTAAAGCTGGGTGGCAGCTCAGGCGCTCGTGCTGTTTCTTCAGCCCCGTGCTCGATGCCAAACCACAGCCGCTCGAGATAGAGGAGCCGGCCCCGGCAGCTGCTCCCATCCCCCTGCGAGATAAGGGCTCCGATAGAAAACGGCGCGGGGTGGCTGGTGCCGATGCTGCCGCGGTCTTCCTGCTGCCAGCCGCGCCACACCGGCACGTGGGCTTCCCCCACGCTGCCTCCGGCCACATCCTTCCCTTGCTCCCTTTCGTCATCATCCCATCCTGCAGCTCTCCACGGCTGGGTCCCTCCTGCACCACCCTGATTCCCTGGGAACTGCGTTTGGGCTGCACCGGCTCCGCGCAGGAGCATCGCATCCTTGCAGGACCAGAGCTTCTTTGCTCCTCGGGCAAGATGGGCCCTGCGCTGCCCGCGGGGTCGGGACGTGGGTACCACTGTGCCGCTTCCCTGGGGAAAGGCAGGCTCGGCATGGCACTGGGCTGCCCCGGGCCAGGGGAAGCTTCCGCTCTCGCTGAGCTGGTGGCGGCCAAAGCATCTCCCAAACCTGCCCCAACAGCAGAAGGAAAAGCAGGTCTGCCCATTTGCCCGTAATTCCCACACTGCCTCCAGCACTCGGGAGAGCCTGACTTGCATTTAAATAAGAGAACACTGCCCAGCTCTTGGGGTGATGGAAAATGTTCCTGGAGCCCCGGCTGGAGGCTCAAAAACTGGATGGCGAATGAAGGTTCCATCCCAAAACATCGCTTGGAGTCTCGTGGTCTGGCCGGGAAGGTTGGGATCAGTGTCAGAGCGAGGGGAGCATGTAGAGCTGGGAGCATCCCTCCTCGTCCCTGGGGACAGCCGGGTGCCAGGGCTCCGCGGGCTGCAGGCTCCCCGCCGGCTGAGACCCCCACTCGGGCTCGGGCTCCCCGTCACGCTGCGAGGGGACGGTGCTGCGAGGGGACGGTGCTGCGAGGGGACGGTGCTGCACGGTGCCGTTCCCACAAGGGGGAGCGAGCAGGAGCCCGGCGCGCACTGTACGGTGCCGGACGGTGCTGCGCACCGTGCGGTGCTGCACTCTGTAGGGTGTTGCGCGGCGCTGCATGCTGTGTTGCACGCTGCATGGTGTTGCACACTATAAGGACCCGCACCCTGTGTGGCTCTGCCCCCCTTGTGGCTCCACACCCCCTATGGCTCTGCCCCGTATGGCTCTGCACGCCGTATGGCTGCACGCAGCACCCAAACCAGCTCCGCACGCCGTGCGGCTCCGGACCCCGTACAGTCCCATACCCCATCGCACCTTCACCCCCCACCATGGCCCTGGGCCTCCTGCAGCTCCGTACCCCAGGAGCAGGCAGCCCAGGAGAGACGGGCGGCGTGGGCAAGACCCCGGCTCCCTCTGCAACACCAACTGGGAGACGGGCATCACAGCCCAGCCTGGAGCCGGCCCTGGCACCGGCGAGGGCACCCGGGTACCACGGGGGCATCTCCCAGGGATGCCAGCTCCGGGATGCCCCCCTTGGGAAGGGGGTCAGGCTGGTGGCACTGGAGCCCTTGTGCAACAGGCAGGCGATGCTCGTGGGAGTTACACAACACCGAAACTGCTGGAGCCGCCAGTTCAGCGCTTCGGCCGGCGTTAACGATTAAACCAGAGCGGGGGGCGGCCGGCAGAGCCACCACCCGGGTCCCGCTGCGGCACAGCCCGGGCTGGTCACCATAACTCCGGGGAGAGGAGAGGCGTCGTGCCTGCGACAGCGCTGCGGGGCTCGGTCATTAACTCCTCCGGGGCTGCGCTAACGAGGGCTGCGGGGCCAGAGCCCACTGGGGCCTGGACAAGGCTGCGGGATGGGGACAAAGGCTGCTCCGGCCACGCTCCTCCTCCTGTGCTCCCCACTGCAGCCCCACCAGCCACTGGGGATGCTCCTGGTTCCCCGTCTCCAGCAGCCCTGGCATAGCCGGGGCAGGTTTGGGGTCCCACGGGTGCCCCAGTTCCCAAGGGAATGCTGCCCTTCACCCGGCTGCTCCCCCCCTTTCTGCAGCGTGCAAGGGGACCTCGCAGGTGGCCGTGCCAGGGTGACACCCCGTCTCTTGGCCAGGCACGTGGGGGCTTTCCCGGTTTGCCGCTTTTTTTTCACGCTAACAAAAGCACCTGGCTGCAGGCGTGGCGCAGGGTGGAGGTGACACCTCAAGCCACTCCTGAGGACACGGGACAAGGGGTGGCCGAGCGCCCCAGGACTCCTGCACCTCCTCCACGTTGGGGACATTTTCCCCCCTCCAGGCAGGGGGTTTGCCAGGACACCGGCCCCAGCACCCCCCATGGCCCTGAGCCGTGGGAAACACCCATGTTGGCCAGCCCGGGGTGCCGGGGGTGGGGACAGCCGGGGAGGGGGACAGGCGGGGGCCACCAGCTGGGACAGCCACACGGACTCTGTCCTGGCCTTCGGGCTGCGGGTTGGTAAATCAAACAGCAGCAGGGCCTGGGCAGCCCCACGCCGGCACCCGGCACTCACAGCCCCACAGGTTTTGGGGCAGGTGAAGAGCAGAGCGTGGGTGGGTGGGTGCCAGCATGGGCACCCCATGGACCCAGGTCACCCCATGCACCCCATGGACCCAGGGCACCCCATGCACCCCATGGAGCCCGTGGACCCAAGGCACCTCATGGACCCCCTGGACCCAGGTCAACCCATGCACCCCATACACACCATGGACCCAGGGCACCCCATGGACCCCCTGGACCCAGGTCAACCCATGCACCCCATACACACCATGGACCCAGGGCACCCCATGGACCCCCTGGACCCAGGTCAACCCATGCATCCCATACACACCGTGGACCCAGGGGACCCCATGCACACCGTGGACCCAGGGCACCCCATGCACCCCATGGACCCCTGGCACCCCCTGGACCCCAGGTCCCCCATGGACCCCCTGGACCCAGGTCAACCCATGCACCCCATACACACCATGGACCCAGGGGACCCCGTGGACCCCATGCACGCCATGGACCCAGGGCACCCCATGCACCCCATGGACCCAGGGCACCCCCTGAATCCCAGGTCCCCCATGGACCCCCTGGACCCAGGTCAACCTATGCACCCTATACACGCCATGGACCCAGGGCAACCCATGCACCCCATACACCCAGGGACCCATGGACCCCGTGCACCCCATGCACCCCATGGACCCAGGCCACCCCGTGCACCCAGTTCCCCCGTGCACCCCACAGCCAACCCTGCCGTTCTGGGCGGCTTTCGGCAGCGTTTCCCCATGGTGGGCAGGACTGACCCAATCTGTGCAGGGCTGGGACCCCCTTTCCGGCTGGGAACTGCTTTGCCACCCCAAAAATCCAGACACTTCCCACCCCCCAGCAGGACACTGTAACTTTTGGGGGAGCCCTGTAACTTCCACTGGGGTCCAAAACTTCAGGGGGAACTTTGGAGGGGCCCCTGGAAGTTTTGGGGCATGTAACTTTGTGGGAAGCCCCGCAACTTCTGGAGAACCACTATAACTTATCGGTAGCCCTGTAATGGGGAGGGGGGCATAACTTTTGGGGGAACCCCCCAAGTTGTAACGCTGGAAGTTTGGACCCTGTAACTTTGTAGGAGCCGCAGGAATTCCGCGGGGTCCTCCAAGCTGGCAGAAGGCCCCTTTCGGGGAGGACCCTTAACCCCGCCCTATAATAATAAAATCAGAACTTTTGGGGGACACCCTGCAACTTTCGGGGAGCCTCCGGAC
>VFFE01007193.1:1256121-1299357 GCA_008921705.1 Burhinus oedicnemus
AAACTTTTTTAGTTTTTTTTTTTTTTTTTTTTTTTAAAAAAAAAAAGCAGTTGGACAGGGCTGGTCAAAGTCATCTAACAAGATCTATAGGTATCACTCACTTTTAAGTGCTAGATGAATGATTTTCAGGCATCAAAAGCTGAATAGGATTACAGAAGGCGGTCAAGGGTGCAGAATACAGGCTAAAAGAGCCATACAAACAAGAAATTATAAAACAGGCACTAAAACGATGTGTAATTGAAGTATCTATTAAAAAAACCTGATCACTTCTCTCCCTCTTTTCCAAAACTGACAGTTTAGTCAGTGTATTCAAAGCGAACCATATTACTGGATGCAGCTGAGCAGAAATTAATCTTATTTCCCTCGTCGTCAAATCAGTAAGTATTAAACACAGAAATGGCATTTGGCCCTCAGTATCTTAAAATGCCATTAGAAAGACTATGTTCTAACTGACTAAATACCAATATTGGAAGGGAGAGAGGGGGAGACATTGTGCTGACAACATGCTAAATTTCTGAAAAGAATTTAAAAAAAAAAAAAAAAAAAAAGGGAAAGTTCTCAGAAATAAAATGATGGAGGCAACCAGCTGGCACAACAAGGTGTTCCCTGCTGCAGAACTATTAACAGACCTTGAAATCTGCACGCCTGCAGCAGGACTAAGCCCACTGCTTGGATCTGCGTCCCGAACACCAGGACCGCCCCCCAAGGAAATAAGGAAGGGGCATCTCGGGGAGCAGGCGGTCCCCCGAGCAGATGGCCGGGCACTCATCCGAACAGACACACACACGTGGAAGGAAGCGGCAGTCGATGGTGGCGTTCTGAACACCATAGCAGCTCGTCACATAAGCCCCTTGATCATCCTGGTGAGAGGGGTCGGGGCTAACCGCCCGCCCGGTGCGGGCACCGCCGTTTGGCAAACTGCGCCGTGCCGCTGGCATCTGCTGGAAGAGGCCAACTGGCAACGCTGCCCGGGAAAAGGCACAGCCTTTTGCAGCGGCAGCAGGGATGGAGCAAGCTGCATAGGTGGCGTAACGCCTGCAGTAATAACCACGTTCACTATGGCTTTAAAAAAAGAAAAAAGAAAAAAATAATTAAAAAAAAAAAAAGCTACTGCACAGAAATGGAAGCTCAGTGCCCAAACAAAACCACTCTTTCCCATCTACATTTGTCCTGCCAGTTTGAAGCAGTTTGCAGTCACTTGCGATGCTGCGGCAGACGAGGTAAGAAAGTGCAGAATATATAGAATCACACCGAGACAAGTCACTTCAAACTAGAACCAAGAAAGTTTTGGTTAAGTTTTTTGAAAAATTTTTTTTTTTTTCTCTCTCTCTCCCTAAAAGCTGAGGGTAATACCTTGGTAGGGTATTACCTTGAGGGTATTGCAGGGGTAGCGCTTCCTTCTGGCCACAGCCTGTTCACTGCAATGGGGCAAGAAACCGCAGTTTATGCTCTGCCAGCACACAGGATTTATCACTTGAAATGCAAAGATCTTTAGAAAGAAAATCTAGGTTTTACTTTAACATTCCGATTCAAAGAAAACAAGTGTTTCTATTCAGTTTAAATTTTACATAAAGACTATAAAAATGTGCTCTTTAATCCGAGTTAAACAAACTAAAATAGTCCCTTTTGTCTTTGGTTATCAGTTGAGGAACTGAGAGAAACAAGGGGTTTTGGTGTATTAAACCTACTTCCTTTTCCGATGCGGTATTTTTATAACGCGTATTTTTATTTGATGCGCACCAGCATTCATCTTTACAGATTTACCTGAGAGCTGACAATTAAGCCCCAAAACATCAGGCGCACCGGAAATAAAATGCCAAGAGAAGCAAAATGCAGGAATCCAGCAGTTAAATCTTGCCACAAGCACCTCAGACAGCCTGCATGACCGCTTTCGTAAGTGAGGATCGTGGTGTCATTTGCATATGAGAAAATACCCCTTTTCGTAGCTTCATCTCAAAAGAAGCTTCAGATAAATAATGAAACTGGAATTTTTCTGGGGCCTTACTTACAACGGTACCAAAAAAAACCCCCAAATCCCTGTCCTTTTTTCTTTAGTGCACCCGTTCCAAGATACCTCTGAGTCATTTATGTATGTAAAGATACGGCGATTCTCATTAGCATAGACATTTATACAGCAAGAAAAGAAATTGCAAATTTTGTTACACTTGAACCAAGTTGCACTACCGCTATCAAGTTGCCTTTGCGGGAAGGTATGCAAGGGGACACATGTGCTTGCGGGACTGGGATGAGGGAAATTAAGTTCTTCGTGGCTTTTTGAGAATTACAACTAGGAAAACATTAATTACTCTAAGCATACCTCCTCCAGTAACATATTCTTTACGTTCAAAATTTAACAGATAATATAAATATGGAAAAAGTTATTTAAATGACCTCAACAAATCAATTTTTAGTCACTGAAACTGTCAACACTCTTGGAATATTTTTTTTTTTTAAATATCTCACTGTATCAGAACCTCACAGCTACCATCCCTGGTATTTAAAAAAACTTTAGGTTTTCTCTACAAGCTTAATTAGAGGGGCAACAGAGCTTGCTGGTGCGCATGACAAAAATAATTATGTAGAAACTATTTGCTCTTCCACAGTATCACCTCTATACCAAGCTCTGAGAAAACTGCTTTAGAATGGCAAATTAATTCTCTTTTGAAAAAAAGCAGAATTTGGCTTAAAATTTTATTTCTGAAGAAGTTGTGAAAAGCCAGATAATGGCACCAGCCAGCTTCCTAGTCGCTTCTGAGCTGCCGTTTTTAATAACGCGTAACGTTATTTTCGATAACTAGGCATTGCCAGACCAGAGTAGCTTTGCCTCAACTGCTTGCTGAGCGATTTATTTTAAAGCTTTCTGCACCGAGTCATTCAAACTATTAACAAAAAATAAAATATCCTTTTCCATCCTGGGGACAGCATTAGCTATTCTACCTTCCGTCCCTAACGTCCAGGCTCTCGGGGCAGTCAGGGTTGGATGGGAAGGAGAAGGCTGGGTTTGTGAGGCTGGCTCAGCCCTGGCAGCGCCGACTGCTTCGAGGTTGTCCCGGTTTGAGCCCAGCCCAGCCCAAACCACGAGAGATGTGCAACTCCAGAACCCTCCGGCTGAGCTAGGAGAGCAGCGGAGGTTAGCTCTGGATGAACAGGCAGCAAAACAGCTTTGAAAGGGGAGGTGGGGGGAAGATACTGCAGAAGCCTTCAGAGGAGCCCCGGAAGGGAAAACAAAGTACAGACCTAAAGCAGATGAAGCTCCTGTTATCCTTAACATGAACGGGTCATCTGTTTCCACCCAGCGCCCACCCTCTTACCAAGGTGTGCCGCTTCATGTGCTCCCGGCGGGTGAACTTCTTCCCACAGATCTCGCAGGGATAAGGTCTTTCTCCCGTGTGGGATCGCATGTGTCTCTTCAGGATGCACTGGTGCATGGCTGAGAAACTGCAGTACGGGCACTTGAACTTCTTCCTGATGACTGTGAACTCGTTGACTGTAAGAGAGCAAGGAAAAACGCACAGATTACTTTCAGAATGTCTCAGAACGGTCAGTCTTCTCATTTACTATTTCACTATTAGTTCACTGTGAAATCACACTCTCACCTCTTAACCATCTACAATTTTTTTTTAATCTTATACTATATTATTGCACTGTCATTATTAAAGCTAAGAACTTCAGGTACCTTCATCAGAGAAGCTTCTGAACAAGCCAATACCCAAACACTCAGCAGCAGTCTGTAACACACATTGCCTCACGCTTGCTAAACGGCAAAAAAAGAGGGCTGACAATCTGCTGTAATCCTGGTTTATTATAATGAGTTATCCTCAATATCAAGATCTAAAATTCTAACACTATTATTTGTGGAAGAAGTAGCTAGCTGCGAACAAAAGACCACAAACGTAACACCCTGACAGCACCGTGCGCTTTACTTTCATTTATGGGGCGACGCGGGATCATCCTCACACGCTCCAGGAGTATTTGAGGGAAGGTGCAGAGACTCAGGATTACGCAGGAGAAAGAGGACAGCTACAACAAACACACTCTACGTTATCCAACTCTGAACTAGCATCACCATTGCAGCATGGACACAGAAATATAAAAGGATGCGTAATGCTGAATTACAGCATGACCCTTGCAACCCTCCTTACAAGGCAACTGTACATAGCCCCCCCCAAACGGACTTTTTTTTCTGTCCCCCCCTGAACTAGAAAAGGGAAGAATTCCTTGAATCCGTTCTGACACTGTTGATTCTTCTCTTCTTGTCATCTCCTTAGAAGCGCACTGAAAGCAGACCCAGGGGACGCGTACAGTATTGACAGCCCAAGGGTCTAATTTGCCAGAAGAACGCACACGGCAGCTGCCGCGGTGTTTCCTCCTCCAAACAAAGTGAAAGTGCAACATGCAAAGTACGGCAGGTGAAAACTGAGTATCTGCTACTCCCTGAGGACATCCACCCACTGCAAGTTTGGAAGTCACTGTCCACGTGGATCTGATTTTACATCTCCACCTTCTAATAATTTCTATTGCTTTCCATTAGTATGTTAATTTTCACCCACTTTTCTCCTAATTATTGTTATTTCTCAAAGCAATATATTGCTTACATAACAACAAGGGGAAAAAAAGAACGCAAGTTCTAGTTAATCACCTTAAGTACGCTATCGTGTATGTAAATGGCTCTTGGTAAATGAAAACAGTCTATGTAGGAGAGCTAAGGGAATAAGGGAAATACCAGACCTACTATACGGCTTCTAACGTCCTGAGGACGTCCCAATATTTTTGGATGCTTATTGAAATGTTATCTCCTACAAACACCCTACTAGCGGAACACACACTGCGTGCCCTCAGCATCCCGCAGGTAATGCGCTGCGAGTTACACTGGACACCGAGAAACAGCTCCTTAAAAATGGCCTTTTTTAAGAAAATCAGTAGACCTGCGTACGCAGTCATTTAATGCCCAATTTGTGGGCTTTCCTGCCCCTCCCCATTTTTAAAATTAGCTTTGTCTTGTATTTGCAATACAGATAAAACAATGTGAAAAGTAACTACTTTGGCACTCATGTAAAAGTGCAACCTACCTGACGCTATTAAGAGACATCTTTAAATAAGGTAACACCACCCTTCATAATCAGAACAAACCTTTCAACGCAAGCTCATCTTAGAAAAATTATTCTAAGAAGTTTTTTATTGGCCTAATGCAGACTAAAAGCATGGTTCAAGATCTTAAAAGCTGCCACGATATGAATTTTGTCTTAGCATTTGTTTCGGCTACTTGGAATTAAACATATGCTCCACACAGGCAACTTCATGGAAAAAATACTTCCTTTGATTAGGAGTTTGAATTGGATCTAATACTCTTATGCTCTCTTCTTGTGCCCCTAGCTTGCTGCTTTGGGCTGCTCAGCAACTCCGGTGGTCCATCAGAAAGGTGCTTTTTTTGGTGGTTTGCTGGGGTTTTTTTCAGCACGTTTGTAAATCTGTCAAGAGAATTTTCTAGCCCAAGAAAAAAAAAAACCAAACCCAAAAAAACCCCCAAAAACACCGCCCCCTCCCCAAAAAAAGCCTGCTCACCTGGGCCATGGCTGCAATACTGACAACAGGGAAAGTGAACGCTAAAGAGTATTTTATTTACCCGTCAGTAAACATTACTCACTGCGATGAGGCAGAGTTTTGAAGGGCTGGTTTCAAGTGACCGTGCGCTTGCACTGCGTTGGGAACCTCCCAGAGGAGATATTTTAACATGGCCTGATGCCCAGAGCCTCGTGCAAGCTCTTGTTGATAAATTAACAACCCAGCCCTTCTCCTATCCCGTACCTATCTTCTGATTTACAAGGTTTTTTATTTTTTTTTAAACAACTAGAACGTTAAAAGCTTTCTCTTTTATATTATAGAAAATGTATTTTTTGCTTTATCTTCTCCTGTGGATTTGACACCCCCTTGTCTATACAATCAGAGGCAAGGAGCCCACTTTCTTCTACAGCAAGTATCAATTTTAGGATACACATCTATTTATGACAAATATGTTTCCGGTCTGATCTTGTAACTGCTCGAGCATTAGCGATATGCCACACAAACACTTATATTCCCCAGGATCACTATAAACCTATTACTACGGAGTCTAGACAAGGTAAGCAAGCTATAAGCTGATCAAAGGAAGTCAAGAGGGGACATGTCACCCTCCTTCCTCCGGTCCAAGGCCATGTTCAGTGCTACTCAACACCACAAACATGCTCCACGTGCAGACCACAGCCAGCAGGACAAGCCGCTCAGCAAGTCACGTTTAACCACCTCGCTCTGCAAAGAACTGACATGGAGATCCTGACGGCAACCGGCTCCCGAGATTACGAAGCAGAAGTACTTTAGAGAAGAGAATACCACAAAATCCCTTATTTCCTACATCGCCAGACCGCACCTCATCCCGTCATTTCCTAAATGACCAGATGCCTCCTCTCGTTTACTGTCCGTACCTGTCCCTTCACTTTATGGCTGAGCTACCGTAAAAGCCGAAAAGGCAACTCCAATGTTAGGCACACCGCCTGCACCATTGGCACACTACTTCCACACACAAATAGCCATCTGTTTCCAACGCATAAATGTATTTCCAACAACATATTTGTAACACTTTCTGCTTTCAAGATCCCTCTTGCTTACTTTTGCCTGCATTCAGCTTAAATCACTCGAGAGTAACGCTTTCAGCTTCTAGTACACTTGTATTTAAAAACAGTCACAGAACACTTTTTGCAGCTATAGTTTTATTGAAAACTGCTTTTTCACCAAAAAGCCATATATTTTGTTCTTGTATCTACAAAAGTAAACATCTGACAAACAACAGCATTGTTATAAAAATAACTGTATTGCAGAGTTAACATTTTCACAGTACTGTTAAATATATGCACCCACAAGCACATATATTTAATGAACAACATACCAACTTTGGTATAAGCATAATCTTTTGTCTAAATGACAATATTTTATAGAGCTTACGTATAGCAGCATCAAGGTCCTAAAAAGTAATCTTTAACAAGATCATAAAGACCGTTAACAGTAGTGCCGTAGATAACTAGCTACCGGACACAACCATAGGAAGAACAGCACCAAGAAACGGAGAACGTAATACAAACAGTGCCATAGTAGAAATCTATGTACTTAACTCCGCTAAAATATTTACAGAAGAAGATGTGCATTTTTAAGATCAACACAATAATGCTTCGAAAAAAGCCTTTGGTATTCTCACCTCAAGTAACTTTGCTTATTTCACCGAGGCTGTCAAATGAAATAGGCTCCTACATCCCTGACTCGAGAGAAGGGAAAGCACTAGTGTTACACTGCCTGGGAGAGCTACGCTGTATTTAACTCTGTAAACCAACAGGTAGTTAATAATCGCTGAAATACTACACTCATTTGGTTATTACAAAGAATTCACAAACTTAAAGAGAATTCTTCTCCACTTAATCTTCATTATATTTAAGAATATAAATAGCAAGCTGCAATTTAACTGTCAAACTTACACTTCCCAACATCTTCCCATGCCATTTTCTAACACAAAAACCCTGCTTTTAAAAAGTTTTCTACACAAACTCGGTAAGCCTCTTCTACGTTATACCCTACAGTTCTAACATTTAAAAAACAAAACAAAACAAAAAACACCTACTCCTGATCCTGAAGAGAAACACTGGAAATTCTCAGTGCTGAAGTCGGGAAGCACTCTGATGCACAGGCCAAGTAAAATACTACTTAAACCTCTATTAGAGAGAATGAGTTGACTTGACTATAGGAAAATAGTTCCATGTTGAATGAAATCCTCAAATACGAGAAAAATGAACAAACAGGAAAAGTCACTAACTTATCGTCACGTGAACGAACCCTTTAAAATTTGCTGAAATTACTTTTACTGGCATCTTACTGTTCCAATTCAGACAAATCCTACCATGCTGCTTCCAAATTTCCAGATAAGAATCAGTTTGGTCACAACCTTCTCTTCTGGCTCAGCTTTCTCCTTCCTCGCTTGCTGGTTATTTAAGAGTAAAATAAACTATGAGGCAATTAAACTGACATCTGCAACAAGGGAAGCTGACAGACTATAAACTACACACAGACAGCCGTGATCCACAATGCCAAAGATATCAATGGGAACAACAGCGAAAAAAATGAATGTGACTGAAAAAAAAAAAAAATTAAAAAAAAGATTTAAGTATGGTGTACTACACTGATTATATAGGAACATATTCTCAACTCTGAGAGCACCCTGCTCAAACAAAGAGTAAGAACTAAGCCAAGCAGGGAAACTCCGGCTTCCCAACCCTGAGAAACCCAGCCCTGACGTGGCAGGGAGCCGTCTCCCCGAAGCTCCGACTGCCAGCAGGAAGGGGCAGAGCAGCGCTGCACCACGATATACCTGTTCCCTCCCCAGGAGGGCACGGGCAGCAGGAACCCGATGATCTCTCTCATCTAGCTTTCCCCAGGAAACAGCTTTGGAAGAAAAACTCTTCAGTGGAGACATCCAGGCTGCTCAAGTCCGCTTTGTGTGCGGCCAAGTATTTCTCATTTTTGTCTCCCTGAGATGCAACAATATCACGAGAAAGAACTTTTCTGAAGAACAGTAAAGATCATTGGTAGAAGTTGCTTCCATCTCCTCAGCCGTCCCTCACACGTTACGGGAAGCAACCCCACAGCGCTAAAGCTGGAGCTGCTGACAAGCTGTGCTGTACACAGAGCAGCTGGAAAGCACTACACTTAATTACGCTACTTTAATTTCACAGTTACTACGATCTGGTTTTGCATGTAAATATACAGCAAGAGACACAGAAATATTTAATCTTTTAAAAAAATAAATGACTTTCATATAATAAAATAGGAATTACAGTAAGACTTCTATCATTCACCAACAACCATTACTGATTTTGTATGCACACCCTAAATTACAATTAATCTCCTACTTACAGCCTCCTCTCCTCAGTTTCAACAACACATATTCAGTCTGGCTAACTTCATTACATCATATAAAACAAACGAGTCGGAAAAACTTACAGAATTCCTAAAAACCACAACCATACCACAGTAGATTTTTAACAAAGTCCTAGAAGTACTCAAACATATTAGCAACAAAATATACAAGCCTTGCGACAACTTTGAAGTCCAAATAATATACCCTGTTGCACATATGAACAAGCAGCATGTTTTTCTCCTTTAAATGACATCAAAAACCAGAGTTTATAAACAGCTTACAGGGCTGAGCAACCCCGTGCTTTCACAGCTCCTAATCTCAAGCTGAAAAACCCTGAAATGCCCGAATTGTCTAATGGACAGAGCACTAGACCAGAACTCAGAAGACTGAATTCTATTATTAATTCTATTGCTAACATGCTCAGCAAGCCGAGGTATGTTATTTTCCCAGGGAATACAAGGAAAACATCACCATTTCTTTTATAAAGCACTTTGAGATGTACTGATAAAAAACGTTTAAGGCAGTATAAGCACACAGTATGATGACAACGAGATAGCCAAAGTGCCCATTATACGGACTGACAAAAGTTATCTTTGCACAAAAATCCCACCGCGGCTGCAGTTACACAGTATCTGGAACCAGCGCATCATCAGCCTGATCAGCTTTGGGGAGTTACTCTATGACATTGCACCTGTGGCACGTTTATTTGTAGCACAAGAACAACACAAAAATTCGCTTTTCCTAGTTTAAAAGAAGCACCTCATCTAGGCAACGGTAGCTACGCATCCTCGGGATCCTCCTTTTGTCCTACACTGTCCAAAAGCTCAAACCCGCCCAGCTGGGCAGAGCCCAAGTAACAGGCTTTCACGTGGTTAACGAGGTTCTTCCGTGTACCGAAGCCCTTGCCACAGAGGAGACACACAAAAGTACGCTCGTTCGAGTGCACAGACATAAGGTGCCGGTTTAAGTCTGTCTTGTCTCGAAACAGCTTGGCACAGTTAGGACACTGCATCTTCTTACAGTTGAAGTGGATGGTCTTTTCATGCCGATCCATGTTGGATTTCAGAGTGAAGCTCGCAGGGCATTTGGAGCACTGGAAGCGGGCGAGCTGGCCAGGAGGCACGTTGTCAGCAAGGCCAGGTTGGGAAGAGCCAACCAAGTCGAACGGGAGAAGCATGGAGAAAGCATGCTCGTAGATGTGCTCCTTCAGCTCTTCAGCACACTGGAAAACCCTCCTGCAGAAACCACAGGTCAGCCTCTTGGCGAGAGCCGAATCCAGGAACAGGCTATCAGTGGTTATGTCCATGTCTTCAGATCTCGAGAAATTCGTATCTAAAACAGAAATACACATACACATGTACAAATCCGTGTCTTCTGGCACAAAATAATGCCAGTTCAAAAAAATATTTTTCTCCCTACTTACCCGAATCAGAGTTATCAAGCTGCCAGAGTGCTAAAAATCCATCGTAAGTGGCCTGCAAATGAAAAGCATGCTTTAATTAAGGCCAGCATTTGCAAGAACACATCTCTGTAGTGCTGAGACACCCATCTTACCACGGCCTTCACTCGTTCTTTAAGAAAGGCTCATCATTTGACTTGGCAACCCTACGTGCCTTTACAAAGCTTTCACTGTCAACGCAGCTAAGTTAACTGGGCCGTATTTTGCAAGACCCGGTGTTTAAAGACAGTAATCAACATGCCTACTTAGGTCCTGGGTAAACACTCAGTTTTCAGTCTCGCTAAGCATCTGCAGCTCCCACTCGGGCCAATGGGAAAGAAACACTGGATAGAAAACGGCTAGCAGATAAAACACAACTGGAATATTTTCCCTTAGTCCTACATAGCTACTTTTTCTTTCCACACAGAAAAGCCCATAGAAAACAAACACCTTCTGCGTAGTTCCCTTTATGCAATGCTCTCTGGCATTGCTGACTCAAATTATAAATAAAAGCTGATTTTTTAATTTTTTTTCCTAAAGCATTTGCAATATGCCAGCGTGCGGCAGATGGCAACCCTCTATGAGGCAGAGGCATGATGCAGCCTGGGCAGGTCTGCTGGAGACCAGGCAAGCGGCTACCAGCCGTTCCGACCAGCTCGCTTTTGTCTAAGGTGACTGCAAAGGAAAAAAATAATAAAAAATAATAATAATAAAAAAAATAAAATAAAAAAAAAATCTGTCTTTCCACCTTTTTGTTTAATGGGACTAAAGCCGCATTCAAAAATATTAAAAATAAGAAATGCTGCAGAAAGCTAGGGATTTTATGTCAAACTCCAGACTCCTGTAATACAGAAAGCCAGCCTGCTTCTATCTGTGTTTAGATAGAAGAAACCCAAACGCAAAACACCACAAGTGGGTAATGGTTAGCTAGGCACTTGCCTATCTTTATGCCATTACTAATATTCTTGCACGCAATGTTTTGCAAACAAAGGCATTTACAATAAAGAGGACATGTATACTTTAAAAATACAGGTTTTTTAACCAAGTTCTCTTAGGTAAGGCAGAAAGGATAAAATTAGGACAGTATCAGCGCTGACCTCAGTCTTCTTGTTTTAAAATAACCTATATTTAAAAAAAATAAAATAAAAAAAGGTGAGGGGGGGAAGCTAACACATCAAAGTATAAGGTATTACAGTCATTCAAAGTAGTCCTAACCGGGGAGAATTTGATTAAACAGATACCTTTGCATTTAAATGTCTTTGCATTTTTCCCCCACGATCTTACCTGGGTTGAGGACGGCACCTCTCCTTTAATCATGGTTTCTGGTGACATTTCACCAGCAGAGCAGATCTCAGGGGGGCTCTGAGTGGCAAGGTGTGATGAAGGCAGCGGGGGAGATGGTGCTTCCACTTTGCCATCACATTCGCCCCTTGAACGATTCAAGTTGGTGCCAGGCCCTGGGGAACACAGGAAACGAATCTCACCCACGTGAACGAGCACCAGCTGGTGGTTTTAAAAAAGGCCTTGCAAAGGCAGCTTATCTTCCGTCAGTGGGAGGGAATGCAGCAGGACAGTGATGCCAGGCTTTTTGTTTGTTTGTTTTAAAAACCAGCCTCCCCACCCAAAACGCCTCGTCTGCGCACGATGTACGTGGTGGAGTTCTACCGCATGGCGCGGTCACTAAAGCGTCCGTCGGGAGAAAGAAGCACAGCGCAGCAAATATCCAGAGCAATCGCGTTTCTGAAGGACACCTCTTGGAGAAGCACCGTTTCAAACACATACATTTCAATCGTTAAGTAACATACACACAAACTTTATTCTACCACCAACCTTCTTGAAAATTTATGTCAAAGCTTCAGATTTGACCATGGTGTTTTATTTAATATAGTACTGTCAGTCCTTGATCTCAAAGTGCTTTACAAAAGATGGGAAAAAGTATTCCCTTCCTTCTATAGCTAGCAAGCATGGAAGTTCAAATATTTGTACAGAACTATTCGATTATACCTGACAGTCGTTACATTTTAAAAATCTACCACAGTTAAAAAAGAAAACATTATTTGTCCGGCCAAAGCAGAATCGTACCCTCTTGTCTACGGTGTGGCAACGGTCAAATGGTAAACAATATTCCAGAAACAGCACCTATAGTCAATGACAAATCTACATACAAATAAAGACTGTGTAATCAAGACCAGTGTACATTACAAGCTGTTAAATGAACTTTAACAAACACCTTGACTGAATATTGGAATGACATACTGAGCAGGTCATTATTTTTGAAAAGCGAGCAGGCAAAAATCAGAAGCAAATGTGGCATAAAAGTAAACAAATTCATATTTAAAGCACTCTATGCCCTCAAGGCTTCTTTATTTCTAACACAAAAGAGTCTGATTGAAACCTTTATGCATATTAAAAAAACAACACCACAAAAACCCACCACTCTTCAACACAGCTACAAATAACAAGTCAAAGTTTATACTATGTCCAAACACAATACACTGTGATCTGGGTCACAACAAAACAGTCGAGTGAAACTGCACAAAGGTTTCCAAATAAGAATAATCCCAAACCTAACTTTTTATCAGCTATCAAAGGGAATTCTGCTCTTGTGCCACAAGCTGGATGTTTGATTTACCTTCCTCTGCTTTGACGCGGATGGAAATCTTTCACAACCTGTTAACTCCACTCAGGTCACATAACGAAGTTGTGCTCATCTATTGCAGTTATCATTTAAAGGCAGGACAACAAAACACTAAGAACCCATAAATTTAATATAGGAAAAAAAAAGGGGGGGGGGGAAGGAAGGGAATTCCTGCCTAGCCATCCACACGTTCCTTTTTTTCCTGAGCATCCCAAACCGTTTCAAACTGCCCTGTTTACATTGAAGCTACACACTATGACCATGGACAACTTCAGAGGCATCTCTGGGTTGCACTTCCTTAAACAAATGGTATTTTAGCACAGAGTAAAGACAAGCCAGTGGGGTCTGGCTTGATTAATTCTTTATTAGTACCTCTACAGAGTTATACAGGTTCCTAAGAAACTATGCACTTCTTAAAGGAAAAGTTAAGGCCAATGAACAAGCAATGAAATAGAGGAAGGAGAAACAATAAACTCAATCATCCAACACAAGCCACAAAGATGTACAACACAAAGTACAGAGATGGTTTTTAAAACAATAATTAATATTTATTTGGTTTCAACAACTCAAGTAACACAAGAGGAGAAACCCACATAAATGACCCACACTTTGTACATGAGAACGCAAACAGCACCTGAATTTAAGTTTTGTCCCATTCTGACTAGTACTGTAAGAAACCTTTTTCCCTCCTAAATTTATACTGAAATGAACTTTAATGTAGAGTATTTTAACTTCTAAATCAGAAATCAAAAGTGCTTTCCTTCAGTCAGCTTTGCGTATGGAAGATGATGCACTGGTTTAGCAGTATTTATATGAATATAGTATTCTCTGACAGCTGGACAGTAAACTATTGTGGAAAACGGAATGGCAAAGGTTATTATATCGCACTTAAAACTGCATCCATTCTCACCTAAATCTTGGTTTGTACAAAAATTCCACACCAAACTGAATACCTTTAACTCCCTCTTGGGAAAGCTGACCACTGTGTAAAATGTATTCCTTTAACATCCAGTGCAAGTATAAATTATTGGCTCCAATGAACCACTAACTAAAAATAACGTATTAGCTGGTTTGCCCAAAAGAAAAGGGCTCTGTGTACCATGTAATCACTTGGACAGCAAGCTTCATAGGAATTGCTTCTATAAACAGTTTCAGTTGCAACAGGGTAAACAGGAAAAGCCAAACTTAGACATATAAAAAAGTATGCAGTGTACTAATCTGAAAATGTGGAAGTCTCACCCTTTTAGGTAGTCAGCCACCCCACCCCCCCTTTTTTTTTTTAAATGAGAAAACAAGGATGTAAACTAACCAATTCATTTTCTAATTAATATAAAATGATCATTCTCTTGATTATACTTGGCAAAACCAGCTGAAAACATTCAACTAAAGCCTTTGAGACTTTTGTAGATGTGGTGTAACTGGACGGAACAATGCTACCAAAGTTCAGTACCATCAATGAAATAAGACAAACGTTACCAAACCAAGGAGCTCAGTAGAACAGCACTGCTGAAGTTGGAAATCAGCAAAGAATAACCCAGTTCTACAGACAAACCATGAAAACATGTAAAGACGAGGAAAACTGAATCTTCTATCATGTCTTACCTGAAAGACATCCCCAACAACACACTACGCACGTTCAGTAACTAATGGTACCCACAACAACCTCTGTGTTACCCGTGAATAACTGACATGTACTTTTTCCTGCAAAACCTGCATATTCTTTAGGTTCTGACAAGCACATGAACAATGTCAGTCTTGATCATACACCACAAACATTGTAAATTCTCAGAGCCCTTCAACTGCAGGTTTTCTGGCACCTGTGTTACCCAAATGGCAAGATATTTAAATTTTCCCTTCTGATTTTAAATTAGTTTGAACTGGTTAACTTTAGAAACGCTGTACTTCTGTTTGACTACATCATAGCGATACGACACCCCCCACGCAGCCCGGGCTTCATTTTCCATCAGCAGAATGTTAAGTAATTTCACACCTCATACGATCATTACAATATACAATGAATTAGGAAAAAAGAACACGGGGTAAAATGAAAACCTTGGGGTATCCTCTATTAACTTGTACAACAGTATGAACCATGCAGAAGAATATGAAAACTTGTAACATATGCAGTAACTTGGAGGGTAACAACCCCTTTAGAAACGGCTCATCAGAATTTTAGACGTGTATAATATACTCTTCCCAGCTGTCCACCTCCATTAAGTCTTTTCCTCCAGAAAAGAAAAATAAACATGAACACTGCTCCTTGAGTCAGTTACTTACTGTAGTGCTTCGTAAGAGAGTACGAAGACAGTCTAGTGACAGCAGTTATTATTAAAAACACACTTCACATTTTTTAAACTCAAGAGAGATTGATCAGTTAAAATTCTTTGAATTAGTGTCTTTCCTTTTCAAATTAGATGAAAACTGTGCTGGTTTTGGCTTTTTAAAAACAACAACAAAAAAAATCTTGTTCACTGTGCTCCTGCCTACTCCCCCAGCCTTTTTTTTTTTTTTTTAATATAACCCAGGACTTAAAATGACTCAACATCCTCAAATTGTGTTTGAAGAAAAATGTGAAAAACACCTACAAAGCTAGCACCAACCAAGACCGTGCTTTTAGATCTCCAGAATCTTCTTACCACTTGCTTTACTGTTGTTCTATACACTGAAATTTCTCATTAAACTTGCTGTCCTATTGTCTTCAGTAATGACCACTTAAAAGCAAGCGAGTCATATCAGAACATCTTTTTCAAGTGATTAAAATAAATCGATACCTGTGAATCTGCGTAAGATCAAAGGAAAATACATCTCAACTCCCTGCTTCTGTAAAAACCCTCTTACCAGGCCACAGCCACAGCCACCTACTGGTGTGAGAGCTACAGACCAAGCGAGCACTCTTCTTTTTGTCTTCCGCAATTCACTTTGCTTCCACAAAGATAAGATAATTGAAGCTTAGCTGAAGGAAATTCAAGAAACAGTGAGAGGACTGGCAAACAAGGACCTCAAACACAGGCTGGAAGGATCTCCTCAGTCATCGCATCCCTCAATGAGCTATCATTTATCCCCTTTTCTAATCTATCAAGCTTTATTTTAAACCCAGTTGGTCTTCTGCCTACACCATGTCTGCTCCCGAACTCTGCTTCTCAGCTCATTAGTCAATCTCTAATTTCTAGCCTGAATTTATGACCGCCTTATACTCATTTGTCTTTATGCCAAGTGGTCCTTCAGCTTTTAAGTAAAATCTAAAATCCTCCAATCAAGAGAAGGATGATGGATAGAGGGCAGCCCCGTCATCATTCCGGTTTATCATGACAGAAGACGAAACCGCTGATTTCACCTGTCAGGAGTCACAGATCCGAACAGACGGTGCGTAAATCACCCTCGCAGCCGCACATCCACCCACGCTCCCACCCGCCCCGGTGCCAGCTGAGGGCACTCTTCTCACCGCACGCCAGCCCGGCGACCGAACTGCTGCACAGCATCTTCGCAACAAAGGGATTTTCAACCCAGGAGCCTAGTTTGAACCATCTAAATCTGATTTAATTGCAGATCGTTCAGTAAGCAAACTAACAAGTAACAAGAACGTTGCATCAGCAATTCTCCCCCAAACATTAAAGCTGCAGAATAAGGTACAAAAAATTTTTTTCCCTCTGAATTTAGGAAGATTTTTTAAAAAATAATACCACCACTGTTCAGACATAAGAAGCGAAAAGAGATACTAAGACCAACATTATCTTGTGCAGTTTTTCCCTTTATCATGTAACCCAAGTGACCATTAGAAGTTACCTATTTTTTTTGCCATCAAGGAAACTAAAAATTAATATCTTAAGTGAACTTTTCATTTTATTTAATTGGTCAATTTTCTCAGTATAGATTAAAATAAACCTTTTCTGCTGGAAACTAGCACATAGTACTCAGAAAGCCACTGCTTGCTCTACTTTACGGCACAAATGATATCCCCATCTTCTGAGAGTATTATTAAAATACAGCATTAATATTTTTTCTTTCTTTGTGTACTGGAGAATCAAACTATTTTACGATTGCAATGAAGAAAATACAAAAGTACGCTGTAAAATAAGCAGCCCACACATAATGGTACATATCAGCTGTCTCCAACACACCACCAGTAGAAAACCATTCGTTTCCATGAGCGATTACAACAAAACAATCAATAGCTGCTCATTACTTAGAGAGAGGTCTAAAACTAAACAGCAAGAGGTAAAGATCATGTGATCTACAAAATCACAACTGTTCCTACAGACACAGGACCAACAGCCAAGCCTCCTTTCAGCACTAGGCAATTTTGGATTCAAAACCTTTGCAGCTACTTCTTTTACCATAAGGACTCAAAATGCTTTGTATTTTGTTTGTAAGTACCATTTTGCAAATAAGTAAAAGAGAAATTTGAGGACAAGCGCCACGTACACATACACTAAATGCTTTCTTCCATGGCTCCAGCAGTTAACATTAAAGTTGGATCAATACCAGGGACAGGTTTCCACATTTTATGTCAAGTGGGATTAAGCAGCACTTAAAACTGGGTATAAACATAGCAGTAGTAATAAACGAGACAGTGACCTGTATTTTCTTCTCACTAAAGATTTCACTTAAAGTATCAGTAAACAAGAAATATAAAAACACAAACTTACGAGAGAGAGAATGGGTGCCTTTGGGCAAGTACTCAAACAGCAGAGAACTATCCTCTCCCAGCATGTCGGCTTTCAGAGACAGCAAACTGTTCTTACTCATGAGAGCCGCGCGCAGGTTGGCGACGGTGGCAGCCTGGAGCGCATCCTCCTTCTCCGGAGTCAGGGGCTGGGAGATGTAGCTGGCTTCCCCACCGATGAGGGCTTCGTCCACGTTTGCGTAGGGGTCCGATCGCTCCACTCTGCTGTCAGAGCTGCTGGGCTCTGTTACTGTCACATCAGCACCTGCGTGACCAAAGATGCCGTCAGAGACGCAAACAAACTCCTGAGATGCGGCACGCCGACCACGCGTGCCTGTCTAACCATGGGTCCAAAGAACTGAGAACTGGGAACTTATCACCACCTATTCTGGCCTTGATGTCACCTAACACATGTCTCGATCCCCTTCTCCAGAAGTCTGAAGATGAACTTGGCCGTTCAGAGGCTCGACAGAAAGCGCACCCACCCCACAGCTGGGGGTTTCTGTTCTTCCAGCCTCTGCCCATCTGCACCCGTCGCTCCTGCCCCATCAACGGGGCTTAACCTCAGTACTAAGAGGGCAGAGCGGAGGGAGAGAGACACGTTCAACCTCCCCCACAGCCAATAACTGGATAAAACTTTATTCATTTATTTATTTTAAACTAAGATTTCAGAATATTCTGCTAGCACTGAAATTTCTTTCAAACATTTAAGTTCTGGTTTTTCCATAATTTTACCCCAGTAGTCTGAATTGTCATTCTTTCACGTCTTCCCCATGATAAAGGTTTTGAAAAATCCAGTAACACAGACTGTAAGAGTGGACTGCTAATTAGTATAAACTCTTTGGGGTCATTTATTTAAAAAATACACACTAATCAGTGGTTCCCAGCATATACGAAGGTAGGTTTTATATAGAAGTGACACTGTTGGGAAAAAAACCCAAATCAAAAAACAAATCACCCCAAAAAACCACAGATTAGCCACCTTACAACAGGTAGTTACTAGGAAACTGTAGAAAAACGTAACAGACTATTAACAAAAACACCAGTTAGCAAACCCAAACAAAAATGAGAAAGCGCTAATAAGCTTAATTCCTCCATGTCAAAATACACATTTGTTAAAGATCCTCTCGTGCTATGAACTTTGACTCCCTTATGGCCTTAAATTTGTGTATTTTTATGTAAAGGAAAGTGAGTCTTACACTTGTCTCTACCTTCACATGAAGCAAAAAATTGTCTACAAAAAAAGGCTGTTACCCCATTTATAAAGCGCGTAAAACAAATTGCAATTACCTACTCCAGGATCTGCAGCAGCAGAACACAGCTGGCATGCCCCAAACCCAGCCGAGCACTGGGCAAACAGCGCTAAAGTTTTCACAGTATTTGTACTATCAACATGTAGAGGGAAGAAATCCAAAGAGAAGTCATTGATAATGAGTCATCAGATGGAAAACGAAGCTGTTTTACAGATCCTGAACATTTTATTGCCTCCTAGTTCAAAACACGTGTAAATCTGCTTAATGCAAGAGGCAACTATTACAGTTCAAAACAGTGGTTTGACATGTGCAAAATTAAGGCTCAGCTGCTTGCACAAATTCTTCTTGCACTTCTCAGGGTAAGGAATTCAGGTGTTGTCCACATACACCACAGCAATAAACTTATTCCGGGTCCAGAGGGTTTGACAGCAGCAGAGCTCACGAGGAGGGAAGAGGATGAGTGTGGCACACTCGCGTGCGGTTGTAGCGTTCAGCAACTTCAAACCAGGGCAAGATATCAATCTGCATAGCCTTATTAAAAAATGCTAATGAGGACACCGGTACACTGCCTACCTCCTGTAACCTGGAAAACTGCTAAAGGAATATCATTATTTTTATCTCCATTTTACAGGTGGTAACGGCCAGAGAAAGACGCGGTGACTCGCTCAAGGTGTCCAGCCCACGGAGCCAGGATCAGTCAGTGAATTTCCCAGTCCCAGCCCAGGGCACAGCAGGTTCCTTTACACGTTCAGATTTACTTTACTGAGCTGTACTGTACTGCCAGTACCTCTTGCTGTTAACTTTTCCCACTTCCTTTAAAAAACAAAAAGCCTCAAAGCAAACAATAAGGAAAAAACAATCATTAGCGGAGTACTCCTACATCCCGGAGATGTAAGGAACGGCCAAGGCTGGGGGCTACAAACACAGTAACAGCAACTACGTGAACTACCAGAGATGCTCCCTCTTTAAAACAAACCCATTTTCCCTCCCTCCGTGTTTTGCTTGTATAACCTCATATGATCGGTTTTATTAAATCTTAGCCAAGCAAAAGAATTCAATTGCTTTGAATTTTTACAAATTTTGTCACCCCTCTGTTACTGAGTGAGCGGTTAACAGGTATATGCATTTTTCTAGATGATAATGAAGTTTGTTTTAAAACAAACATTGCCGCGCAAAGGCAAGTTACAGGAGTTTAAAAAAACAGCAGCTATTACAAAAGGTGGCGAAGAAAGTAAATTCTAGCCCATTAAACTGGTAATATAACAGACAGCTTTATCAAATGGGAGCAACGATAATACTGCTATTCCTCTGCTCCTCACCACCTACACGGCAAATCACAGCAAATAACTCAGGCGAGAAAGGGTGTTTGTCAACAAAACGGTGTTGCCAAATAACCGGGCAGGCAGTAAATCACCTTGCCATTTCTCCCTTCCTTTTTCATAGCCAAGTACAGATGCTGATTGACAGTTGCCAGAATCTGTTGCTGCCTGCTGCACATAAACACTAATTGCTAAAACACACGCAGATTAATTGTAACCACAACAAGACATTAAATGTTCCTCAAAAGCCAAGATTAGAGACAGACAGTGAAACAGAGGCTTTAGAGCTTCCAGTATTTATAGCTGATGTAACCTAATCAAATACATATTAAGGCAAAATAAATATCCACTTAGTCACATAAGTACTAAAATACTCTCAGTACACCAAAACCCAAAAACACACGAAGTTCCTCTTCACGGCGCCTCCAAAACCACTTCTCTCTTTTCTCTAGAATACAGCTTCTTTTAACAAGTTTAGCCAAAGAATTCTATGAATCAAAAGTATCTGTCACTTCCCAGTAATCTAAACTGTTTACTACAGTGCTTCAACAGTACGTAAACCAAGCTTTAGTAAATGAGCTTCTATTTCGCAATTATTCAAGGCAGCGGGTCACGTGGCGGCCCGAGAGCTCCATCCAGCTCCTCCACATCTCATTTTTCACACCGCCGAGGCAATCCCTGCGCCTGCACGGATTCCAGGCACCGCTCGCAGGAAACCCCGATCGAGGCAGTGAGCGAGACACGGGATTAACACTGCTCTGAAAAACTGAGCTCATTAGTCTCTTTAGCAAATAATTATTTTGCAGTTATTCTATTACATCAGCCTACCCACAGAAGCTTTAGAAAAGCTTTATTAGTTTGTTGACTTGAAGTTGGGTTTTTTTAAATTATTTTTTTATTTTCAAATAAGACACAGGGCCTATTTTTTACAATTTTGCCAACAGTATTTCCGTGCATCTTTGCAACGCCGAAAGCAACATTTAACTGGTAAAGTTCTTATCTACACACAGAAGCCCAATATAAAAGGAATATAGGAAGCCCGGTTATGAGCGCCTTCTTACAGAGATCCCACCTCCCAGCTGAGCGTGGCACGACAAAAGGCACTTCATCCCCAACCACGCCGACCAGGCAGGCGGTAACAGACCTACGAACAGGAATAACGCTCAGGCCAGTACAAAATCCCGAAGGCACACAGGGTGGCTGTCGTGCAGGAATTTACACTTGGGCAAAACAGAACCGAACTGTATGCTTGCTCTGCAAGGGAAGGGCAGCCAGAGGAGTCATTTGCTTTGCTGCATTATGAGAAGCCCAAAGCCAGATCAGAAATTCCATTTATCAGCAGGCGTGCTGCTACTACCATTAAAAAAAAAAAAAAAAAAAAAAAAAAAAAAAGAAGAAGCACCCAGGCTGGCAGAAAAATGACAATCTTTTACCAGCTGCTAAAAATATCCTTGAAGCTTGTATTTCAGATACCCCCTCCTTTCTAACAGAAATCCTTCAAAAGCATTTCACAACTTCTTATTTGTTAAGCAAAACCCAGCATTCTCACATACTGTAATATTTACATAGAGAAGCGATGCCATGAGCTATATTGGTTTTGATTAGCACTGTTTTACAAACATAATAGTATACATGTGGATATAATAAATGTGCGCAGAATTCAAAATAAGCTCCAATTTCATAACTCAGGAAACCACCAGGCAAACATAGATATTTAACCACAACATATATGATCATTAAAAACTGCCCTTATGTTAAAGGCTGTAAGATATCCTCAGTGAATCCTTATGGAACCAAAAACGTGGTCTCCTTCAGACTGCGCTTTCCCACCCCTCTTCTTCCAGGTTTGAGTCCTACCGCAGCTTCTCAACCGTGACTCAAAGCAGGGTGACCTGGGACACTGCCCTGTGCCATCAGGATTTGAGCGGCTGAGAAACACCATCCTGCATAAAAGTGCACATTTCCAATGCTGTTACTATTCTGGAGGGCTCCGGGGGAGCCCATGCCAACTGAAAGGCAGTTTTCATCATATAGGCTTGAATGTAATTTTCAAGCCTACAGCCACAGGATGTATGTATACATATATGGTAAAAACATATATGTTTTACCAACAGAAACATTCTCCTCCATACCTCTAGAATAGTATGTCTAAAATAAACCAGGCTTGTTCTACACAAATACGACCTGGTTTTATATTGATATTTCTGCAGTGGTATTCTAAAAGCACAAGTATATCTCCATCTTTGTTTTTCTCAAAACAGTCAGCAGTGCACAAATATCAACTGGAAAACTTCCCCCACTGCTCCAGGCATCTGAAAAAAAAATAACAATCAATTTTTATCTCTTTCCTTTGACATTTGTTTTTCTAACATTGAATCAAATTCTGCAGATACTTCTCTGTGGGCTGTGTCAGCAAAAGGCGCTCCTGGCCCCAAACCCAGCTGTTTGCTGCCACTCTGCCACCGCCTGTTAGTGACCTCGACTCAGCCGTTTGTAGGGGTACAAAGTAAACCCCGTCAATGAACTGATCTTCCCCAAAACAAGATACAACGAAACACCCAAATCTGAAGAGGGAAACGGTTAAACGGGATGAGTTAATTATTTTTGAAACTATTGTAAAATGGAATGATGAAACGGTCCTTGCAGAAGCAGGAATGACTGAGCAGTGCAGAAATACCTTAAGTCACACTCGTGTTGCCCCAAAATAGGCAGACTACCACTTTAAAAATATTAAGGTTGACGGTAAGCTTAACCTCTTTTTCTAAGTCTCCTAACTCATGCAGTAAAAGGACTGACATTATTCTGTGCTGCTCCTCAGCACCGAGACAGTCTCTTGCTGCACATCTGCACATGAACAGACACAAACATGAAGGGACAGAAATATAACATTCAAGTATCACATTAAATATGAACACTGGTACTCATGATATGACAAGATGCTTAGCTACAGCCTTTGAAAATCCTCAAGAACAAATATTTACCTTTTGAAACAACTGCCTGTAAGAAATGTAAAAAAACCAAACCACAAACCCTGAGACCAATACAGCAAAGTTAGTTTTGGGGTTTGATTCCTGGACACTGCATCTAAAGAATTAATTCCTACTATGTTTTAATGCAAAATCAACACTTCAAATAGGAAAGTGAAAGTCCTGAACAGTGATGATTGCAAAGTAGGATTAGAATGTTTTTTATGTTAAAATTCTAAAACCTTCTTGATTTCTCACTTGTAATTTCAGTGACGAAAAGAAAAAAAAAAGGGTAAAAAAATTTTTTTTTTTTTTAAAAAGTTGAGATCTCGGTAGAGATGAGCCAAGTGTAACCTTGGCACAAGGAACAAATAAAATAGTGAGAAGAGCACTCAAAAGAGGGGAAGTGTCTCTGATCTCTGGAGTTAAAGCAGATTAACAGAATCAGGGCTGTTACCATAGGGAGGAGGAAGAAGAGGAAGAGGAGGAGGAGGAGCAGGGCGGCTTTGGAGCCCGGGTAAAATGGAATGCAGGGTGGGGAAAGGAAACAGACACCGAGCTTTGAGCTAAAGCTGGTTTAGGGTGGAACCATTTTAAAGCCAGGGTGTAGCCAGGGACTAAGTGTCTGGGCTTAAAGCAATGATTTTTGTTTCCAGGCTTGAAAATAACCTGCCCTAACCCTTTAATAACAGAGACTCAAAAGAGGTATTCCTGCAAAGACTGCGTCCTAATAATTTCGTTAGCCTGTAACTGTGGTGATACAGAGAACCCGAACTATTCACTGAGCACTCGGCAATGTTTCCGCAAAATTCAGCATATGGACACAGAGGTCAGTCAGTGTGTTGTGGGTTGGTTTCTGGTTTTATTTTGTTTTGTTTGGTTGGTTTTGCATTTTGCTGCAACTAGCAGCTACCTCCATGCAGTAAACTTCATGCACACAAAGTGAGTACCAAAGACAGTCTAGAAACCTGGGCAGCTCCGTAAGCCAGAGGAATGCAGAACACGGGCTAAGCTGATTTCAGCGCTAAGAAAGAATTCTGGGGGTGGCATTAAGAGCACAAATCTGTAACCCCTCCAGGTCTGGCTGAGAAAGAAAGCCTGGCATTGCTGACTACCACTGCTTTAGGCATCAAAATATCTCCCCAATAAAAACATCAGTAAAATGCCCTCAGTCGTAGCAAAGAAAGTTTTAATACCTTGCACCATAACTACAACTTCAGGAAAAGCAGGTGGAAAAATGCAGTAATTAACTTAATTTTCCAAGTGGCAGGCAATTTGTAATTTACTATTACCTACACTCAAAAATACTCCAACACCTTTCCAATAAGCGGAATGTTTTGATCCAAAACATTCATCCTCCTTAAAAAGTGATCTTTCCAAAATTGAGCATAATTGATCTAAATAATAAACTAACAGTAAGAAACTATGAAAATTTGAGCCTGTGTAGTTTTAGGACATCAGATATTAATCTGACAACTGAAATTTTGACCAGCCTAGTTTTCATTCATGGCTGTAACAAATACTTAAACACCTGCCTTAAGTTTTTACATTGCAACCAGAACTCAGATGGATTGGAGACTCTTCAAAGCAAAATCATTTAAAGGAAGAGTAAATGACTGTATTCTGTCCCAATGATTTTTCCGCTGGCATGCTACGTGGATCATTTCAATGCTGCACACTTTCAATCTACCTATAAAGACTTCCCTTAGCATCTTCTTCAATACATTTGTTTTCGTCCCATAAAAATCTACAATTTACCAATGTATTTTTAGTTTAGATAAGATGAACAGTGAATATCAAGTATGCGATACCACGTCTCACAATAAAACACGTTTTTTGTATACTTTTTGAGGAGCAGGGAAAGAAGTTTTGCAAAGGTCAGAGTAGATGGCTCAGTCTGCCACTAATGGGAGGCAAGGCAGAACGGCACGTCGGAGCACCAGTATTCGCCATGCAGCTGCATTTCGAGCTGAAGCAAGAGGATTTTAATATTGGGCTGCAAACGTTAAAAAGAAGAGTGAAGAATGACTGCACAGGAAAGAGTTAGTCTCAGAAAGGTTTATCCATCTCTAACGGGAATAGCTAGGTAGAGAAGCCTAAAAATCAATTAATTCATTGCGCCTTCACGCTCAACAGGTATTCCCCGTACAGACATGTTCTGGTTTAACCTCGCTCTCTCATCTCTTCAGTCTGCCTTGGATACCACCTTTACTACATCAAATTCAGGCTCTTTTCTTCTCAGAACTTGTTCTCAGTTCTCTATTATCCCTCTTCCTATTCCTTATATACATTTCTCTCCTACACCACGCTACCCATCCTTCACTTTCCCTATCTCTATTCCGCGTTGGCATAATCCTTCACACCAAATAGCCTCCCTCGATGACGGCAAAGCCCGATTCTTTCTGAACTCGTTGACACTGCATTTTCTTTATTTCTTCATTAACATTAACCCTTTAGTGCTAGCCTGCAGATCTTCTTTTTCCTTCTCTTTTAAACACTAGCTCTTCAGGACAGATAAATCAATTGTTTATAAAGCATCATGTAAAGCCACAAGTATTACACAGGTTTTGCAGAACAAAAATCTTAAAGAGTTCCTTGAACACCTGAATCCTGAATATAAGCACCATGCTTAATTTTTTCCTCTTCTCATTATGCAAGACCTCTATTCCACTGTTTGGACTAATATGCTTGCCAAATATCACAACAGAAACAATGGAATTTTCACTTTTTTTCTTAAATACTAATAATTAAAAAAAAGTCATGGAAAGATTTGAAGATTTGCATTGAAAAGGTGAAAGTTACAGGAAGCCTGGTAGCTTGCTGAGAAAAAGACTTTTTCACAAGAATAAAATCATCCTATAATAAGACAATCTACACGTTCACCTACCTGTACTCAGACCTCACCTGCACAAAATTAGCTGAGAGTGCATCTGGTCAGAGCTCTTTCGTGCCTCCCTCTGAAGCCTGCTGAAATGCAAGCTCACTCTACGATCCAACTGCTAAGCCTCTGTGCTCGCCAACAACTCCTGTAATCATAATTTGCTCCCTAGAAACCAAGACAGAAAAAGGGATAGGGAAAGGCTTACGACACCAGCTGTCTCCAGTCTTCCCGGAAAGCCAGAAGCACAACTCCCTGCAGCAGGCACTGAAATCAGATTCTATCACTGGAAAATGATGAACGTGAATGTCTCCTCACCATGAGGGAGGAAACTTGCGCGTAATTAAAAGATTTAGATGGGAAAATATTAAAGTACCTTGGAACTCTGCGAAGTCGGACGGATATAGCGAAGTCCTGCCCATCCTTCCCATGAAGGTCACTACTCTGGTCTTACTTAAGTCCCGAAGCTCTTCTTACAAAACGCAATGGTTTCACTACATGCAACCAAAGTAAAGCAAAAAGTTCCCAAACTGTAGCATCTTTAAAAATGACTGGTTTGTTTTGAAAATAATTAGCTTCTTTTCACAGTCAATTGGCACACAAAAATTCACTCGCAGATTTAGGGTGCAAACACTCAGAAGATGTGTGGGAGTATTTCCTTAGAAATAAATTCCTGAATCATAACTACTATGCTTGAACTAACACATTAACAAAACCATCAATAAATTATTCAAAAGACACCCTCCAAGTGACAAAGCTTTCCATTATATGAAGAAGCAAAACCAGCAACATTTTGCTAGCTGAACAGCTCTTCTAGTGAAGCTAACTGTCTTCTTTGGCGAGAGCCATTTAAATACCACCCAATCCCGGAGTCCATCCACTCAGGACCTGTAATCCTGTAAAAACTTTATCCAGCAATGTTAAAGGAACAACAGCCTAAGGAAAATGAAGGTGCTCAAGGCACAAGACTACTTCTGAATTTCATAAACATCTTTGATAGCAAGACTAACAAATAGCAATATGTTTCTTTAGAAAACCTGTGAAATTCAAGAAAAAAAAAAGGTTAAAATAAAAAGGCAGACCTGTTATTTTGGCCAGTCTGTGGAGGAAATTCTTCTTGGCTCAGTTATGAAGAAAGTTATTATTTATAAAAACCCATCTTTCAGTTTACTTTGCAGAATTGCTGTTCCAAGTCAACGTGGCTTGGTGAGGAAAACATACACATGAATGCTTTGTACACGGAATGACAGACTGACATCCTGAACAACCCAAACAGGATGAGAAAGAAAAAACTGAATGTGTTTTATGCTAAACAGAGAATCCAAATTAATAAATTGAAACTAGCATGAAAAGATGGTCCACATCAAGCTTTGTGCTTGACTGACAACACCCTGTTGAAACCGAGAGCTTAACCACATTCTCAAACTAGGATCTCGGCTTAGTTCGCACACTTCTGCAAATCCTATTTGACCATTGTTGGACGAAGAAGACACACACTTCATGGCAGATATCAAGAATCTCTTGCTTCAGTTGCTATTTCCATGATTTTAGATTACCATTAGTAAGATTACTCCAGACACTCCTTTTTATTTTAATCTGTACTGTGATCAAATTCAAAGACTCTCAGCAGCACCCTACCAGCATCTGGGAAAGAATCAAGTGATTCGGAAAGAATTTTCTTATCCTTTCAATTAAAAAAAAAAAAAAAAAAAAAAAAAAATCTGTGTCTTTCTGAGGCCCCATTGATTCATATTGAAGTACACTTTAGTACGCTGCCTGTATTGGTAAGAACAT
Source organism: Burhinus oedicnemus (assembly GCA_008921705.1). Classification (NCBI taxonomy): domain Eukaryota; kingdom Metazoa; phylum Chordata; class Aves; order Charadriiformes; family Burhinidae; genus Burhinus; species Burhinus oedicnemus. The sequence continues at coordinate 1,284,006 of VFFE01007193.1, forward strand.
ATTTCCCACTGAAAGAAGCACCAACACCAAGCGTAAACGAGCTGGTAGTTGGTTCAAAAGCAGTTTCTGTGACAGCAATGTACTTCCTTGTAACATAACATCAATTAAGTCATCCTCTATAATAAAGGAATAGGAGAGTATTTTTAACCTGTGAAGTATACTGCCCCAAATAATCACCGAATTAAAAGTGTGATGCAATGGTTACTTGCAATATCCACCTTCCAAAACCGTTGCTTGCATGCAATGCTGCTTGCAAGCAAGACCAAATGAGTATCTTGCACAATTTCAGGAAGACGACACTAATGCTGAACTCTTAAGATGGACTCTCCCTAAATCAGCTTTTGCATTACCAGAAGGTCAGTGTTAGTCCTCCAGTATAGAGGCATTTGCAAATGGTACCCAAATTATTCCACAATGAGGGCTTCCAGACTTAACAAGCAGCATCTTAAAATAACTGAATAGATCAGAAGAGTGAATGAACCTCAAAGAGTTCTCCATAGCTTTTTTTCCTCTTAGCTACTTATGAAAGAAGATTCAACACCCATTTCCTCAGCAAACGAGTACCTTTTCATCTTAGCCATGAACAATACGGATAGGGACACTTCTAAATAAGTGAAGTAGAAAAAGAGCCCTAGGCTATGAAGTCTGTTTTAAAGAATGAGGCCTGACACTTATACTAAATCAAAGACAACTTCAAGCTGAAATTTAAACACATCCCAAATACTCATTACAGAGTGCAGACACTTGCCATTATCTGTTTTCACACAAGAGAATCAATTGTTCTTCATGCATAGGAGCTAAGTTTGCAACACCCCTAGACTACTTCTGAATTCTTGCAGGAGAAGAACGAACCTGGGGCACCAATAACCAACCTAAGCAGAGAACCCTGTAGCTTGGCAACTTGGGAGATGGAGCAGTTCACAAGAGGGTTGCTTCCACCTGCTGGAGATGGGAAATATTCATGTGAGACCAAAAGACCCTACTGCTTGTAGGGTCCAAGACAGCGATGGTTTGCGATAGCGGGGATGGTCTCACTACACATTGAAAAAGAAGCAACCTCACCCGAGAGACCAACTCTGATTTCACCCAAACCACACATCTACACACACAAGCACACGAGAACCTTGCTGTTGACAAGATGTCCAAGTGTTAACTGAAACTGAACACACACAGATCTGAACTCCTCTGAAGTCACACCCCCAAATCCCCCAAAAGACAAGAAAATTCAACCTAAAATGCAGGCAGGGCTCCTCCTGTGTGTTTCCCCTCAGCATGCAGAAGAGACGCACCCATCCCATGAGCTCAGGCCCCACAGCGCAGGGGAATGTCCCTTTTCAGCTGGGCAGAAAGGAGAATTTCATCTCTGCTCACCTCTCCAGATGGTCAACATGGGGAAACCACAAGCAGCTCAGTCTCCAAACATCCCCCTTGCTCAGCGTGGTTACTTTTACTTTGCACACACTGCTCTCGGAGCAGCCGCAGCACCGGCTGGCCACAGCCAACATACGCAGCCCCTGTGCCTGTTCGGTTCTGGCATTCCCCTCGCTTTGGATGGTGAGAAGCGTTGCTATTCAGTTTTTCCTTTTGCTTTACCAGCACTAGCGGAATATTGGAAACTACTCCCCGAACCACCACTGCTCCGCTTCCCCTTTCCCATCATGAGAAACACCGCTTTTATTGGAAACCACGTTTAAGACAAGATTTGGAACAAATAATTTGATTGTGCCTGCTGACGCGCTGTCTCAGCACTGCGCTGAGTCAACACTAGAAACCGTCTTCCTCTCATCTGCAAACAGCTGTAAAGAAAAAGGCCACTTCTATTTATTTCCTTAACAATTAGGAATTAAGTAATCTAGACATCATTCAGCTTCCAGTAATACAATCTCTTATATTGTGCACTGTTTTCAGGAATTTAAAGACATTCAACCTATAACCAGTTTGCTAAGGCGATCAGAGTTGCAGTTCTGTTTCTGCACTCCAACATGGGTCGTCACTTCCCATACCTGTCCGCCCCTCCCACCTCATTGATAGTACAAATGACTGAGCTGTTTTTATGGGATGCTGTGAAAGTAAAAAAATATTTGCATGTGAACAGCATACCAGGCAATCCACGCTGAATCTTCATACAAAACAATCCTAAAATACATGCATTATAAAACCAGGATTTGTCATAAATCACTGTTATCTTATCTCGCATTTTTCTTCTAACTGACATTGCTTAGATTTTATCATCAGCCAATTAGAATAATTACATGCAAGCTTGCTGCAGCAGATAGCTGTAAAACATAATAAATCTAAAGCCATTTGTAGAGAGTTACTCGTTCAATGAAAACCACATTTAAACTTCAGTATGTAAGCAACTTAAACATCCTTTTTCAGCCCATAAAGACCCTTCAGACTTTCAGTACTATTTATATTGCTTTTTTCATCTGAATTTGGCAACGTAAGGGTATATAATCACACACACCCTTCTCCTGGCCAACTTGCACGCTGGTATGCAATGAAACACAGGCTAACTCACAGCACAGACTAAATTCTTCAAGTCAGCTTGAGGGAGTTTAACACCACACTCCCTTGAAGTCCTTAGGAAAAAAACACCCCAACCCTACATCAGTAGCATTCCTGGATCTATTAACTGCCAGTGATTAATGAATCAAATAGGACCATTATCTTGAGACAGAAAAATGACTACTGAAGATTCAAAAGAAGTCAAGAAAACACTATTTTCCCTTGGCTATACACTTTAAAAGCAGCCGCTCACTTCAGATTACAAATAGTCGCACACCAAAACACATTTTAAGCCTTAGTAGTACCTCAAAAAAAAAAAAAAAAGACATTATTCTTAAGAGTTACCAAACAGTTATCTTGCCAATACCAGCAACAAAGCTATGGTGGTTTTCTTACACATGAGAAAGTGACACCTGAATATCAGGAAGTACTGAAAATAGTATAATTGAGATTAAATTACACATCTGTGTGGTGTAATTACATCATCAATATACTGTGCAAGGAAAATTCTTCAACCTTGATGTCAGTTTGCACACCTGCTAAAATAAATTCCAACCTTTTCTCTCGTTAATTCCAACAATTATAATGGTGTTTTGGGGGTGATTTAGGCCATTCCATGTTCAAGGCCAAAACAAAACTACCAACTTCTTTCACAGGAGAACCAGCCCACAGCGCTGTGACACTGAGGTTCCCGACTGAACCCTACAGCTCTTGGGTCTTTTGAATTGCTGGCAACACAAGTTTCTACATTTTTCGGTTTCAGGCAAACTAACATATTTCAGAGACTGATAAGATCATACCATAAACAGATCTAATTAACATTTTCCATTTCAGCCACAAAAATCAGAAGAATGACTTACTTGGGTCTCGACTGCTGTACGGCCATCCTGATGCAGGTAAAAAAGACGGCATTGGAGAACTTGCTCTGCTGTCATCCTCCACTTGCTGCGTAATATGCCGCACAGTTTCTTTATTTTTCCTGTTCTTCCTGCGCCCAGTGGGTTGCCAGCCATCCCCTACTCCTTGTTCTGAGAACGCGTTCTGTATTGCACTATCCTTGGCAGAATGTAGTTCACTCCCTCCATAATGTGACGGTGAAACCTGTTCCTCTTTGATACGTAAAGACCCATAGCCCATGTCACTAGACCAAAGAGACTGGGATGAAATGTCCTCGTGGCTCTCTGGTTTTGGTTCTTGATCCTCTTTTCCGTAACTACTCCCTCCTTCATGGCAGCTGGCAATAGCTGAATCTCCAGAAGAGTTTGCTGGACTTGTTCGCCGAGCTAACCAGGGAGATATACTCCTGCCAGCCACGACTGCTGAAATCAAAGCATCTGTGCTACTGCTGGAAGGGGCTCCAAGTTCATAATCGACGAGGTCATCCGAGGCATCAGACTTTATGCTTATGTCGAGGGCTGCTTTTATGAAATTGTGACAGGCTTGTACAATATCTGTCATTTGCAGATAGCTAGCAGCTGACATCACCTCAATGACGTTTCTGCTGGTCAGCGCTAAGTGTGCGGAATACATGAAGTCAATGATTGCTTTGAAGCCTTGTGCAGTTACAATGTCTAAGTGGGTGACTGTGGCCTGGTCGGAGGTCTTCTGTACCTGGCAGTACAGCGTTTTGAAGTAGCGACTACTCCCAAGCAGAACGTTTTTGTGAGCCTTAAATATCTTCCCCTCCACTATAATGCAAACGTCACAGAGGATGCCGTGTTGTCTCTGCTCGTTAAGCTCACGCAGCAGATGACGGTAGTGGGAAGCAATCTCCATATCTTCCTTTCGGTTATTCATTTGGAAATCTTTGTGTTTCCTCTTCCACAAGTCCTGTATGGGGAAGGAAATGACAGTATTACAAAATCCAATACAAGCTCACAGACGTGTTTTTCAAAGACTGAGACAAATCCCAAGCTGTACCAAATTAAGTAACAGGTTCATCTTGAAAGAATACCACAAAAACAACTACTGCCTAGAAAGACTGCACATTCATTACACGATGCAGCTTATTTCTACCAGACTTCAGATAACTTACGTTAAAAGGGACTAGATTTGAAGCTCAATCCTCTAGTGGCTCATAACATCCCAGGGAAATACTTCTTTAAATTACTACAGACTTTTTAAAAAAAATCTGTCTTAGGTTACTTGGGTAAAACAGCTGTCAGTTTTTACTGTTTGGGTTCAGTAAAGCTTGGTTTTGAAAGAGATACTACACTTGAAACCACGCTGATGGAGACAAACTATTGAAGAGCACTCTGTAACACAATTTCCTCAAGGGAACAAGCATTATGTGTAGCACACTGAATAGCTGAAATCCTCAAACAGCAAAAGCCAATTGAAACCAGCTATTTCCCTTGCTATATTGCCGTTGAGGGGCTATAAATACTGTTTTCAAGTCAGAAGAGCGCTAGGCAAATCCAAGACCACAGATCACAAAATTTTAAGTCCCCACCCAAAATAAACTGGCGAGAGATCAGAACTATGAATTTAATGTTATTTGAAGCTTGACTACTTATAAGCACAAAATTTTTAACTTTGCAATAAAGCATGTTATTTCCTTGGCTTTACATCTTCACGTTTACCTCACAAACACCCTACGACAGTGGGTAGAGAAATTCTAATAATCACCTAAACATTCATGTTAGAAAAGATGCTTATTGACCAAAATAATAAAGAATCCATCAAGCTGACAAGAATTCCCAGGACTTCTCATCACCTTTCATAAAATTTGACAGTATTATCTAAAAAACCGCAAGTTAGTGCCAGCAGCATGGGAGAGACCCCCATCTTCTAAGTTATGCTCCAAATTATGCTCTTCTTACACTCCAAAACAAAAAAAAAGGTCATAAACGTGGGTATGTTGACAGTAATCAGTGGCGCTAGTATTTTCAGACTGAATTTTATCCCACCTGCAAAGCACAAATACGAGAGAAGTAATACACCAACACGGATGAGCGCGCGCACACACATTTCTCGCAGCATTCAGCAAGTCACTCCTACCACGCAGCTTCATCTGTTGTCCATGCAGCACCATCAGAAACTCCCTGCCCTTCATCTCCCAAGGTAACGCCTCACTGGTGTCTGGCACGTCAACACATTCTGCCTCTCAAGCGAGATGACTTCCAGTTCACAACACTCAAGGTGTTAAGGATGGAGGCTGCCAACACCAGACCAGACCAAGGAAGTCCTCTCCACGACACCACACCTCGGCAGTTACTACCTTTTTAATTCCATACCCGTCTTTGCTGCCACAGCTTTGCAAATTTCTTGGCATTAATTTCTGCCACTTTATCTAGCTTATACCACTTATTTGGAACTTACTATCAAGATTTATATACCATGTTTACAACAGCAGTTTAATTGTCCAACTAATTAAGAGCATCAAGCTCCATACAACGTGAGGAATATCTACTCCTTCCTCTCAAAAACTTAAATTTGTTCTAATATAAGAAGTTCCAACTATAAAATTGATATGTGGGTCCACATGTCAACATACAACTGTAAAATTGGTATGTGCTGACAAGACCAAATTCCAAATGTAATTATGGGCAGGCGCACACATCAGAAGCCTGGATTTAGGCTATGTGTGGTTGCCGATAAAACCAGAATCACCGTACTTCTGAGGTCTGATGGTCTTGAAGCACACATGGTTAAATACAAGCACTGTCAGTAAGGAGGCTGACGCGAGTTTGAAGCAACTTTCTAACATACATCAAGTTCAAACACAAATTCAGTCCCATCTGTTCAAATCGGCGCACAGCAGCGGGCAGTCCTAGGACAGCCACGATTAAGAAAGTTTCCTGATGCATGCAAGTGGGTTTCCCTGTACAGTGGGACACAGATCTGTAAGACCTCTGCCCCGTTCCACTAGGTCTGTGCTATTATTATCATCTACAGGAGCAAAATAGCTACAGCTTAGCCAACACTATTAGTTAGAAAACAACCTCTCAATCCATGGAACATACGTGACGCAGGACCTCTCTTCTAGAGAGCCACCCGATGATTCAAAAATTCAAGTTTATGCAATATTGCCTGCACAAGCTCCTCCAGTTCCACAAGAATGGAGCTCTCTCTTCAGCAGTGTCAGAAATGCTAATTTTTAAGACCAGCTGGTCCCCGATCATTGAGAAGCATTTGCTTCCCCCAAGAGAGGAAGGACCATCTTCCTGCAATGCAAACAGGCTGAACTGTTGTTTATGTATTTCAAATTCATACAGCTTTTCTACAGAATTAAGGACAGAACACACGAGGACGCTAATCTTTTTTCCATTTGAACTGGAAGAGGTCAATAACAGTGTAGCTCTACATTATCTAACGACACTGCCTATTTACCATTGAAATCTGCCCAGAGACCTCAAACCAAGTGCTCACAGAGAAGCCATCTCCATCTCAAATAAATAAATAAAATAAAGAAATAACTATCAAACCAAGAATCAGAGTCAGGGAGGAAGGAGACAAAAAAACCAACTGACCAACCAACCAACTGAATTTTCACGTGTTTGGCCTGAAGAGGTTGTGCTAGAACCAGCCAGCACAGGAGCTCTCTTGCCCAGGCTCTGAAGGTGGCTGCCACCGCCTCCCCATGTCTTCACGTTTGAGAGAACCACCTCTTAAGGCAGAATGACAGTTCAGTTTTGTCTTTATTCCAGAAACCACTACTGCATCTACTTTTACGAGCTGAAGAGTCAGCTTAGTCCCCTCAGGAAATATGAATTGCCACACAGGATAAAATGAGTTGTCCATCACCAATCCTGTCTTCAACAGCTGCCATACCACACGATTCAGAGGAAGGCGCAAGAAAACCTCACAGGACACGATTACAAAGCGATCACAAGGTTTCAGATATGGCATTTTCTTTTGCAGTTCTTTCATGGGTATCAAAATCCATATTCCAAGACATCAACTCCCTAAAACTCGCAGGAGGGGAGTGGGGAGAATATCTCCTGCAAGTATAATTTTCTCTTCCTCAATTTAATACACCTTAGCATCAGGAGTATTTGTCAATGTCTTCACCTGCTTTTCTGAATTTATGTATCAACAGCTTTTCTTCTTTAATGTTTTTCACCTGGAAATTACACCCAATTCCTTGAGATTTTATTTCTTTAATATTTCATGTATTTATTCAGCTTAGTCCAGTGGGTTGGGTTGCCCCTCACTGTTGATAACAGTCCATTTTAGATACACCTTGTCCTTTGTTTAAGCTGCCTATGGCAGAAACTCAGATTAAAATATTTGTCTCTTGCTACTTTTGGTTTAGATTGGACCAGTTTGAGGTTCAGGCATTGACTCATCTGGTGCTTCTCATGGATAAAGAACTTGCTAGCCTCTTTAGGAAATAAAGTCAGAGAAAAGCTATTTTCTATCAAAAGATTTTTACTAAACACACACACACACAAAGAAAAAAAAAAAAATCTGTGCAGGATTGCATACCGGCCTCCCTCCCACCCACCAAGCTCTTGACAGAAGACACCCCCCAGGCAAGCTATGGATGAACAAAAGCATGTCATTACAGTAAGATCATACAGTCCTTGTATCTTGCCCACGTTTCTAAGGATGCTGGGAACACGAGCAGGGGATGGGTAGGCACCTTCTGGAGAAGAAAGCAAAACCACCTGACATTCTAAAATATAAGAAAACAAGTCAAAATAATGAGAATATACATTCCTCTCTGCAAAGGGAAGACAACTTGCCCTTGTTCCAAAGTACTTCAGGTATAAGGAGATGGATGAATGGGGAAGATACCCACCAAAAAGCAGCATCCCTTCCACTGACAGGTGGGCACATTACAGCACTTCCAAGTACGCAAGCAATAATGCCGTTTCTCCCATGTTCAGTCTGATCAATAAAATTTAACATCTTCCAAACGAGCAGTTATTATTGTACATATCTTGATCTTCCTCTCTCTAAAGGTCTACTACCTTATACACATCGTTCCACATTCAACATTTGTTACAGCATTGTACCTTTTAAATGAGAGGTCTTTGGGGGAGAAAATTAAATATGCTTCAAATTCAGAGGAATTAATTAGTTTTCTGTCTACCCATGTCAAACCAGAATATCCGTTTAATGTCAAGGATCACTAGGGAATTAATCCAAGTTAAATTTAAGGCAATTTGCTAGTAGTTAAAAATTCAGGAAGCTTCAAAACCCTGTGCTCTTGTGTTCCAATTTTACATGCTGTTTTGTGGTTTCTTGTTGGTTTGGGGTTTTTTTCCCCCCCTTTTCCTGGTAACAATATTCATCTCCACTTAAAAGACACTGTGGAAAGATTTCTTCAGAAGAGCAGTACCCTTCAAACTTCTAGTGGAAGCTTGGTAAAGATGGAATAAACTGTGGAGATTTTTTAGAAACAGACCTCAAAGATCAATGATGTATTTTTTGTTTTATCTCAGGTCTTTTTAGTACACTGAAGGATTTCAAAGTTGAGCACCTACTAAAATCCTTTAGGCCTGGGCCTGCGATGACAGCACATGGCCACAACGCAGCTTTCCAAGAAGCCACTGAACCATGGAAGCTCATCTGTAGATTTTCCACAAAATAAACTGTAGCAGATCAGACTTTCCTCAGAAGTCAATTCATAGACAGTACAGTACTACTACTTTTTCAGAAATAACTAAAAAAACTTGTCCCTAAACAAACAACACTTGCATGTAACAGCAAAAAGAACAAAACATGAGCAGATCTAATAACCACTTTCATGCCAACTTCTGCCAAGACACAGACCAGCTTTTTATTCTTCATGTTGTCAAACTGGTCTTAAAGTAAGCATTAATAATTTATATAATCTTTAACCCTAGCTAGAATGAACCTAGTTCTACAAATATAGCATCTATGAAAAATGTTTATTTTGCAGTATCAGTACAGTTATTTGAACATGAAAATATCACCTGATGACATAAGAGTAAATAAACACAATCTTCACCTAATGTTGGAATGGTTTTAAAGAGTAACCAGTAATACGTACAAAGCCAACACCTCTCAGCATGCATACCCGTACCAAGTCTCCTGACCAAAATCCTAACACCAGTAAAATTAAAGGGTACAAATTTGTTGTATCTAAAACTCTGCATTATTTGAATTTTGACAAAACACCACAGACAATAAATGGAGTACACAGATGAAAGCCTCGACAGTACAGTCCCCTGGGAAAAAGTAAGGACAAAAATAAACTCTCTTCACTCAGAAGGAAAATGGGGGGTGGGGTGTTGGGTTTTTTGTTTGTTTACTTTTTGCTCTCTCAGAATATAAGGAAACCAAAAATTTAAACTACATGATATTTAGTCTGTTACAATTTCCTAAACTTGTTTCTACACTTAATACTAAGGACAAAAGTTACAGAGTACCAAAATATTCACTAGTGTGCTCCTCCACCAGCTACTCTATGCTCCCTAGAGAAAACAGGCCAACTGGAATTTAACCAAAAATGTGTTGTTTCCTCCCCCCTCTCCGTTCAGAGAAAAGTAAAAACAGATTAAGGAGGAACTCAAATTCACTCCAATGGTTTATTATACAAAAAACCAACAAACACACCCCACTTCTCTGCTTCCCCTGTGTCCTGTCCATGCCTCCACTCCCAAGACATTCCAACATTTTTTAAATTCCTCTGCAAAGGAGCTCTGTAAGGTGAGACTGGCCTTGAAACGCCTCCTTGCACAACGAGACACAGTGTGTATATGAGTTTCACTTTTATCCAATTAAAGACAACAGAAATGCATGTCCTCTGCACTGAAAAAAAATGGAGAACAAAAAAACCTCAACGTAACCTTAGCAACTGAAAAGGACGGTACCTGTACTTATTCTAAATGAGAGAGCAAGCAGAAGACTCGGGATATTAATGGATGATAACTCCCTGCAAAGACACCGCTCATGAGCTTTACAAGTACGAATCTCCAAAAGTAAAGTGTTTTTTCATGTTTGATGAAGAAAAGCAGGCAATTCTAGAAAAGTTTTAATTTCTTGATATCCCAAAGTCATATTTGTATGTTCAGTGTTGTTCAAAGTAGATGCAAGTAACAGTTTATGAAAATGAACAGCTGCCAAAAAAGAAACTCTTCTACCCTATTCTGACTCACGAAACCAATCATTTGTTGTTGAAGTTGGTCATTCCAACCACAATTCTGAATTCAAAGAGAAACAGGCAGATGTTTGTAAACAGACCAAACCAGACCCTTGGGCCAAAGAGGTTACTCACACTCACGGTTTCATGAAAACAACAGTGTACCACTTTTCCCTTATGACTGGGGATGAGAATGTTTAATTACAGCCCAACAGTGCACGTTAGGAGTTACAGGAAGAAAATAAAAGTTTGGTCATTCACTTTGAGAAATACTATAGAATTACAGAAGAGGCATGAATTTGGGAGGCAAATGATTTTCAGTGAACTTAAAGAAAAATACTCATTACATTTTTTATTATCAAATTTGAGAAGTCCACTCAAATCGCTATGACCGTAGGGCAAAAAAAACCCCAAGCTCCTAAAAGTATTCAATTGACATCTGCCTGATAAGGATTGACTAAAACTTCTCCAATTTCAAGCCAATGCTACCCTGTCATCGACGGCATTAAAACATTTCCGTTTAGCATCTCTGTAGCAGTTACAATCCTGAAAGTCCCTGAGTAAAGTTCAAACAGCAGCAGCAGGGCAAGCATCACACCTTCAGCAGCTGTAACACACCGGCAAAGGAATCACTCCCTCGAACAGTTCTCAGGGCAGGCAAAGAGATTTCAGCTCCCTGTCTGTCTGGGTTAGATTTAGTCAGGAAACACAATACATTTAAGACCATATCATCACTTCACAATTGCTTCTACCATGGAAATACATAGATCCGAATGCTATTAGGAATTAAAGCAAATTTTGCCAAAAAGATTAAGGACATGCAAAGGCTACACGCTTCTAGTCATTCACCTTATCATTACAGTTTCGTTTCTACAATCCAAACATGAACCGCAAGCAACATCTAACTCCAATAAGCAGAGCATAAAATAACAGGGATCTATCATTAAACATTTCACTCTCTATCCAAAAGTTCGAACCATCTACCTGAAGTTATGGGGCCAGCTAGTGTGCAGAAGCTGGACACTACAAAAGTGCAACCAAAAGACAAGATTTCTGAAGGCATCTTAAAAAAACCCCATTTATTAACCTTCATTAGTTCTGGCAGTGCATGAAGAGTTCCAAGAGAAAACCAGGTCTGAAAACGAAAGCTAAGGGAAAACTGTTAGCCTCCACATGGCTCCTCCTTTGGAAGGAGGGCAATTAGAAATTTAGAAACTGTAAAGTTAAACATAGGAGCGGAAGAAAAAATTTAAAAAAAAGATATCAGAGATGCGAATTTTGCTACAGTGTTCTTAAATTAATAAGCAATGAAAAGATTTTTAGTGATTTTGTTAGAGAAAGCATGCAAACTTTAATATTAAACAAAAAAATAAAATCCAAGACAATTACTTCTTACCAGTAACAAACTGGGTTCCAGGTCTAGTGTTTCTCCTACAACAGCTGAGGACATCAACAGCCCTAGGGAAGCACAGGTAGTGCACTGTTCTGCGACCTTCCGATAGCACTGGTGTGAACTCTTGTAGGAGAAAGACAGAACTATGACAAAAAACCAAAAACATAAGTTATGCGCATTAAACTACAAGGTTACTGAACAACAGCGATACATTTTGAAGTCCCTTCCCTTCAAACTCACAGTTATAACACCCCTATTTATGTCCTAATGAACCCCAAAAAATGTTAACTCAAAGTGTATCAACACATTGCAGGTATTAAAGCCCGGTTACCTTTTTGCAATAACATAAGCAAGAGTTACTTCTTAAAGCATGGGAAAAAAAATTCTAATTTTAGATACTAAAACTTCAAACAGATCCTTGAAACAACAGTGTTTCCTGTTTGGTAGCTTTTCAAAACATTCTCACTTTAATGACTTTTTAAAAAGACATTTGTGGCCCGAAGGGCACTAATTCACCTTATCTGACCTATAAAATACTGAAGTTAAAAAGCTACCAATACAACTCCTGAAAAAGGTTTACATTGGAATATTCAAGAGAATTTCCTCTTGGAATGTTTAATGGCCAGCTTCTACTGGCTGATGCCATTCAAGGTTAAGAGACTACACAATCCCAAGATTTTGAAAATTCTGGGTAAAACATACTTAGGTGCAGTAAGGCACCTTCACAGACAGAATCCTCAGATAAAATATTAACGTTTATGATTACAAGGTATAAAGAATAGTTCATGTACACAATGGTTTTTTTTTGTCTGTGAGAGTGCATCCACTATAACTATCATCTTGTACACCTGTTTTTTCTTATACAAAACAGACTTTATTTTCTTCAGAATAGCACATTCACTACATATGACATTTAACATTTAACTCCAACTTCTGACTATACTTTATTCAAAACTTTATAGTGTTTATATTCTGTTAGTCATTACAGCAAAGTATTTGCCATATATTTCTGATGTCTGTATTTCAGGCACTTTCAATACACAGATTAGGTCTCTTAATGAAAATAAGCTGTAAATCAATACTGTTGATTTCAAGACTGACCTTCTTTAGTAACAGATTGTGAAAGAAAACATCAGAAGATAAAAATTAAGAAAGCTTTTCCAATACAAACTAATGTCATTATAAACGGTGAAATAACATATCTAATAAACAAATGAAGTAATAAGGAAAATCCAAGCATTCTTATGGCAACAAGCAGAACTGTGAAAATCTTGAAAACAAATATGACTCAAGTGAAGCAAATACCACTGACTTTGTTCTCAATTTCTATTTCAGACTGCCAAGTCTCGCCTTTCTCTAATTCTGATTGCTTCTCCATAGCAATTGTTTTGGCTAGCTCTTTTTAGTCCTGTTATTTAGACAGTTAAAAAAAATTAAAAAATAAAAAAATAATGAAGTGGGGGACTGAGGAAGCCAGACCAACACAGACGCATGGGAAATTACTTTGTTAGCAACGTGTAAAAGTAATACGTATTTTCACTTCGCCTTAGGAGTGTTACTGTTAAGACTCTCATTTACACCTCTGTCCCAGAGTCACAAAATGAGCCAGAATACTCCGGTAAGAATGGTAAAGCTGAGACCTATATTATTTTGCATTGCTCTGCATTTTTTCTTCTCGCTTTGAGCTCTGCACCTGTTTTCGTCTTCTAATTGAACAGATGAGAACGAAGTGACCATGATTAATGGAGGCACCTCTACCACAAGATAGGAGCAGAAGAATAGCCAGAGGTATTTCTTAAGCCACCATGACAATGTTATCCCCAGCTACTCTCTTTCCCTTACCACATTACAAAAATATCTTTAAATGCTGAGAACTTACCAATATTTGAAAATGTTTCTTGTTAGCAAAAATAAATGTCACGATGTTTCACAGCTGGATAGTGCATGTTTTAATGAACAGGGGAGAATGGTCTCTGGTGACAAGCTCCGAAAGGTTCATCAGATGTCCTGTATTTGGGAATGAAAAGAATAGGAGGCGAAAATTAAAATCTAAATTTAACTTAATACAAAGCCTTCAGTGTCACATGACAAGCAATAGTTAAAATAACTGCACATTTACAACACTGTTTGCATTTTGAACAAGAAATATTCTGATATATAGGAAATACATTCTGACATATAGGAAAAATGATTTAACTCTTGTATTAAGTTAAAGTGTTTAACATACAAATTTTAATACTATTAGTAACTTCTGACTATGTTTCAACAAATGTGCTTTGAAGAAGTCACTGTAAAAACCAATACTTTATATGAGAATTTCAAACAATTTTAACACTGTTGTTCGTTCTAGTTAACATCATAAAGTTTCAGTTAATGTTTCTGCGACACCTGCCATCCACACACTTTAAATGGGGTTAGCATTAATCTAACCTCACAGTTACAGTGATTCCCCTCCAAACCAAAATATTTGCCTAAAGTTACAGAAAAATTATGTGCCCACATTATACAAAAGATATTTGAGTTCTATTCCCACCCAACTCAACTGAATCACAGCCTTCAAAAGCTAGTCTCACCCTCAAGTTGAAGAACAGCATGCACAAGTTTTAAGTAAAGCAGTTTGTTCCTCTTAGGAAATTCAAAAATTTTGAAAAAAAGAAAACCCATAAAGATACAGAAAAAGACGCAAATACCTAACAGAAGTTAAAAGTTTTATTTCCCATGCCCGTAAAAGCTATGCAGCTGAAATACAATATTCCAACCGGTAACACAACAGGATGCACCTTTCCTTACAGGGCACTAGGTGCATGCTCTAGTTCACAATGTTTACTTGCGGCAATATTTCTTTGTATTTCCTCTGCATTTCACTTACTCATTTCCCCGTAACTTCCAACTCTGTTCATGTGTCTGTCTCTCCATCCTCTCTCTCCATCATGGAGAGCTCAATCTCAGTACAAACAGTTGCTCGTATCATTCCCCTATTTTGTTCCCTGTTCTCTCTCCCATATGGTTGCGCCAAGAGAAGAACAGATCCAACACGACCCATGCCACGGACCTTGCAGAACGCAGCAAGAACATGGAAGAGCTCTAGCCAGCACTTTAAAAGCATGTACTTTAGAAAGTACCAGGCTTGAGAAGTCTGGTGATACCAAAAAAAAATAAAATAAAAAAAAAAAAATTCAGCTACAGCTACATCTGCTACTCTAGCAGTGAAGATTAAAAAATAACCTGAAAAAATCCAAATGCTTGTGGCTAGTATGACACTTACCTCTCCAAGTGCCATTAACTCCTACAAGATCTTAAGCTTCCCCTTAAGAGTCACAAAAGTAATCTAAGCAAAAAGACTTTGCCCTTGTGCATCTATTAGATAAAAAACAACAGAAAAAGCACCTCAAAAA